>CM062290.1:236158237-236625737 GCA_031216915.1 Pictodentalium vernedei | reverse complement strand
TGTGTGTGTGTGTGTGTGTGTGTGTGTGTATGTATGTATGTATGTATGTATGTATGTATGTATGTATGTATGTATGTATGTATGTATGTATGTAATGTCAAGAGTGTTTCTTGAATCAGTGGATAATCTCATTGCAAGCATTTGGTCATGAAGAATGTGCTCCGGTACCAAAGCAGCCCAACCTATACGTTTTTGTGCAAGATTGCACAAAATGGGGGTCACATGATTAATGGCAAAATACCAGTGATAAAAAGTTGGCAGAAATGATCTGTCTTGATGTACAACCAATAACTGTAGTAGATGACCATGGATTCTGGGCTTTCAATGAAACTATACAGCCGTGTTAGCACCTGCCAACTCAGCAAACTCCAATTTGGACCTCATCTCAACACAAAAGAAATTACACAAAGACTAGATAGTTGTCATACACTAGGGGTTACAAATGAAATCAAAAAAATCTTTTCAAATTTGGGGGTGGGAAAAGTCAACTTGTGGAATGGGGGGGGGGGGGGGGGGGGGGGCTCCCTAGAAATCCCCATAGTGCCTCCATTGGATCCCACTAATTTGATTTTAAGTGTTTTGATAGGTCAATAGATGAATTTTTGTGCAGAGTATATTTCCTTATCACAGTGGTCCATTAGCTCAAAATTGTGCTCATGTACCTGTTTTTCCCCCTCATTTTTCTGACTTGAATTTGTGGTACATTTATGGGGGAGAGGGGGTGGGGTTGGGGTGTTTGGAATTTATTTTATGCAACTTTTTTCCAGCCTAATTTTTATCAATCAGTTAGGTGAAACTGTGCATAATTATGTTCCCACAACATTGCCAATATTTAATTTTTTTTTTTTTTTTTTTTTTTTTTTTAAGCATGAATTTTAAAAGTAATGGATGGGATTTGGGAGGAAAATTACAGTTTTTGTCTTGTATGGAAAAACGAGCTTCATTATTGTGAGTTTTTCGAACTGAACATGTCTAATCACAATCGATCATTGGACATCCACAGCAAATGACATGGCAGTTTTGGCACATTTTCTATCCAACAACTTCTGCATCAATATGTACTGTTTAAATGTGAAAAATGTGCCAGAAAGTCACACTGCAGGCAATATTGCCGACGTATTGTTAGACTCTATAAAATCATGGACACGAGATTATATTGACAAACAATTGCCAATATATGTTGTCTCAGACAATGCCTCAAATGTCCAAGCTGCGCTGAGGCATTTACCTTTGCCCCAATTTACAGGGCTCAACTGCTTCACTCACACACTACAGCTCGTTATTGATGATTCAATAAAAAGGTTTGCAGCATTAGTCCAAATTATCGTAAAAGCTAAGATGAAAGTGTCAATGACACTGCAGCTCAACTTGTCCAAGGGACTGAACTAAACAGAAAGACCCAGTAATGCCAAGTCATTCACTCAAGTTTCTACAGAAAAGACATCACACCAAGCTGCATATGAAATCTGAAAAAAATCAGGTGATGGATGGGACCTGTTGGGTGTACTAGTGGAATTGTTGAAAATTTATATGTCAAATCCAAGATGGCCGGTGGCTGCCATCTTTTTCATCGGAATGCAGAAAAATTTGAAAACTCCCATCTGGACATCATACCAAAGTTACATGTAAAATTTGAAAAAGATCAGGTGAGAGGTGCAGCCTGTAGGGTCTGCTAATAGAATTGTTGACAATTTATTTGCCAGATCCAAAATGGCTGCTGCAATGTTTTTCAACAAAATTCAGAAAAATTTGATAGCTCCCATCTAGACATTACACCAAAACTACATATATAATTTGAAAAAGATTGGGTGAGAGATGCGACCTGCAGGGTGCGCTAATGGAATTGTTGACAATTCATATGCCAAATCCAAGAGGGCTGCTGACGGCCATAATTTGAAATGAAATTCAAAAAAGTTTGATAGCTCCTATCTATGAGATTAAAAAAAGATCAGGTGGGAGATGCAGCCTGCAGGGTGTGCTAATGGAATTGTTGACAATATATATCCAAATCCAAGATGGCTGCTGGTGGCCATGTTTTTCAACAAAATTCAGAAATATTCGATAGCTTCGATCTAGACATCACACCAAAGTTACATATGAAATCTGAAAAAGATTGGGTGAGAGATGCAGCCTGTAGGGTGTGCTAGTGGAATTGCTGACAATTTATATGCCAAATCTAAGATGGCCACTGGTGGCCATGTTTTTCTATGAACTTTGGAAAAATTTGATAGCTCCCATCTAGACATTACCACAAAGCCACATATGAAATTTGGGACTGATTAGGTGAGAGCCGCAGCCTGTAGGGTGTGCTAAAGGAATTGTTGGACAATTTATAGCCAAATCCAAGATGGCTGCTGGCAGCCATGTTTTTCAACAATATTCAGAAAAATTTGATAGCTCCCATCTAGGCATCACACCAAAGTTACATATGAAATTTTAAAATAATCGGGTGAGAGATGCGGCCTGTCGGGTGTGCTAATGGAATTGTTGACAATTTATATGCCAAATCTAAGATGGCCACTGGCAGGTATGTTTTTCAATAAAATTCAGAAAAATTTAATAGCTCCCATCTAGACATTGCCCCAAAGCAACATATGAAATTTGGGACTGATTGGGTGCGAGCTGCAACCTGTAGAGTGTGCTAAAGGAATTGTTGGACAATTTATATCCAAGATGGCCACTGGTGGCCATGTTTTTCAACAAAACTAGAAATGTGTGTTGTGTTTGATGAAAAGGATAATGTTCAATGTTTATGAAAGGATTATGAAATAAGACAAGAATTGTGATAATTGGGAATATGTTCATTTCTGTTCCCTGTATGCTATGTTTTTGATAAAAATAATATGAGGTGTAAACTGTACTAAAGAGCTGAGGGGTGGGTTAATATGACCTCACAGTTAATGTATGTGGTCCTCACAGTTAACGTATATCAACGAAAGTTACCAAGTTACAGTGAAATTATTCCAAAACGAGTCATCCTATCAAGTTACATTGAAATCCCTTCATAAATATGGCCTGTAGACTGTGCTAAAGGTTTTCGGGCTTCGGGCCCCTGTAGCCGTCAGTTTCCCAATTGCGTCCAAAGGGGACGTTCTCATCTAGACATTATATGAAGTCAACCTACCAAGTTACAATGAAATCCCTCCATAAATATGAACTGTAGACTGTGCTAAAGGTTTTGGGGCTTTGGGCTCGGGCAGCCATCATGGTTGAATGATCGCAACCAAAAGGGGACATTCTCATCTGGGCATCATCTGGAGTGATCCTACGAAGTTACAATGAAATCCCTTCATAAATATGACCAGTAGACTGTCTTCAAGGTTTTCGGGCCCCTGAAGCTGTCACAGCTGACCAATCATGACCAAAAGGGGATGTCATCATCTAGCCATTATATGGAGTCAAACTAACAGGTTACAATGAAATCCTTCCATAAATATGACCTATAGACTATGCTAAAGGTTTTGGGGTTTTGGGCTTGGGTAGCCATCAAGGCTGAATGATCGCGACCAAAAGTGGACATTCTCATCTAGACATTATTTGGAGTCATCCTACCAAGGTACAATGAAATCCCTTCATAAATATCACCTGTAGACTGTGATAAAGGTTTTCGGGCTTCAGGCCCCTGTAGCCATCACAGTTGCCTAATGGTGTCCAAAAGTGGCTGTTCTCATCTAGACATTATATGAAGTCAACCTACCAAGTTACAATGAAATCCCTTCATAAATATGAACTGAAGACTGTGCTAAAGGTTTTCAGGCTTTGGGCTCGGGCAGCCATTATGGTTGAATGATCGCAACCAAAAGGGGACATTCTCATCTGGGCATCATCTGGAGTGTTCCTACGAAGTTACAATGAAATCCCTTCATAAATATGACCTGTAGACTGTGCTCAAGATTTTCGGGCTTCGGGCACCTGTAACTATCACAGTTGACCAATCACGACCAAAAGGGGACGTCATCATCTAGGCATTATATGGAGTCAACCTAACAGGTTACAATGAAATCCTTCCATAAATACGACCTATAGACTATGCTAAAGGTTTTTGGGCTCGGGCAGCCATCAAGGCTGAATGATCACGACCAAAAGGGGACGTTCTCATCTAGACATTATTTGGAGTCATCCTACTAAGCTACACGTACAATGAAATCCCTTCATAATTACGACCTGTAGACTGTTCTAAAGGTTTTTAGGCTTCGGGCCCCTGTAGCCGTCACAGTTGCCCAATCGTGTCCAAAAGGGGACGTTCTCATCTAGACATTATATGAAGTCAAACCTACCAAGTTACAATGAAATCCCTTCATGAATATGACCTGTAGACTGTGCTAAAGGTATTCAGGCTTCGGGCTTGGGCAGCCATAATGGTTGAATGATCGCAACCAAAAGGGGACATTCTCATCTGGGCATCATCTGGAGTGATCCTACGAATTTACAATGAAATCCCTTCATAACTATGCCCTCTAGACTGTGCTCAAGATTTTCGGGTTTCGGGCACCTGTAGCCATCACAGATGACCAATCACGGCCAAAAGGGGATGTCATCATCTAGGCATTATATGGAGTCAACCTAACAAGTTACAATTAAATCCTTCCATAAATACAACCTATAGACTATGCTAAAGGTCTTTGGGCTCGGGCAGCCATAAAGGCTGAATGATCATGACCAAAAGGGGATGTTCTCATCTAGACATTATTTGGAGTCATCCTATCCAGCTACAATAAAATCCCTTCATAATTATGACCTGTAGACTGCTTCGGGCCCCTGTAGTCATCACAGTTGCCCAATCGTGTCCAAAAGGGGACGTTCTCATCTAGACGTTATATGAAGTCAACCTACCAAGTTACAATGAAATCCCTTCATAAATATGACCTGTAGACTGTGTTGAATGATCGCAACCAAAGGGGACAATCTCATCTGGGCATCATCTGGAGTGATCCTACGAAGTTACAGTGAAATCCCTTCATAAATATGACCTAGACTGTGCTCAAGGTTTTCGGGCTTTGGGCACCTGTACCCATCACAGTTGACCAATCACGACCAAAAGGGGATGTCATCATCTGGGCATTATATGGAGTCAACCTAACAGGTTACAATGAAATCCTTCCATAAATATGACCTACTGCCTAAAGGTTTTTGGGCTCGGGCACCCATCAAGGCTGAATGATCGCGATCAAAATGGGCTGTTCTCATCTAGACATTATTTGGAGTCATCCTACCAAGTTACAATGAAATCCCTTCATAAATATGACCTGTAAACTGTACTAAAGGTTTTTAGGCTTTGGGCCCCTGTAGCCGTAACAGTTGCCCAATCACGTCCAAAAGGGGACTTTCTCATCTAGACATTATATGAAGTCAACCCACCAAGTTACAATGAAATTCTTTCATAAATATGACCTGTAGACTGTGCTAAACGTTTTCGGGTTTTGGGCTCGGGCAGTCGTCACGGTTGGCAGATCACGCCCAAATGGGGAAATTCTCATCTAGACATCATAAGGAGTCATCCTACCAAGTTACAATGAAATCCTTCAATATTAAACATGACCTGCAGACTGTGCTAAAAGTTTTTGGGTTTCGGGCTTGGGCAGCCATCACGGTTGACAGATCATGCCCAAAAGGAGACGTTCTCATCTAGGCATTATACAGAGGCATCCTACCAAGTTACAATGAAGTCCCTTCATACATATAACCTGTAGACTGTGCTAATGGTTTTCAGGTTTTGGGCACGGGCAGCCGTATCAGTTGACCGATCGCGACCAAAAGGGGATGTTCTCATCTAGACATGATCCCCAAACCTGCATATGAAATTTCGTGACGATAAGACAAGAACTGCAGGGTGTAGCCCTTGTTAAAGGAAAATGTGAACAGACTCACAGACTAACAGCATTCCGCACGCGTGATGGCAATAGCTTATCTTGACTTTGTCCAAAGGGGACGTTCTCATCTAGACATTATATGAAGTCAACCTACCAAGTTACAATGAAATCCCTCCTGCGGCCTGAAGGGTGTGCTAAAGGAATTGTGAATGAAGAGACGTATGTACATACATACAGATGGATGTATGGGCATACAGATGGATGACGGATTGCAAACCATCCCAATAGTTCAAGTTGAGCTAAAAATTGTTTCACATTTGTAAAATAGTGCCAATCCACTCACAAACTTACCGAGATGCAAAAGATGTTGAATCCTCCCCAACATAAACTAAAAAGTCCAACCTGTTGGAACTCCACTTACTACTTAATGAAAATACTTGTTGAGCAAAAATAGCCCCTTAATGCTGTTCTTTCCAGTATTGACAAAGTTACAAATCTCCAAGGGCATGAATGGAGATCAGGCACCAGCTATGTTTCTGTCCTACAGCCATTTGAGGATGCAACTAAGATGACAAGTGCATGCAGATATTCTACTATATCTATGGTTAACCCGATATTGAATATCTTGTGTGAAAGAATGAAGACAACTGAAATGGATTGTTTTGGACAGGGAGTTTTGTGCCAGATTGAGAGGCGTTGGTCAATTAAACATTTTTTCAGTTGCTTCATTCTCTATCCAAGGATTCAAGCAATTTGCTTTTTCAAATGAAAGTTCCAGGATTGCCACATCCAAACAGGTTACAAGCTTTATATGATATTACAAGCTATATGATATCAAACTATGAATGTCTGAAATCTACTTGACAGCTACATTTATGTATATTACAAGCGACATATCTGGGGAGGGCGGGTTAGGTGACCCTGGTCCCTCGGACAAGCACGATCTTTAGGCTACGTTCAAGGATATGATAAGCAAAAAGCAAATGCAAGAAAGGGCAGTTGAAACAGCAACATTAATTGAAACAAAATTGAATTAAGAACTGAAACTTTTTTGCTGCGAACCACCAGCTGAACCAAATGAGTCCCTCTTTGGTGAAACACACACTCGACACAATTTCCAAATCTGGCTAGATTAGCTCTGATGCACTTACCAATACCTGCATCTCTGTGGCCAGTGAAAGAATCTTTAGTAAGGCTGGTTTGGTTATTTTGCAACCTCGTACAAATTTGAAGCCTTCCAATGCTGAGTAACTCATGTTCCTCAGTCATCATTTACGTTAATGAGCAATTATTGGTCTAAAATACTCTACAATTTGTCTCAAATCACAGTTATTCATTGTTTTTCCCCATGACATAATGATGCAAAAGTCTTTTTTATATGGTACAGTACTACAGAACTGACTGAATTAACCCTTTACCCAGTGAATCAGCCACATCCGCCCACGTAATATGCAAATTCAGCAGATGAAAAAATACAATTTTTAAAAAAATTTCAACAATACCATATCATGTGACCCCTCTTTGAAACTAGCACATGATATGGTTTTGTTGAAATTTTTTGAAAATTCTTTAAAAATGATATTTAAAATAATCATTTTCAATATCGTCTCTGTTGGGTAAAGGATTAACTTTCTAGATAACCACTATAGAATTTCTCTCTATTTTTCTTTGATAATTCTAAAACTTGAGAGTCACTTTAGAAGACTTCTTGGCAAACTTTGACTGTGAGAGCTTTCGGAGAAATGATGTACGGTCAAGGGTGTTGAAATTGTGGTTATGCAACAACTTATTTTAGCCATTTTCAGATTGCACTGTAATACAGACTGTGATCAATCAACAGATTCAATTTTAAATTATTCATTTAGTCATCTTGACTTGGATTTTATTGTGTTTTCGTTCCCAAATACCCATGCTGAGCAAAGTGGTTGGTGAGCTTAAGTTGTTATTATACTTACAAGTAACATAAATCATATTAATTCACGAAGTGATCTCATATGCTATGTGATATACAGTATTTACTAACAGTACAAGGATGGTGCAATACTATTGAATCTTGGTGGGAAAGATTTTCTACCAGAAAATATAATTCCAGTATCCCTGATCAACAGCTCAGGGACCTAGTCTCAAAACATACCCAAAGTGTCAAAAATACTATCGTTGAACACATCAACCAGTGTGCAGTAATGAAACCAACAGACATGGCTGCTAATATCTCACACCTGGTCACACAGCACTTACTTCAGGGGCCAGTTAGCCAACAGAAAGCCAGAATCCTGGCTGTAGACCAAATCTTCACCAACCAAAAGCCCTTTCTTTTTAGGGCCATCAACACTATACAAAAGAGTATTGGCCACATGAACACAATGTTTACTGAAAATACTTTTTTTAAAACTCCTAGGAGTACAGATCAAATCAATGACTCATTGAAACCACTCACCTGTAACTATCCCAATCAATCAAGAGACATTGGTAAACAACGTTGCAACAGCAAGCTCCCACCCAGGAGAGCCCATACCCCCCCCCCCCCCCCCCACCCCCCATTCTACAAGAGGCACCATTGTTGTTTCTAAGCCCTGAATCCCAGGAGTTGGCCAAAACCCCAAACCCAAAAGGTCAACATAGCTGAGTCTTGTCTATTGCGACCTACCCCAGTGATTTGTAGTGCACTACCCATCAGCGACCAGCCCTAAGATACTCCTGTGTACTTGTCCCACACAAGGAGCCCGAGGATTCAATTTACTCCACTTGCTAAGAGGAATTCCTCCACCAAGGAGGAAAAATATGTGCATACCTACCTCCTATGTCAATATGGGTGACCCAACCATTTACACACCATACTCACCGTGACCATGTCTGTATGACATTTACATCCCACTCCCCAGCCTCATAAGGAAAAAGGAACACAAAAGTCTGCATATGGATGTTCACCTACAGTACATACCACAGGTTGATACCATACCTGTTAACCTCTGAAGGTGACTATCAGTGAGATTTTGATGAGCTCTCAATGAGATTTGGATGCTTGTCAGCAAGATTTTTGCGCGTGGCCATTACATCAATATTTTCCTTGTTATGCCTCCTACGTTCCCACACGAGCACTCCCCCCCCCCCCCAACCCAAATGCATTATATTTCATTTTAATAATTTATTTTAACACTTTTAATGGTATTTGTCAGTAAAAGCATACAAATATGGATATCACTGGTCCAAGCCCCCCTCCCTCCCCCCAGGGACAATGCCCCCCCCCCCCCTTGACACACACACACACAAATGTGAGTGGATGCCTATCTAGCCTTTGCCTGTACCAACCCCCCAAACCCCCCCCCACCCCCTCATGCCATTTATTCATGTAAATTCTTTGTTCAATCTGTACATTTTTGGTGAGAATATATTCATTCTTATTATCTTTTGACAGGTTTTATTGTACAATAAAAATTACTCAATGCTAACAATGAATATCATTTTGTTTTAAAAAAAAAGCACCTAGCACCTGTTGTTGCAGGTACAATGAAGTTGTGTGTGGTTGTGGTAATTTTGTTTTTGTTTTTTATCCAAAAAAATATCTGAACTGTGTTTTGTATTACTCACGTTAGAGGTGCCCTCAGTATTCATACCTCCCATTGTGAAAAAAACAAACAAAATAATCCTGTCGGTTCAAAATAAAGACAAAATACTCTGCTTGACATGTTCTCAATTTGTTTGTATATAAGTAAGGGGAGGTAACTTAACTGTTGTGATATCTCACAACAGATTTTTTTCAGTTTTCAACAAACTTTCAATTATATTTTTTTTTACACAAAACAGATGAATTTGGTATGAACCATCACAAGAGTATATATAATAGGTCAGCTGAAGTTAATTATACTTGAGAGATTATGTTTTTATTTAATTTATATTTCGAGTTTATATAATTTTAATTTCACGTAACCATATATATATGAGAATATATTTGGCATACAATGCATTTGCTAAAAACACAAACTATATTTAATTTGACCGCCCTGGTGCACATTATGTTTCCCCATTGTTGTAAACAATATGGCTCTCCCTTGTTTTGTTTTCAAAACAGTCTTTCATGTAGCATGGATCAAACTGGATATCACAACTCGGAGGTATTAATTCATATTTATTTTGAGCAGCTATTTTTGCAGGGATCAGGTAATAATAATAATAGGGTATTCTTCCTTTCTCCAAAAACCTTGGGACAAAACGTCCCAGTCCAGCATGGCTTTACGAAAATAACGTCTTTAAAAACAAACTATAATACACTCGTTTTCGAAAAGCTACTTTCGATTTCCATGACTTTTCCATCAACAACATGGGAATTCTTGGAACTCATTGGAAAAACTCAATGTGTATCTTTGATAAATTATCGTTTCCAACAAGCATTCTGCGTTATAAATTTATATATCGTGACCAACTTGTTTAATTTTCAAAATAGAACAGGCCAACTATTTTGAAAAGTGTCAAATAGGGAGAAAATAGGATGTGACCGTGAGAGCGTGAGTTGCTGCCTCAAACTGGGAGACTCACGATGAAACCGGGAGAGTTAACAGGTCTGGTTGATACCATCTAATAACACATCAACCATGATAGTAACATCACTTTTAGTGCCACCAGGGCCTTGTTCATACAGAGGGAGCTACCATGGCTCCACCAGAAGGTTGAACGTAGCCTTACTGTGTTTATGTCCCATTCATATCATTTTTTCCAAAAATACAACTAGAATTTAGCCAATTCTATCATTACACTCTGTCAAACAAGATTGAAAAGGTTAAATTTCTTGTTGCATTGTGGGACAAATTTACAATTTGATATTTTGTTATTTTGATAACAGTGTTTTTGGTTAACTGGAGGCAAAAGTGTCATTAACTGTTAATTTACAATTTTTTGTTTCTGATGATAGTGGCAGCCACTAAGAGAATATTAATTCAAGTTTTGCATTTGATGTTCCTGTTGACAGCAACTGAGAGTAAATTAGTTGGAGACAAAAGAGGGATTTATTCTTGACTTACTTCAGATTTTATTGTTCCCGCAGACAGCAAGAGGGGGAAATTTCAAGGAAAAACTGTAATTTACTCTCCACTAATTTCCATTATCCATTCCTCCACACAGGAATATGACATTGTGTCAATGAAAGACTGAATCTTGAATCAGTCTTTCAGTTAATGAACTTATTGCCACATTTTCATATGGTTCAAGACTGAAAGCCACAATTTACAAGTGGTTCATATGACATTTGTGACATCATATGCTTTATATGTTATTAATAATTAGTTCAGCAAGATTTCTTTTATTCATGCTGAAGCAATTTCTTGGCACTCTCCAATAAACTACAACAAAATAATTGTTGATGAACAAATTATCACTACCTGAAATAATTTTCCATTCTACCAATTAACAGTAACAATGATATACTCCAGATATCTTTCAGGGGTTTTTTTCAGATCAAAATATATCATGTGAAATTCTCAAATGAACAAGTGCAAAGTTTATTCCAATAGTAAATGAATAATGCAGCCAAATTTGAATCAAAAATTGTCTTCAGAAATAATCAGAAACTGTGTAGCTTGTTTTGTTTAGTGTTATCTGGTAGAGTGCTGTATTATTATTAATTTTTAAAATTTGTTCAGATGTCTTTGTCTTGTTGTAATTTATGGGAGAGTGCCTAGAGGTACTCTTCCATAAATTGTAACAAGAGGGGCAATGCAAAGCGTGTGCCAATGCCCACAATCCACCAAAAATTTTCTGCCAAAAATTTTCTAAGTCAAAAGTGTAAAAAAGGGGTCATAACTCTGGAAAAAGTGTGGAAGAAACTCACTCTACACAGGTATCTTTCCCCCATGATGCTCTATCACAACATCAAATATCATTCAAATTGGAGTAGCAGTGGCTGAGATAAAAGGGAAAATGTTGGTACAGACGAATGGACAGATGGACGAACAGGCGGATGGAGGTTTCCACTAGATACCCCTTCGACTTTTCAAGTCAGGGGCATAACAAGGCAAATTCATAAAGATGAAATAATTTTTTTTGAAAGACAATATGAAGTACTTCCACAGAAAATTTAAATTTTATAGTAAATTTCCTTTCTTATTATACCTACCACAATTGTTTACTACAGGCTTGCACTACAGTGGAAGACTGTAACTCGGATAAAATACTCTCTATTTAAATCTTTCCCCAAGAGATTTGGGAAAGAAAAGTGGTGCAAAAACACCACGAGAAGATAAGCCAAAACTGGGTTGAGCGCCATCGCACACGCAGTAGGGGACGCTCTTCTCTTAGTACAATTCCACGACTTCTGTTAACCACTGCGCAAGCAGTCATCAAACCATTTTTTGGGGTCCGCCAACATAGGAGTTATGTGATCAGCGGGGAGGAAGGATCCTTACCTGAATAAGAAGACGGGAGGGCCTCCATGTAAACAATTGTGGTAGGTATAATAAGAAAGGAAATTTACTATAAAATTTAAATTTCTTATCAACCTACCTTACAATTGTTTACTACAGGCTGAATAGACAATAGGATGGAGGGAATCACATAACCAACCCACACATAACCCAACTGCACTGGAACCGTGGACAGAGGAAGAGGTCCCTAGGCCTATCAAACCATAGCATCACAAACATTAGTAAAAGACAATGAGAGATGAGGCGTATGGTTCTGTGCGAAGACAGAAAGGGCAGTAACAGCATAGAGCTGGAACTGACCTTGTAAGCAGCCGAATGGCTGGGATAGACCACAGTCTGAGCAGACGAAAGAGGGCACGTAGAACAAAAGTCCTCTGCCTGCGTCTGCAACTGTCGCAGATAAGTGGAGAAAGTAGTACTTCTCCAATAGGCTGTCAGCATAACATCCGGCAACATGGCGGAGTTAGTATAAGCCCCAAGAGGTAGACAATGTACGCATCTTGTGGCAGAAAAACGATTGGTAATACAATCGCCAGTCGCTAGATGAGCGGAAGCTGCACGAATAGCAAGACAAATCCATCGAAAAATGGATTCAGGAGAGATCGTCTGGCGACCAGGAATAAGGGACAGAAAATCGATCCTACCCTTCCAAATGAACAGAGCAAAGGGTGTTTACCCTCAACAGAAGGAAGAGTCCCAATACAGATAGGAGACGGAGTGGTTTCTGGTATCTGATGCTTGGCCAGAAAAGAGAAATCACTGGTAAACATAACACTGGTGGAAGAGCTCCAGAAAAAGGCTGGGTCAACCGAGAGGGCGTAAAGCTCATTAACCCGTCTGGCGGAGGCAAAAGACATCAGAAAAGCCATCTTGTACATGAGAAAACGCATATCCACCTGGGATAAAGGCTCAAACGGTGCTCCCCAAACAAAACAGCACCCAAGAAAGATTCCATCTTGGGGTAAGCTGCAAAGTCATAGGCCTTTTCAAGGAAAAGTGCCGAACAAGCTTGGAGAGGCATGGAGTAGTGCCGATACGACGCTGTCCCACATACGAAAAGGCCTCCGAAGCATGGACCTGTACCCATTGATGGAAACAGGCTGGAGACCCCCAGAATCAAACATATACCAGAAACTCCGCAATCTGTGTTATCAAAGGAATGACAGAAGCAACAGAGTGATCTGCACACCATCGACAGAAGACCTTCCACTTAGCCGCAGAGGCTAAACCAGTGGAGTGCCTCCTTGAAGAAGAAAAGCAACTCCACTGCACGTCTCAAAAAACCACTACAGAGGAGACAGGACCTGACAAAAGACATGCAGGAAGGCACAATGAAGTCGGGTCAACGTGAAACCTCCTCGGAAGACCTTGGCAAAGAAGGTCGTGATGTAGAGGGAACCCAGAACCGCCACTAACAGAGAGCGGAGCAGAGTAATCCACACCCACTGAGGTGACAGGGGTGCGATTGAAATGATTCGATAACTGCCGGTTCGTATCTGGGCTAGAACCTGAGGCAGAATCGGAACCGGCAGGAAGGCGTAGCCGACAAGACAGTTCCAAAGGTGGGACAGAGCGTTCACGGCGAAAGCCAGAGCATCTGGACACGGGGACACGAAAGTGTCCACCTGATGGTTCCAACGAGGCGCAAAGAGATCAATGTGGGGAAGACCCCAGAGATCGCAAAGAGACTGGAACATCGCCATGTGGAAAAGAACCTGCCCTGTCGGGACAGGGAGTCAACTAGGATGTTCAGACGACCGGGAAAGTGACGAACCACCACCCTGGCATTGACATCCTGAGCGAGCAGTAGAAGATCCCAAACCAATTCGTACATGGGAACATAGTGCGTGCCGCCCTGGTTCCGAATGTAAACAACCACTGTCGAATTGTTGGACAATAGAAGGACCTGACAATTCGAAAGGCGGGGGATCCACTGCCCAGCTCCTTCTGGATGACGTGAAGAGCTGCCAGACCCTGATCCCATAACCCGTGAAGGAAAAAACCTAGAGCATCCAACGTCACCCCCCATCCGAGATCGCTGGCGACTGCCATCAGAACACGATCGGACGTGGGGAAGTCCAACGGAACTCCCTGCATAATCCACTGAACATCTGTCAGGGGAGATGTGACGAGGAAGAGACTGGTAACTGAAGTACCAGATCCAGAGGATCGACATTCGGCCTCCAATGACTGAGCAGAAAGTGTTGGAGAGGTCAGACATGCAGCCGACCCAGAGGAATGAGATCCATCACCAAACCACAGAGACTGAGCAGCCGGAGAATACCCCCGTTCTGTCGTGGATGTGGACTGGGACAGAGTCAGAGCAAAAGCTGAGAGAATCACAGCCCTGGCCTGGGGAACCGCCACCGTATTGAACTGAGTGCGGAAGGCCATCCCCAGATGACAAAACAACGGAGAAGGGACCAGATCCGACTTCTCCTCGTTGACTCTGAATCCTAGTGACGTGACAAGCTCAACAGAGTGTCGACATCCAACTCCAGTAAGGCAGCATTGGAATGCCTCTGGAGGAAATCGTCTAGATATGACGAAGTAGTCACCCTGGACTGTGTGCGATGGAAGGCTATCACATGCGACATTAGTCGGGTGAAGGTCCAAGGAGCCAGGTTGAGGCCGAAAGGCATGGCATTCAACTGGTAAACTAGCCCCAGAAAAGCGAACCCGAGATACTTCCGTGACACCCGATGAATCGGACCTTGAAAGTAAGCGTCTCGCAGGTCGATGCTGGAAGCGAAATCTCCCTGGTGAATGGAACGGCGGACCAACCTGAAAGTCTCCATGCTGAACTTGGGAGCAATGATAGACTGGGTCAGGATACTCAGACCGATAACCGGTCGGAGTCGGCCGTCCTTCTTCGGCTCCGAGAACAGGCGGGAATAAAACCCCGCTGACTGAATGTTCTTGACAACCTCGAATGCCCCCTTGGCCAGGAGATTCCATGGACAAAAGCTCCTGACGTAAAACGTCTGAAGGAACTGTGGTTGGAGGAGGCACTCGACATTCGGCCTCCAATGACTGAGCAGAAAGTGTTGGAGAGGTCAGACATGCAGCCGACCCAGAGGAATGAGATCCGTCACCAAACCACAGAGACCAAGCAGCCGGGGAAGACTCTGAGCTGTTGAGGCTGTGGACTGGGACAGAGTCAGGGCAAAAGGCTGAGAAAAGCACAGCCCTTGTCTGGGAAACTGCCACCGTATCCAGCTGAGTACGGAAGCCCATCCCAGATGACAAAACAACAGAGAAGGCCCAGGTCCGACTTCTCCCCGTTGACTCTGAACCCTAGTGACGTGAGCAGGCTCAACAGTGTGACATCCGATTCCAGAAAGGCAGCATTGGAACGCCTCTGGAGGATATCGACTAGATATGCCGAAGAAGACACCCTGGACTGTGTGCAATGTAAGTCTAATACATGCAACATCAGACGGGTGAAGGCCCAAGGATCCAGGGCAAGGCCAAAGAGCATGGCCTTGAACTGGAAAACATCCTGGGGAATGGAGCGGCGAACCGACCTGAAAGCCTCCATGCGAACTGAGGAGCAATGATAGACTGGGTCAGGATACTCAGATCGATAACCTGTCAGAGTAAGCCGTCCTTCTTTGGCACCAAGAACAGGCGGGAATAAAATCCCACTGAAAGAATGTTCTTGATAACCTTGATCGCCCCCTTTGACAGGAGATTGCCTATCTCCGCGATCAAAAGTTCCCAACGTGTAACGTTGAAAGGGACTTGTGTTGGAAGAGGCACTCTCGACTGAGTGGAATGCCTCAACCTGGGATGAATTCAAGGTGAATACTGCCGATGCCTACTCTTACCCTGTGAGTGAGTAGAAGTGGCGGCAGGAGGATCAGCCCTTAGCTTCGCAGAGGAAGCAGAAGGGTACTTGTTAGGCTGTGGACGGCCCCTGCCTCCAACAGAAGGCTGATCAAGCTGACAAAGCAGCAGCTGATCTATGGAATGACATAGGGAGTCATTCCAGACCGTCGCCATGGAACCATGGAACAGTAGTGGACCCGCCAATAGAGGCAGATCGAAGAGCAGCGCTCTGCCCCTCAAGAAGGGAATGGCATGTGTCTAGCACAGCGTCCCTGCGAACTAATTCCAAGTTAGCCTTGTTACAGGCATGTGTGTGAGAAGATGCATGAGCGCCTTGGACAGCACACACAAAAAAACCTGTTCGTCGTCAAACTTATCTGGGAGAAGATAAGCAGCAAAGCAGAGACAACGTGATCGAAGAGAGAAAGCATTCCAGCATCTCTCCCGATAAGCCCAACATGGACTCCAGAGTCTCCATATGTAAAAAAATGGCTGGCTTGGGAGTTGGAGTCCCGATCCAAGACCGTCAAAGTCTGGCAGTCTGACGGATTGGTGGAATCGTAGGAACAATAACGCACTGGAGGCAAAAAAGTGCCAACCCTGATGAAGAATGTCTTCATAGCCTTGGAACTCAGCATAGAGTCAAAAGATCGAAAAAGCTTCAACCACCTGTACCGACAGGCACAGTCGAAAGCGCCCAGAAGCAGGTTGCTCCACAGGTTGTAGGCGCGCGACAGATGATTGCGGCTGGGCTGACACTGTCGGCTGGTTTGACAGTTTGAGATCTGGAAGGAACCCAAACACAAAGTCAAGAGCTGCCCCCAAGTCAGAAGAATTTTGGCTCTCGACGTCAGGTATGTCGGACTCATCCCATGAGTCGGAAGACACATAGCCCATCATGGGCAAACCAGCCGATGCCTCCCATGGTGTAGGCACACCAGGGGGATCAGAAAGCGGCCTGTTTCCAATCCCGGGAGGTGGCGCCACAGGGGGTACCCGGAAACCACTCGTAGCCTTGCTGGAAGCAAGGGAAAAGACTCTTGAACAGAACTTAAGTGAGCCAGGAGAGGGCCTCCCTAAGCTCACTGACTGTGTCGGGACGGTTTGACAGGGGAACGAACCGACAAAGTGACTTCACTCCTGACCCATTTTACCAGCGAAGTGTCATGATCCCCAAATACACCCGACGTGGAGCGACGGGCTGCAGCCAAAACATCTGAAGGCAGATGTGTATTGGGGTATGACACACCTCGCGGATCTACAGAGCAGAAACTCGGGAGAGTCGCTGCAGACCTCTGCGGGACAGAAGGTCCAGGCTGCACAAAATGCGTTGGTCCCGCAAAACTGGCCATGGAACCAGAGTGCGTGGACGGAAACGCCACAGAGCTCATGGTGACCCCACCATGAACATCTGAATCCAAAGAGAAATACTGAGGTACTCGACGGCTGAGAGACCACAGTAGAGGATTCGGCCAGCAGCCTTTTCCAACTTCGCCAAGTTGAAGTCAGGGAAGGCTGAGGCCAATACCCCACGTCTACACTACCAGACATCTCTGCAGACCGCTGCAGGGATAAAACTGCTGTGCACAATGGCAGTGAGGACACAACAGGGGGTTCGGTCGGCAGCCACTTCCGACTTCGCCGAGTTGAAGTCAGGGAAGGCTGAGGCCGATACCCCACGTCTACACTACTAGACACCTCTGCAGACCCCTGCAGGGATAAAACGGCTGCGCTTAATGGCTGAGAGGACACAGCAGGGGGTTCGGTCAGCAGTCACTTCCAACTTCGCCGAGTTAAAGTCAGGGAAGGCTGAGGCCGATACCCCACATCCACACTACAGACATCACTGCAGACCCCTGCAGGGATAAGCCAAGGCCGGCTAAAATGGTGACTGATGACGTTGTAGACGGAACAGCAGTAGCAGTAAATACGACGGGAGCTGTTGAAACTGGCAGAAAAGGGGAGAGAGCAACCTAGCGCGCCTCCAAAGGAGGAGTCACAACCCTCCTTTGGAGGCCGAGCTAGGTTCCGGGGCACATAGTCCCAGAACCAGGTATCTCTTCACCAGACATCCAACAGCTCCCGCAGTATCCACCATGCTAAAAAACTGCACATCCCCCACAGAGGGTGTATAACTCTCACCAGACGTGGTCGTGTCGAGAGGTCCCGAAACGATAGCGTTCCCCAAACCCCCCTTCCCCTGCAGGTGCAGGATGAACAGCCACGAGAATGCACCAAAAGCGAGGGCAAAAGGCACTGCCCTAAAGGAACCGAACTGGTCATAACAGGGGTGAGAGCAGTAGAAGAAAAAGGTGAACTCAACAGATACAGAAAGTAGAAGAACACCCCCAACTACGAGAGAAAGGTGGCAGAAAAAAGAACCGGTGGGTACACAACAGAACCCAGACGGCCAACAGGGACCTAAAAAACAGAAATTCTGCCCTCAACAGAGTGAAGAAATCCTGTCCATACAGTCCCTCATTGACAACTAACTCCAATAATAATATTAAAATTTATCAACCGAAAAATTTTATGTCCGAACCGCGCTGAAACGATGTCGAAAATCATATGCGAAATTGGAATATATAAATAAAATTCAATGAAAATAGGGTTGAATATATTAACGTGAATGTTAAAAAATTTATAGTAATTTATATATTTTTTATACTTACCAATGACCCAGACTTAGCTGGTGCTAACTCTAACAAAAACCAGGGCCAAACACAAATTTTGCCCCCCAATCCCCAAAATTTGCATCCAAAACAAAAAGAAATCATGTCCTAAAGGACCTCCATACTACGCCTCTACTGCACATGCGCAGTGACGCAGTCGTCCCGAAATTGGCGCCAATTATCATTCTTACTGGCAGTGCCTGGTCAGCGCTATGTACTCAGAGGGGAGGCAAGAGTTCCCAACTCCAGGGAGGGCCATCCCCGTCTGGGTCATTGGTAAGTATAAAAAATATATAAATTACTATAAATTTTTTAACATTTTTATACTGTACCAATGACCCAGACTTAGCTGAATAGTAAACAGGCTGGAGGGCCTAGGACATAGAGGAAAATCCAATAAGCTCAACTATATAGTAAAGAGGTAACCCCTTAAGGAGAAAAGGAGTATTAGGCTTTACATGTATCTTTCTTATTTAATATTAAATTAGAAAGATACACTACCCTTAAAAATTGAGCACAATAACATTCATGTTCTCTATTAACATCCAGTATAACCCTTATACTAATTATTTTTAAAGCAAGCCAATAAATAAAGTAGTCCAGAGAATTGAGACTCTTTATAATCATTTAAAAGTGTCCGAGTATTGTATATTAAAGCCCGTTTGACACTTGACATATACAAATGCTTCACACCGAGCTACACTTTAAAAATAAGACATGAATGAATTTAAACATTAATATTACACTTTAAAACCATCCCGGAAGCGACTCAGAAATACTGACTTGGAGGAGGCATTCCCTTGCTTTTCACTATAAAGCAGGTGACCTAAGGGAACACCCGCCCCCCCCCCCCCCCCTTCCCCTTGCCCTGGGTCAAATAGCCCAGAGCGAAGAGGGCAGCCGGACGGAGTCACTGCCGGAACAGAAAGCCTGCATAACTATAGTTGCAACTGTTTAGTGGACGACATTCTGAGCAACAGATAACGGACCTAAACAATGCAGGTCTCCAGAAATGGACTCAATATTTCTGAGATAAAAATTCGTAAATGTGGATGGCTGAGACCAATAAGCAGCCTTCATTAAATCTGTAATAGCAACACTATTAGCATAAGCCCAGGAAGTAGAAAGAGCTCTTACTTCATGAGCAGAAATCTTAAGCACAGACTGCTGAGAAGAAGATAAATCTTCATAAGCAGTACGGATAGTTAACTGAATCCATCTAGCAATAGAAGGGACTGAAATGTCCTTTCTATTAGGCATCAAAGACAGAAAGAAACGTTTCCGTCCCTTTCTGATAAACTGAGATCTCTGTTTATAGATACGTAGTGCTCTAACAGGACAGAGTAAAGGCCTACGCCCGTCTGAAGACGGAAGAGCCTTAATAACAATAGGTTCCGGATATTTATTAGGAGCCTGATTCTTAGCTAAAAAACCCACATTAGTAGTGAAGGTGATAGTGTTCCCAACACTACGATAATGAGAATCATCCACCGATAGTGCATGAAGCTCACTGACTCTTCTGGCAGAAGAGAAAGCTAAGAGAAAAGCTGTCTTATAAGATAAGAATTTGAAATCTACTGTCCCAAGAGGTTCAAATGGCTTTTCCTTCAATTTAAGGAGAACCCAAGCTAAATTCCACTTAGGAATTAATCTAAGAGTTCTGGGTCTATTTATCGAAAAGTTTCTAACCAACTTCGATAAAGAGACATTAGATCCAATTTGTAAACTATCATGATGTGCATAGGTATCAGATAACATAGATCTATAACCCTTTATAGTAACAGGCTGCAGTTTGATTTCGTCAAACAAGTATACTAGAAAGTTTGCAATGTCTGGTATAGAGGGATCAAATATATCTACAGAATGATCCCTACACCAACGACGAAAAACCTTCCACTTAGCCGCATAGTTTAGCGAAGAGGAGGTCCTCCTACAGTTAGAAATCGCGTCCACTGCTCGTCCTGTAAAGTGCTTGCCATGCAAGAAGGACCGCACAACGGAAAAACGTGAAGGTTGAGACCTTGCGGGTTGTGATGGAGTTGGCGCGATTTCCCCTGCGAAAGAAGATCCTCTCGTGGAGGAAGCTTCCGCGGTAGGTCCCACAACAGACACCTGAGTAGATTTATCCACGGTCTCTGTGGCGACAGAGATGCTACCAACAGAATCTTGCATTGAGATTGTTTTATCTTTAGCAATACATGTTGAATTAACGGCGCTGGAGGATACGCATATCCTATCATTCCGTCCCAAGGGATCGACAGAGCGTCTACTGCAAATGCTCTTGGATCCGGACACGGAGACACATACGTCTGCAACTGATTGTTGAGATGTGTCGCAAATAAGTCTATCATTGGCCGTTCCCATTGGTAGCAAATCTGATTGAATACTTGTTTGTTGAGAGTCCACTCCGACGGCAACAAGCGACCCTTTCGTGAAAGGGAGTCTGCTAGCACATTCAGACGACCCGGTATGTGACGGACCGAAAGAAGAACGTGATGTTCTAACGCAAACAGAAGGATTCTTTCCGTTAGATTGAACAACGGAACTGAATGAGTGCCTCCCTGATTCCGTATATACGCCACTACTGTCGTATTGTCGGATAGGATTTGGACATGAGCATCGTGAATAATGTCCATCCAGTGACGTAACGCAAGCCAAATTGACATCATTTCCTTGATGTTTATGTGCTTGCACAGGAATTGCGGATCCCAAAGACCCTGGCATCTCGAATCCGTTGGGATTAATGATGCACCCCAACCTGTTTGACTGGCATCCGTCATAACGGTAAAACTCGGATCCGGCAACTGCAGCGGAACTCCTTGAGTTAACCACTGAATGTTTGCCCAAGTCTGAATCTCTTGTTTCACTTGATCTGACAAGAGAACGTCTACATCGAGCGAATGAATTTTCACACTCCAATTCTGAGTCAGGAAAATTTGAAGAGGACGTGTGCGTAGCCGCCCCATCGGAATGAGATCCGTGGCGGCTCCACACAGACCTATCAGTCTCATAAATTCTCTCGCTGTGACTTTGTCTGTGTGCAGACAATAGCGAGCGTAACAACTGACTAATTTCGCTCTGGTTAACGGCAGACGAACGAGATTGTTGTGCGTCTCGAAGCTCATTCCCAGATGAGTGAATGACTTGGACGGCACCAGATCCGACTTCTCCTCGTTTACTATAAAACCGAGATGTCGGAGCAATAGAAGAAGATTCTGAACATCGTTCTGAAGCGTTAACTCGTTACCGTACCTCTGAAGAATGTCGTCCAGGTAGGCCGACGTTACCGCAGACGAATGAGCTCGGAAGAAGATCATTACCGAGTTCATTACCCGAGTGAAAGCCCAGGGTGCTAGATTCAATCCGAAGCACATCGCCCGGAATTGATACACCACTCCCAGGACTGCAAAGCGTAGATACTTTCGGAATGTCGGATGTACCATGACGTGAAAGTACGCATCTTTGAGATCTATGCTCGTTGCATAATCGTTCACCCGAATACTCGCTCTGACCGATCGAATCGTCTCCATATAAAACTTCGGAGCGACGATCAGCTTGTTTATCCAGCTCAAATCTATGACTGGACGGAACGAGCCGTCTGGTTTCGGAACCAGAAACAGATGGCTGTAGAATCCCAGAGATTCCTGGTTTTCTACGACCTCTACCGCGTTCTTCATTAAAAGAGACTGCACCTCTGATAACAGAGCGTCTCTTTTCTGTGGATTTGACGGAAGATGAGTCCACTTTGGACTTCGAGTTAATGGAGGCTTTCGTTTGAAGGATATCTTTAGACCTTCCGAAGTCACTCCTCTCACCCAAGGGTCGTCCGTAATCGACGCCCACTCTTGTGAAAAACTCGACAACCTTCCGCCAACCGGAACGCGATAGAGGTTTAAGCCATCACCTCCTGGACCTGCGAGGCCTGTGGTAGGAGAAACCACGTCTTCCACGACCCGCACCTCGCCTCGTCGACCTCGGGGCGTCCGACCGATTGTCCCGGCCTGAAGGACGTCCCGAACGAGAGTTGCTATCCTGACGGTCTCTCGAATAAGACCAAGAGGACGCACCGGAACCTCTATAGGAACCTCTCTTGGGCGCATTAGACCCAGAAGTGCCTGTCTTATTCGTGTCTGCTGTATCCAACTTTTTAGGAGCCGATCTGAACAACAGAGAATCATTAGCTTTCTTTTTAATTTTATCATAAATAGCGGAAAGCTTGCCGTCAAAGAGAAGTTCTCCTGAGACCGAAGCGACTCTAAGAGAGTTCTTCACCTTAGAATCCACTAGTGTGGATGTAGCTAGGGCTGCGTCACGTCTAACTAACTCCAGATTTGCCACTGAAAGGGCGGAGTTACACGTGGAATAAGCTACTGCCCTTGAAAGAAGTCTTAAAGAGGATTGTATATCCTGAAACTCTTCCCCTTGAAGGCGCAGTGATAACGCCTTAGTAAGGTGATCTGCGTAAGATAAGGCATCTAAATTGGCTCTGTTAGACGCAATAGCTGTTTCCAACACCGCGGTTGAATAGAAGCTGACGACGGTAATGATAGCTCTAAGTCTTCCGCCTCGTCGTCCATACGCAGAGGAACTCTCGGTATACCCTGTCCTGCCGTATCGAATTTATTCCTTGCATTAATGAAAGGCAGGTTGAGAGTATTAGCGGACAAGAAACCTGCTTTCCCCGTCCTGGAAGCAAGTTTAAATATAGCGTCGTTCAATAATTCAAATGTTCTAGCAACATTATTGGACTGCGACGGAAACTCGGGAGCGATGTCCCTGAACCGCTCAAAAAATTCAGAGTCCAATGACGCTATAATTCTCTTGTCCGGAAGCGCAGCAGTCTGGCCCGACGGAACAACTTGAGGGAGAAAGTGCCGGATGAAGTCCACGGCAGCTTTATGTTGTTCCGAAAGGGATAGCTCCAAGTCATCCGTATCCCTTTCACCATCCGGTCGGACCTCACGATGTTCCCGGTCGTCTGTCCCCGATGCTTCGGCGGAGCGTACCGACCCAGCGCCGTCGGATAATTCTCGATCCAACACCGTTTCTGTCGGCTGCTGGGATGCTGCGATAAGCTGTGCTATCTGCACAAGAATGTCCGGCGTCGAGACCTGCGGAGGCGCAGTCTTTCACTGCTTCGCCGAGGGCAGCTCCGCATCAGATGGCTCCCGCATACTTTTCCTATGCGAACGTCCGGAGTCCATCGGTCTCGAATCCTTCATCGGCGAAGCTGGTAATATATCGGTGGTCACGCAGCCAAGGTGCGGTCGTGTGCGCTGACGAGAAGAGGAAGCCTTAACAGTCTCTGCGGACTGCTTATACAACGGAGCGTCCCGAGCGACGGACGTATGCTCCGCTAAAGACACATTTTGTACCACAACATCTGGTCCCAGATGTTGTTGTACGAGAGAGGGACCTCTCTCGCTCGCGGCCCGGCTGGACCTGGACGAGCTAGGAACCGGACTAAAAGGCTTCCTCCGTTCTCGCTTACTATCCGCCGTCACTGGGTGTGCATCTATTATGTTTATAGTGCTTGCATCACCCAAAATTTCCTCTTGGACCGCATCGGACGAACCCGGCTGCCGAACCATTCGGTGAATGGACGCTACACCGGGCGAGCTAGCGGACGACATTTGTCTAATCTCCATGAGCACTTTTGCCGCTAGCTCTGAATTCATTTGTGACGACGGACGCACACTTGAAGAAGATAACATGGAAACATCACCCTGTTCTGGTTCCTCTGAAATAGAAACTGAGAGAGTAGAGTGACCTTGTGGAGAAAGAGCCGGCATCGCTACACGTTTCCAATGTTTCTCATCCCAATGTTCACATATAGGACAGGGATTAATGCGAGAACACTGACTACAATTAATACAATGATCATGAAAGTCAGAGGAAGATTTCTTCCTATTACAATTTGAACAACGTCCCTTCATTGTGAAAGAACAACAATAAGTCCTAGTTACTCGCAAAAACCCCTGACACAAAGATACATAATAACATGATCCATTAATAAATGAAAAAACAATTGCGAAACAAAATAATTTTGAAAAAATATTTTTTCAGAGAAGCCCAAGTTGCTGAAAAGTAACGTTGAGCCCCGATGGATCCGATGGCAAAGTGTGGTCAAAAATTTTAAATTTATATAAAATAATTAATGAGACACTTTCGGATAATATAAATGTATCTTATAATGAGATAAACTACCACAAAGGCAAACAGCCCCCCTCAAAAAAGGCTGTTGCCAATGAAAACAAACAGTGTAAACACACTAGAAAACATGACTCCAGGCACTGAAAAAACTGGCCCGGAATCAGTCATCAATTACACTCTATCTGATGCAAAACAGAGACTCCCAGGGGAGAATCTGTAGAACATCAGATGGAAGATGCAGAACACAAACGTTATACACCCATGGATGAAAACGTAACTATGGGGAAAATAACAGAAAACATTCTGTAACCAAGCAAGTCTCCCAGGAAATTTTAGAAATGAAATTTCTCAAAAATATGCCAAAAGCATGGGAGAATTGCCAGGGAGGACTTTAGAAGGCTAGGGGAGAGGAAACACTGAATAAGCAGTGCAACAATTAGCAAGAATGACAACAAGAGGCCCATGCCTCGAAAATAGGCAACTTAACATAATTTCATCAAAAAATTTTAAGTACAGCCCTGATTATTTTTTGCCACTTCTTTTTCCTCTCCTCCTTCTATCCTCCTTAGAATCACATTTTCTCCAAAAATTACGTGTCTGGCATCCTTTAAACTGAGATTTACAAGCACAAAGATCAGTGAGATGTTGACTGATGAAGGGCCAAACAGAGAAATGATAATTGGCGCCAATTTCGGGACGACTGCGTCACTGCGCATGCGCAGTAGAGGCGTAGTATGGAGGTCCTTTAGGACATGATTTCTTTTTGTTTTGGATGCAAATTTTGGGGATTGGGGGGCAAAATTTGTGTTTGGCCCTGGTTTTTGTTAGAGTTAGCACCAGCTAAGTCTGGGTCATTGGTACAGTATAAAAATATATAAAACACAGTCCTGTTATTATACAATCTTCAGATCCATAATTCCAGTCACAGGAAAACCATTATTGACGAGTTGAATTATCACTGTTTCGTATTGCAAAATGGCGACATGTCCTCCACGTTTCGCGGACAAAAAAAGAATGGGTTGATGACTGCTTGCGCACTGGTTAACGGAAGTCAAGGAATTGTACTAAGAGAAGACCGTCCCCTACTTGGTGTGCACCGATGGCGCCCGACCCAGTTTTGGCTTATCTTTTTGTGGTGTTTTTACACCACCTTTCTTTCCCAAATCTCTTGGGAAAGATTAATATAGAGAGTATTTTATCCAAGTTAAGGTTTTCCACAGTAGTGCAAGCCTATAGTAAACAATTGTAAGGTAGGTTGATAAGAAATGAAGACTTTACATTGAGATACAAGCACTTCAGGATGAAGACTAAATATGGGCTTCCAGCACTCTACCAGTTAAATATGGTTCTGCTTTTCAGATAAGACAACTCAATAAAAATGTAAACAGCAATAAATTGAGACTTAATGAGAACAACATCTAACAAACTAAATATACAAATGAAATAAATATAGACAGGTGAGCAGTATTGGTCATAGTTGATAAAGATGGAGAAAAAATAACACCTTTTTATAACATAAAATAACACAAGGCAGAAAGCTTGTGAAAAAGAATTATAGGTCGAAAAGGTGTTATTTTTTCTCCATCTGAAATAAATATATATATATAGATATATATATAATATATTACTATTTCATACACTAAATTACAATAATACTGAGTTTGATCAAAACATTCATTACAGTATGTTGGCAAAATTTATTTATTTAGTACTCAACCACCTGATGTATGGACCTCTAACCTTATCTCTAACGTCAGTACCCTGATTACAAGATCAGACAAACAATCTTGACTGATCAAGAAAGATTCCACTTTGAGGATCATACTTATAGCTGCCATGACTATCAGTTTTCATAATCATCTAATTGGTCATCATAGTTGATGGTTAGTCTACTTATTTATTTTAATTTATTGACTGGTGTTTAAAGTCACTTTCAGCATCTATGGCCACCTCACAGCAGCAACATAGGTATGATTTAGCCAATATGATGTCAAGTTTAGTCAATCATTTATACAAGTCTATGCTGATCACTTTCAGAGACTTCCACCCCAGGTGTTGGTTACAGTAAAGCAGAACTTGTTTACCACAGTAAACAAACACTTCTCTACTCCCTGAGGTTCCCATGGGGTTAGTCATTCGATTAATCATCCATATTATATAACCAACAAAACATAAACATTAAACATTAAAATGCTGAGGGCTGAATGTTTTGGTTTTTTTTTTAAAGTCAGCCTTGGGGATTATCACATCTTACTGACCATGATCATCAGAAAGCAACTTTCAATGGTGAATGCTATTGACAATTGCGTAGAAATGTATAATTTTTTTTATTGGGGTTTAATGACTTTTGACAGCAAGGTCACCTTGTGTTGGACAGTTTTACAGGCTGAGGGAGCCAGATTACCTGACGAGAACCACTGAGCAGTGGTGAGCAACTGTCAGACTGCCCAACATACTAACTCGGCACAAGCAGGGTTAGCACTGGTTAAAGACAAGTGCACCATTGACGTGCAGTATGCCCTAGTATACAGTGCCACTGTTCCCCATGTAGGCAATCGGGATTAAGTGCCTTTCTCAAGGACACAATGCAATTAACCCTGGTAGGGATTGAACCATGGTCTGTTCAGTATAAAGAGGCCAATGCCGCAACCACAGAGCCACCACACTCCAATGTATTCAATTAATAATTTTAAATGTTGGCTTTCCATTTTGATTCGCAGTAAAGTCAGACTCAATGACTTGTGTAGTTATAGTAGCTCTTCTGATATACCCCGGCAAACTTTTCACCAATGTTGAAACAAGGCTTCACGCCAAATCAAGCTGAGACAAATGGATGCATATATTTTTATCAGGATGCTCAGTGTGTTTACTTCTGATCAAGATCAACTTTTCAATACTCCTGATGCTGTGATTTCAGAATAAAATAATCCACTGACTATTAAGTGTTGCATGTAAAAAGTATGTTTTATTTTTATTATATACCTGTTCTTTGAAATCCCCATCTACAGCAACACTAAACCATGCAAAAAATGAAAATCTGTTTTGCACGTGAAATTGTTGACAGACTATTTTTAAATAGAAGAAAAATTTCACTGGAATTTTCTACAATTCGTGCACCTCAATTAAAATTTAAATTGCTAGCGATAACTAAAATAGTAACACAGTTTCCCCTCACAAATTTGGTTGGAGATAAAATGTATTCTTTTCGTTGATAGTTCATCCCTTGAATTCCAATGTGTTCTATGTGCCTACTGGCACATAGAATACATTGAAACTTGGGGGACGGTTTGGCAAATGAATTGCTGAGTGTCCTTCTAATAATTGCTTTTATAGACATGAAGGTGTGTAATAACCACATTAAGATACATGCGTGTGAATGGACTAAACAATATGAACATTTCAAGCCATGTTATCATCATTCATTAAAAGTAAAAGGACTCAGAACATGACATCACAATGCATGTTAAGTTTCACAATTTTGGCAGGAGGTTCCCGATTTTTTTATGCCATTGCCCGACCTCACCATCAGGGGACTTGAAATATTTCAGTAAGACCGATGACATCAAATAAATTCTTGCCTTCCTGCAAACTGAGGCTATATGCAATTAACATAATTATACACTTAAGAAATATCCAATTAAGTGGACTCCACTACGTAATTAATTTTAGTCCGTCTGGAAGAGCTTATTATTCTGAAGATGGAAAGTTTTCCAGTATGCGTTAGAAAAATCTGAGATAACACAGTTGAAACTAGAAGTCCTGTAACTGCATTGTGCACTATATTGAAGTAATAGTGTGCTGAGTAAGTGCACTTTTGTCTGTCACACCGCACCATTAGACTAACTCAATTCCTTCACACCGCACCATTAGACTAACTCAATTCCTGTAGAAACAGCACGCCCAACTCTGTACAATTCTATACTAGTAAATAGAGATTATTAACATCATGGCTAATCTCTATTGGGATACGTGTGCATGGAAGTAAATAAATACGAAAATCGATTGCATATACAGAATGAAGCAAGTGGATAACTGCTTAATCACACCGCCATACATTCCCTGCTCGAAAAGTATTTATAATTGTTCATAACAGCACAAGATGCATTTCAAGCTTCAATCACATAAACCTTCGGGTGTAACCCACGGGTATACGTGATGAAAGTTTGCAAGTGCTTCTTGTGCTTTGTCCTCAGAAATTTCAAGTAATTACGAAGTGAAAAACCTATCCCACAGCAATTTAGTTGTAATCCACCCTCCACATACTGTAGTCTTAATATTTTCTTTTTGTTGAATCGGTTTAGAGCCTACTTTCATTACCGACCTTGCTAATAGCCCATTATATTTGCACTGCACAGCACACACATTCTCGTGTATTTCAGACTACTTCATTTTTCTGCAGTAAGGAGTGCATTAACTAACGAGCATTTTTTGTGCTAATTGTGACAGAACTTCTGGTTTCAACTGTAAAACCATGGAACTCTTGTTAACTAAATGGCTACTTTGCCAGTGAAAAGAATTCAGTTAACGGGAGTGTTCCATTGAACTTTGGTAATTTTCTTGTATTCTAGCGATAAATTGGGCATTTAGTCTTCTATTGATCTTCTTTGACAGAGCTCATGAAGCTTTGTCAAACAAGATATAACAGATTAAATGTTCGGTCTAATAAACACAGCAAGTTCATGGATTTTCAGAGTAATTCTTTTATATATTTCTTGACAGCTTCTTCAATTAACAGTTCACTCTAAAGTCCATATGCAAAATGCCAAATATGTACTAAAGGTATTGTAAACAGTTCTGTGTTTGAAAGTTTGATTCAATTAACAGGGTTATTCAATTAGGAGGTATTCATTTAAAACAAGATATTAATTGAAAACAGAACTCGTTTTCATTTTTAGAATTCACTAAAAAAAATCTCTCCACAATCCATTACAATGAGGTGTGATAAGCTGAGTCTAAATGCTTTTTGAGAATAGTACTGGCTGGTTTTAGCCATTACGTAGGGTAAACAGTTGCCATAGATGAAATTTACAATAAGGTTGTACAGAGTACAAGGTTAGTTACTCAGTTAAAAGATATTTTTTTATAACCAGATTGCACAGGATTAGTCCAACTTTCTTGTTATAGAAAAATCATAAATTCATAATAATTTGTATATTTTTATACTTACCAATGGCCCAGACATAGCTGCTGGTGCTAACTCTAAAATATCCAGGGCCAAACACAAATTTTGACCCCAATCCCCAAAATTTGCATACAAAACCGAAAATTTCATGTCCTATGTGGCCCTCCATACATTTGACATCTGCACATGCGCAGTGTCCAGGAAGTACCGAAATTGCCGCCAGATATTATTCCTTCTACAGTGCCTGCTAAATGTTATAATCAGTGGGGAGGTATGAGTGCCCACTCATGGGAGGGCCGGCCCCGTCTGGGCCATTGGTAAGTATAAAAATATACAAATTACTTTGAATTTATCATATTTTTACACAGTAACCAATGGCCCAGACATAGCTGAATGATAAATAGGTTGGAGGGCCTAGGACATAAAGGAAAATCCAATAACTCAATCACTTCTCAAAGAATATCTCGTACAGGAGAATAGGAGAGAATGGAATTACATATGTCTTTCATATTTATTTAAATAAGAAAAACATAACACCAACAATGTAATTGACCATTACTCAATATATAATTCTCCATTTTTAATGCCAGCATAACCCATTATGCTAAATCCATGAAGGAAAGCCAATATATAGAGATAGTCCAGAGAATGAGACTCTCTATACTCATTTAAAAGCATCCGAGGATTGCATATTAACGCTCGTTTGACATGTGACATATACAAATGCTTCACACCGAGCTACACTTTAAAAATATTACATAAATGACATCATAATTGCTTCCACCCTAGCTACACATTAAAACCATCCCAGTACCGACGCGGAACTACTGACACCAGAGGAGGTCTTCCGTTGCTTTTCACTATAAAGCCAGATGATATTAAGGGAAAACCGTGCCCCCCTCCCCCCCCTTGTTCTGGGTCACATAACTGCAGAACGAAGAGGTCAGCGGAACAAATGCTGGAATGGAAAGCCTAAATAACTATAGCTGTAAACCTTTAGTGGACGACATTTTGAGCAACAGATAAAGGACCTAAACTTCTAAGGTCACCGGAGATGGACTCTCTATTTCTAAGGTAAAACTTAGTGAATGTAGAAGGCTGTGTCCAGTACGCAGCTTTCATGAGATCAGTAATGGCTATACTGCTAGAATAGGCACAAGAAGTTGACAGCGCTTTAACTTCATGCGCTGAAATCTTATTAACAGAACACTGATCTGAAGCTAGATTATCATAGGCAATACGTATTGCCAATTGAATCCATCTAGCAATAGACTGAACAGAAATATCTTTCTGTTAGGCATTAATGATAGAAAGAAGCATTTCCTTCCTTTCCTAATAAATTCTGATTGGTGTTTATATATGCGCATAGCCCTGACTGGACACAGCAAAGGTCTACGGTTGTCTGTAGATGGCAGAGCCTTTATGATAATAGGCTCAGGCCGCACATTAGGAACTTGATTCTTAGCCAAAAATCCCACTTGTGTAGATAAAGTGATGGTATTCCCAACACTACGATAGTGAGATTCGTCAACTGATAGCGCATGGAGTTCACTAACTCTTCTAGCGGAAGCAAAGGCTAAGAGAAATGCTGTTTTATAGGTCAAGAATTTGAACTCTACAACGTGGCTCAAAAAGAGCTTCTTTGAGCTTCAATAGAACCCAAGCTAAATTCCACTTCGGAATTAATCTGAGAGTTCTAGGTCTATTAATAGAGAAATTTCTAACTAGTTTGGATAAAGAAGTATTAGATCTGATATCCAAATTACCTTGATGTGCATAAGTGTCTGACAGCATAGACCTATAGTCCTTAATAGTGATGGGCTGCAGTTTGAGAACATCAAACAAGTAGACCAGAAAATTTGCAATGTCTGGTATGGATGGATCATAAACGTCTATCGACTGATCCTTGCACCAACGGAAGAAAATCCTCCACTTTGCTGCATAATTTAGCAAAGAGGAGGACCTCCAACAGTTAGAAATTGCGTCCACTGCACGTCCTGTATAACGCTTGTTGTGCAAGAAGGACTGCACAACGGAAGTATAAATTTTATAGTAAATTTCCTTTCTTATTATACCTACCGCAATTGTTTACTACAGGCTTGCACTACAGTGGAAGACCCTAACTTGGATAAAATACTCTCTATTTTAATCTTTCCCCAAGAGATGTGGGAAAGAAAAGTGGTGTAAAAAAACACCACAAAAAAATAAGCCAAAACTGGGCCAAGCACCACCTGCGCACACCCAGTATGGGACGCTCTTTCCTTAGTACAAATCCACGACTTCCGTTAACCAATGCGCAGTGCATCATCAATTCATCATTTTTTTGAGTCTGCCAACATAGGAGTTATGTGATCAGCGGGGAGGAAGGCTTCTTACCCGAATAAGAAGACGGGAGGGCCTCCATGTAAACAATTGCGGTATAATAAGAAAGGAAATTTACTATAAAATTTATATTTCTTATCAACCTATCTTACAATTGTTTACTACAGGCTGAATAGACAATAGGATGGAGGGAATCACATAACCAACCCACACATAACTCAATTGCACTGGAACCGTGGACAGAGGAAGAGATCGCTAAGCCTATCAAACCATAGCATCACAAACATTAGTAAAAGACAATGAAAGATGAGGTTATGGTGAAGTGCGATGCACAGACAGAAAAGCTGAATGGCTGGGATAGACAACAGCCTGAGCCGAAGAAAGAGGGCCCATAGGACAAAGGTCCTCTGTCGGCTCCTGCAACTGTCGCAGATAAAAGGAGAAGGTAGCATTTCTCCAGTAGGCTGCCAGTATAACATCTGACAACATGACGGAGTTAGTAAAAGAGGAAGACAATGCACGCACCTCGTGGCAGAAAAAACGATTGGTAATACAATCACCAGTAGCTAAACGAGCGAAAGCTGCACAAATAGCAAGACAAATCCATCGAGAAATGGATGCAGGAGAGATCTGGCATGTGAGAAAATGCATATCCATCCAGGATAAAGGTGCGAATGCCCCCCCCCCCCCCCCACCCCCCAGCAGAGCAGCACCCAAGAAAGTGTCCATCTGGGAGTAAGCTGCAAAGTCCTAGGCCTTTTCAAGAAAAAGAGCTGAACAAGCTTGGAGAGGCAAGGATGAGTGTCGAAACAATGCGGTACCACATATGAAAAAGGTCTCCGAAGCATGGACTTGTACCCATTGCTGGAGACCCCCAGAAACAAACATATACCAGAAACTCTGCAAGCGGCATGATCAAAGGAGTGACAGAAGCAACAGAGTGATCGCACACCATCGACAGAAGAACCTTCTACTTAGCCAGAGGCTAAACCAGTGGAGTGAGTGCCTCCTTGAAGAAGAAAAGCAACTCCACTGCTTGTCTCTTAAAACCACTACGGAGGAGACAGGACCTGATAACAGACATGCGCGAAGGCACAATGAAGTCGGGTCAACTTGAAACCTCCTTGGGCGACTTTGGCAAAGAAAGTCGCGACGTAGAGGGAGACATGCCGGAACTGCCGCTAACAGAGAGCGGAGCAGATTGATCCACACCCACTGAGACGACAGGGGTGTGATCAAAAGGATTCGAGGACTGCAGGTTCATATCTGGGCTAGAACCTGAGGCAGAATCGGAACCGGCAGGAAGGCGTAACTGACAAGACCGTCCCAAAGGAGGGCCAGAGCGTCCACAACGAAAGCCAGAGCATCTGGACACAGGGACACGAAAGTGTCCACCTGATGGTTCCAACGAGTCGCAAAGAGATTGATGGAACACTGCCATGTGGAGCATCCACTCGGTGGAAAAGAACCTGCCCCGTCGGGACAGGGAGTCGGCTAGGACGTTCAGACGACCGGAAATGTGACGAACAACCACCCTGGCGTTGACATCCTGAGCGAGCAGTAGAAGATCCCGAGCCAATTCGTACATTGGAACCGAGTGCTTGCTGCCCTGAGGACCTGACGATTCGACAGGTGAGAGATCTACTGCCTGAAACTCAGAAGAAGAGCAAGAAGCTCCTTCTGGTTGATGTGTAGAGATGACTGATCCTGGTCCCACATCCCGTGAAGGGAAAGACCTAGAGGATCCAACGTCGCATCCCATCCGAGATCACTGGAATCTACTGTCAGAACGCGATCGGACGTGGGTAAGTCCAACGAGACACCCTGTGTGATCCACTGAACATTCGTCCAGTGGAGAAGATGAGGATGAAGAGATTCTGGAACTGAAGCATCAGATCCAGAGAATCGAAATTCAGCCTCCAACGACTGAGCAGAAAGTGTTGGAGATGTCTGACATGCAGCCGACTTAGAGGAATGAGATCCGTCACCGAACCGCAGAGACTGAGCAGCCGGAGAATACCCCGTTCTGTCGTGGATGTGGACTGGGACAGAGTCAGAGCAAAAGCTGAGAGAATCACAGCCCTGGCCTGGGGAACCGCCACCGTATTGAACTGAGTGCGGAAGGCCATCCCCAGATGACAAAACGACGGAGAAGGGACCAGATCCGACTTCTCCTCGTTGACTCTGAATCCTAGCGATGTGACAAGCTCAACAGAGTGTCGACATCCAACTCCAGTAAGGCAGCATTGGAATGCCTCTGGAGGATATCGTCTAGATATGCCGAAGTAGTCACCCTGGACTGTGCGCGATGGAAGGCTATCACATGCGACATTAGTCGGGTGAAGGTCCAAGGAGCCAGGTTGAGGCCGAAAGGCATGGCATTCAACTGGTAAACTCGCCCCTGAAAGCGAACCTTCCGTGACACCCGATGAATCGGACCTTGAAAGTAAGCATCTCGCAGGTCGATGCTGGAAGCGAAATCTCCCTGGTGAATGGAACGGCGGACTGACCTGAAAGTCTCCATGCTGAACTTGGGAGCAATGATAGACTGGGTCAGGATACTCAGACCGATAACCGGTCGGAGTCGACCGTCCTTCTTCGGCACCGAGAACAGGCGGCAATAAAACCCCGCTGACTGAATGTTCTTGACGACCTCGAATGCCCCCTTGGCCAGGAGATTTCATGGACAAAAGCTCCTGACATAAAACGTCTGAAGAAACTATGGTTGGAAGAGGCACTCTGGACAGAGTGGGGTGCCTTCGGAAGAAAATTTGCAGCCCGGACCGAACAACATTTAACACCCAAGGATCGGATGTGATGGTGGCCCAACGGTCTGCGAACTCTGCTATCCTTCCTCCAACCTGGGACGAATCGAGGTGAGGACCTTCAGTTCGAGCCACGATGAAGCCCACAAGAGGAGAAACCACCTCCTCTACTGAATGAAGAATCCTGAGACTTCCCTCTAGCCTGCCGATGCTTACCCTTACCCTGTGAGTAAGAAGAAGAAGCGGTGGCAGAAGGATCAGCCCTTTGCTTTGCAGAGGAAGCAGAAGGGTACTTGTTAGGCTTTGAACGGTCCCTGCCTCCCCTAGAAGGCTGATCAAGCTGATGAAGCAGCAGCTGATCTTTGGAATGACGTAGGACGTCATCCCGGACTGTCGACACGGAACCCATGGAACAGTAGCGGACCTGCCAAAAAAGCAGATCGAAGAGCGGCGCGCTGCCCCCAGGAAGGGATCGACCTGTGTCCAGCACAGAGTCCCTTCGAACTAGTTCCAAAATAGCCGTGTCACAGGCATGCGTGTGAGTAAGATGCATGAGCGCTTTGGACAGCACACGCAAAGGAGCCTGTAGATCGTCAAACCTATCTGGAGGCAGATAGGCAGCTAAGGCAGAGACGACGTGATTGGAGAGAGAAAGCATACCCAGCATTCCTCTCGATAAGCCCAACATGGACTCCAGAGTCGTCATAAGAATGACAACAGACTTGGGCTTGAAAAGCCCAAGGGAATTGGAGTCTTGATCCAAAACCGTCAAAGTCTGGCAAACTGACAGATTGGCGAAATCGTAGTAACGATAACGTACCGGAGGCAAAAAAGGTTTCAACCCTGGTGAAGAACGGAGTCTTCATAGCCTTGGAACTCAGCCTAGAGTCCAAGGCTGAAAATGCTTCAACCACCTGTACTGACTGGCACGGTCGAAGATGCCCAGAAGCAGGTTGCTCCACAGGCTGTAGGCGCGACCGATGATTGCGGCCTGGCTGACACTGTCGGCTGGTTTGATGGTTTGAGATCTGGAAGGAACCCAAACACAAATGAAACATCTGAGGGCAGACGTGTATAGGGGTACGACACACCCTGAGGATTAACATAGCAGGAACTCAGGAGAGTCGACGCAGACCTCTGCGGGGCAGAAGGTCCAGGCTGCACAGAAGGCGAAACTGGCCGTGTGACCAGAATGAGTGGACGGAAAACGCCAATGACAAAACTGGTACTCGACGGCGCAGAGACCACAGTAGATGGTCCGGCCGGCAGCCACTTCCAACTTCGCTGAGTTGAAGTCAGGGAAGGCTGAGGCCGATACCCCCAAGTCTACACTACCAGACACTGCTGCAGACCACTGCAGGTATAAAACTGCTGTGCTCAATGGCTGAGAGGACACAGCAGGGGGTTCAGTCGGCAGCCACTTCCGACTTCGCCGAGTTGAAGTCGGGGAAGGCTGAGGCCGATACCCTACAACCACACTACAGACATCCCTGCAGACCCTTAAAAACGGTGCCCGATGACATTGTAGACGGAACAGCAGTAGCAGCAGATACGACAGGAGCTGTTGGAACTGGCGGAGAAGGGGAGAGAGCCACCTAACTCGGCCTCCAAAGGAGGAGTCACAACCCTAGTGACAGCTTCAGATGTCAACTGGAGAGGGCGCCTAGTCCCGGAACCAGGCATCTCTTCACCAGAAATCCAACCGCTCCCGCAGTATCCACCACGGTAAAAAAAAACTGCACATCCCCCACAGAAGGGGAATAACTCTCACCAAACATGGTCAAATTGGGAGGCCCCGAAACGACAGCGTTCCCCTCCACCCCCGCTGGTGTGGGAGGAGCTGCATATCCCCCACGGAGGGGAAGTAATTCTCACCAGACGTGGTCGAGTTGGGAAGCCCCGAAAGGAAGCATTCCCCAGCCCTCACGGGTGCGGGAGAAGCTGCACATCCCCCACGGAAGGGGTATAACTCACACCAGACGTGGTCGAGTCGGGAGGCCCCGAAATGACAGCATTTCCCCCCCCCCCCCCCCAGACAGGAGGAGCTGCACATCCCCCACGGAGGGGGTATAACTCACACCAGACGTGGTCGAGTCGGGAGGGCCCGAAACGACAGCGTTCCACACCATCCGCAGGTGCGGGAGAAATAGCCACGAAAATGGACAAAGGCGAGGGCAAAAGGAATTGCCCTAAAGGAACTGAACTGGAAATAACAGAGGTGAGAGCAGTAGAAGGAAAAGGTGAACTCAACAGATACAGAAAGTAGAAGAACACCCTCAACTACGAGAGAAGGTGGCAGAAAAAAACGGTGGGTACACGACAGATCCCAGACGGCTGACAGGGACCCAAAAAAAACAGAAATTCAGCCCTCAACAGAGTGAAGAAATCCTGTCCAGACAGTCCCTCATTGACACCTAACTCCAATACAATTTAAATTTATCAACCGAAAAAATTTCATTGTCGAACCACGTTGACATGATGTCGAAAAAAACATTCACGAAAACGGAATAATAAATAATATACAATGAGAATGTGGTTGAAAATATCAACGAGAATATATAAAACACAGTCCTGTTATTATACGATCTGCAGATCCATAATTCCAGTCACAGGAAAACCATTATCAACGAGTTGAATTATCACTGTTTCGTATGGCAAATGGCGGAGACACATCCTTCATGTGTCTCGGATAAAAAAAAGAATGATGAATTGAAGATGCACTGCGCATTGGTTAACGGAAGTCGTGGACTTGTACTAAGGGAAGAGCGTCCCATACTGGGTGTGTGCCGGTTGTGCTCAGCCCAGTTTTGGCTTATTTTTTCGTGGTGTTTTTTTACACCACTTTTCTTTCCCACATCTCTTGGGAAAGATTAAAATAGAGAGTATTTTATCTGAGTTAGGGTCTTCCACTGTAGTGCAAGCCTGTAGTAAACAATTGTAAGGTAGGTTGATAAGAAATACGTGTAGGTTGAGACCCTGCGGATTGTGATGCAGTGCGCGTGACTTCCCCTGATAAAGAAGGTCCTCCCACGGAGGAAGCTTCTGGGGAACGTCCCATAAAGGCACCTGAGAAGATTGATCCATGGTTTCTGTGCCGACAGAGATGCTACTAACAGAATCTTGCAATGGGGTTGCTTGATCTTTAACAAGATCTGTTGAATCAACGGAGTTGGAGGATACGCGTATCCTATTATTCCGTCCCATGGAATTGAGAGAGTGTTTACAGCGTACGCTTGAGTTTCTGGGCATGGCAACACGTGAGTCTGCAACTGATTGTTGAGGTGTGTCGTGAATAAGTCTATCATAGGTTGATCCCACTGGTAGCAAATCTGTCTGAACACTCACTTGTTGAGAGTCCACTCTGAAGGCAACATGCGACCTTTCCGAGAAAGCGATCTGAGTGTAGACAAAAGCAAGCATGACAACTGACTAATTTCGCTCTGGGTAATGGCAGATGAACCAAATTGTTGTGAGTCTCCAAGCTCATCCCCAAGTGAATGAACGACTTGGACATAGCTAGATCCGACTTCTCGTTTATGATGAAACCGAGACATCGGAGTAGTAATAGCAGACTCTGAACATCGTTCTGAAGAGTATCTTTGTTGCTGTACCTCTGAACAATGTCGTCCAAGTAAGCTGACGTTACCACAGACGAATGAGCTCGGAAATAAGACATTACCAAGTTCATTATTCGAGTGAACGCCCAGGGAGCTAGATTCAGGCCGAAGCACATTGCACGGAACTGATATACCATCCCTTGAATGGCGAACCGTAGGTACTTTCTGAATGCCGGATGTACCATGACATGAAAGTACGCATCTTTTAGATCTATGCTTGCTGCATAGTCGTTCACTCGTATGCTCGCCCTAACCGACCGAATGGTCTCCATATAGAAGTTTGGAGCTACGATAAGCTTGTTTATCCAGCTCAAATCTATTACTGGTCAGAACGAGGAACAGGTGACTGTAGAAACCTAGTGATTCCTGGTTGTCTACGACCTCTATTGCATCCTTTTCTAGGAGACCTTACCTCCGAGAGGAGAGACTCTCTTTTTGTAGGATTTGGCGGAAGTTGAGTCCATTGCAAAATTCGTGTTAGCGGTGGTGTGGCTCGGAATGACAGCTTTAGTCCTTCCGAGACCACACTTCTCACCCACCAATCTTCCGTTATAGTTATCCAGTTTCTCTCGAATCTTGATAACCTTCCGCCAACTGGGTCGCAATAGAGGTCCTGACCATCACCTGTAGGACCTGCGAGGCCTGCGGGAGGAGAAACCACGTCCTCCCTGTGATGAGCCTTCATCTGCCGGCTTGGGGGGCGTCTGACCGGTTGCCTCGGCCAGACCCACGCCCCCGAACTGAGTCGCTAAATTGACGATATTGCGAGTAATTATAAGAGTATCTTCTATATCTTCACGAGGAGTTTCCCCTGAACGGTCTTTGTCCAGAACCTCCTGCCTTACACTTCTCTCTGCAGGTGTGGGTTTATTTGATGCCAACTTTAAAAACAGAGTATTTGACGCTTTTTTTGTAGCTTGGTCATAGACCAAAGAAAGCTTATCATCGAAAATATCATGTCCTGATACAGGAGCGACTCTAAGAGAGTTTTTCACCCTGTCATCTATCAAAGATGACGACGCAAGGGCTCCGTCACATGCAACTAACTCCAAATTAGCCACTGTAAGGGCGGAATTGTACGTGGAAAACATTATAGCCCTGGAAAGAACTTGTAAAGAGGTACGAACGTCATCAAATTCCTTCCCATTGAGATGTTGCACCATAGCTCTCATCAGGTGATCTGCGTAAGACATAGTGTCCAAATTCGCTTGTTTTGATGAAATTGCGGTCTCAATAGTATCCGAGCAAATTGAAAATGATGGAGGTAAGGCCATATCTAGGTCCTCAGCCTGCTCATCTAAACGCAGATGAACGCTCTGTACACCTTCCCTTACTATTTTAAATGGATGCGGTCCAATAGACGATATACGAACAGAAGATGAAGATAAACTGCCTTTTTTCTTTCCGCTTGAAAGACTGAATATAGCATTAAGGAGAGCAAAGGTCTGTGACACTTGTTTTGACTGCACCGGAAAGGAAAGGACATCCTCCCTTAACCAGATATAGTCCGCGTCTAACAATGCTAGCAGCTTCTTATGAACAGTCGCAGCAGTCTGATTCTCTGGAACAAGATCAGGAAAGTATCGATGGATAAAATCCATCGCTAAAATGTGTTGTTCCGAAAGGGAAGGGGCTGTATCCTCCATTTCCCTTTCACCATCCGATGGAATCAGATTATCCTCACGGCCTTCTGCATCTGAGTACACAGATGACTGGACCGACCCAGCGCCATCGGACAGCTCGTGTTCCGAGGCTGCCGTAGTTTACTATTGACATTGCTGGGATGCTGCGATGAGCTGTGCAATTTGCAACAGCAAGTCCATTACTGAGGCCTGAGGAGCAACGGCCTTTTGTTGCTTGGCCGCTGGCTGCTCCTGGGACCGTGTGCCCGAAACGGCTCTTTTCTGCGGACGTCCCAACGAATGAGGCCTCGTTTCATTGGCTACTAGATGATGTGACTTTTTTGCGGAAGAGCGGTCCTTTCTCGGCGATTCCGGCAGGATATCCGATGTCACATAGCCAAGGTACGGTTGTGTTGTGCTCAATAGTGTCAGAGGAAGCCATTCTTATAGACCTCCCCGGCTGTATATTTGACGGAGCGTTCCGGACCGGATGCGTGGACACAAGCTCCGTTTGATGCAAGTTCCGTAATACAACATCTGGCCCCAGATGTAGTTGATAAAGAGAGGGGGCTCTCTCGCTCGCGGTCCTATCAGACCTCGCCAAGCTGACCGTCGAACTTGCTGGCTTCCTCCTTCCTGTCGTCGCTGGGTGAGCCTGTTTAGATATTATAGAGCTCGTTCTACCCTTTTTCCTCTCCTCAACCGCAACGGACGCACCCGTGTCGCGGTGCCCACCGCTTCACCGGTCCAGCTACCTGGTGACAGGGCTTTGTAACCACTGGCACGTGGTTTATTGCCCTGTCTAATATTTAGGAGCACATTTGCCACTAGCTCTGACTGACTATCAATATGCGACGACAGATGCACACTATCAGACGGAGTCACAAAACCATCACCATGTTCTTGTTCCTCTGAAATGGAAACTGAAAAGCTAGAGTGAACTCTGTGGCAAGAGGACCGGCATTGTCCTCATCGCTTCTAACAACATACCGTGACACACCTCTCCAACGTTTGTCATCCCAATTGACACAAGTTGCACAGGAAATAGTGCGAGTACACTGACTACAAGAAACACAATAATCATGTGAATCTGAGGAAGACTTCCTCGAATTACAATTTGAGCAAAAAGTTTTCATTTTAAATAAACATGAAAGTCAACAGTACTCGCACTAACTCCCAATAATAACTGAAACAGATACATCAAAACATTAATCAAAACAATGATTCGAAAAAGATTTTTAAAAAAATTAAAAAATTCGAAAAAATTTTGCCATGAACCTAAGTTCCCAAAGGGAACTATGAGCCCAAATGGATCCCAATAGAGCCCAAGTGTGGACAAAAAAAATTTTCACTTCCAAAAATTAAGGCTACACTACCGGAATACAATATGTATCTTATACTAGTCCTAACATGATTAATTCATAGGAAAATTACATGTATAAGGAAGCGTTGTCAATGTAAACAACGTCACAGAAAAACCGGAAACAAGACTCCAGGCACTAAAAAATAATGCCCGAAGTCAATAACTATCCGATGCAAAGCAAGATCTTCATAAGAAGAAAATACAATACATCAGATGGATGATGCATGACCACAAATGCCTAAACACCCCTAGGGTGAGGATGTAACCATGGGGATAAACAGAATAAATAAACATTCTGTGAAAAACGTTGAACTCCCAAGAAATTTAATAAAAAAAATTTCAACAAAAAAGCCAAAAAGCATGGGAGTTTAACTGGAGGGCTTCAAGGAAGGATAGGGAAGGAACACTTAACAAACAGTGGCAAAATCATTAGGAAGAATGATAATATCAGGCTATGCCCCGAAAATGGGGAACAAGAAATAATTTCGTCAAAACATTACAGCCCTGAACATAAAAAACCACTGTTGCTTCCTTCCATCATTCTATTCTATCCTCTGATCCACCATAATCATCATTGATCTGTGTCTGGCATCATTAAAACTGAGATTTAAAAGCACAAAAGTCAGTCTGTTGTTATCTGACAGAGGGCCAAACAAGGAATGATATTTGGCGGCAATTTCAGTACTTCTTGGACACTGCACATGTGCAGATGTCAAATGTATGGAGGGCCACATAGGACATGAAATTTTCGGTTTTGTATGCAAATTTTGGGGATTGGGGGGCAAAATTTGTGTTTGGCCCTGGATATTTTAGAGTTAGCACCAGCTATGTCTGGGCCATTGGTTATTGTGTAAAAATATTGGTAATTGCCATCACATAAAAATGTACACTCACAAAGGGTTAGCCGCATAATAGAGATTATCTTATTTATAACCAGAAAAAAGAGTGACTAACCCTGTGCAATACACCAGAGTTAGTTGGTAAGGTAAAATACACTGGCTAACCATAGGCATTGTGTCTGACTGCAACATCACACACTACATGAAAATATATACTAAGGCTGTAAAAATGCACAGGGTGTTCTCACTTTGCCAGCAGGTATTGTTCTCATAAACAAGAGGCCCCAGGGGGCCTGAGGGTGCCCACCTGACATGGTAGCCTAAATATCAACCCAGAGAATTGATTTCAACAAGTTGCATCTGCTCCTCCTAAGAAAAGCTTATACCAAATATCCAAAGATTCTGCCCAGTGGATCTAAAAAAAAAGATTTTTAAAGAATATTCCTCATATTGAACTAAGTTATAATTTACGCTCCCAGGGACTTGGCTTTAACAAACTTGAATCTCTCCCCCCCCCCCCCCCCCCCCCCCAGGATGCTGCACACCTAATATCAAAACATTCTGACTGCTGGATCTGAAGAAGAAGATTTTTTAAAAAAATTCCTCATTTTGAACTACGTTACAATTCGAGCTCCCACAAAGAGCCCAAATATGGACCTAGGGACATGGCTTGAACAAACTTGAATCTTACCCACCTAAGGATGCTGCATAAAAAATATCAAAAGCATTCATCTGCTGGATCTGAAGAAGATTTTTAAAGAAAATTCCTCATTTTGAACTAAGTTGACATTCGGGCTCCCATAGTGAGCCCAAATATGAACCAAGGGACTTGGCTTGAACAAACTTGAATCTCAGCCCCCTAAGGTTGCTGCATGCCAAATATCAAAACATTCTGACTGCTGGAACTGAAGAAGAAGATTTTTAAAGAAAATTCCTCATTTTGAACTATGTTACAATTCGAGCTCCCACAATGAGCCCAAATATGGACCTAGGGAAATGGTTTGAACAAACTTGAATCTTACCCCCCTAAGGATGCTGCATAAAAAATATCAAAAGCATTCATCAGCTGGATCTGAAGAAGATTTTTAAAGAAAATTCCTCATTTTGAACCAAGTTGTCATTCGGGCTCCCATAGTGAGCCCAAATATGAACCAAGGGACTTGGCTTGAACAAACTTGAATCCCAGCCCCCTAAGGTTGTTGCATGCCAAATATCAAAACATTCCGACTGCTGAATCTGAAGAAGAAGATTTTTAAAGAAAAATTCCTCTTATTGACTAAGTTATAATTCGGGCTCCCACAGGGAACCCAAATATGGACCAAGGGACTTGGCTTTAACAAACTTGAATCTCCCCCCACTAAGGATGCTACACACCACATATCAAAACATTCCGACTGCTGGATCTGAAGAAGAAGATTTTTGAAGAAAATTCCTCATTTCGAACTAAGTTCCAATTCAAGCTCCCTCAGTGAGCCCAAATATGGGTTTAGGGACATGGCTTGAACAAACTTCAATCTCACCCCCCTAAGGATGCTGCATACCAAATATCAAAACATTCCGACTGCTGGATCTGAAGAAGAAGATTTTTTAAGAAAATTCCTCATTTTGAACTATGTTATCATTCGGGCTTCCACAGTGAGCCAAAATATGGACCTAGGGACATGGCTTGAACAAACTTGAATCTCCCCCCCCCCTCCCTCCCTAAGGATGTTGCATACCAAATATCAAAACATTCCGACTGCTTGATCTGAAGAAGATTTTTAAAGAAAATTCCTCATTTTGAACTAAGTTATAATTCGGGCTCTCACAGTGAGCCCATATATGAACCCTGGGACCTGGGTTGAACAAAATTGAATCTCACCCCCCTAAGCATGGTGCATACCCAATATCAAAAGATTCTGCCTGCTGGATCTTGAGAAGAAGATTTTCAAAGAAATTTGCCCGAAATGCACTAAGTTCAAATTTGGGCTCCTATACTGAGCCCAAATATAAACCCAGGGGGGTCAATTTGAACAAACTTGAATCAGATCCACCCCACAATGTTGCATACCAAATATCAAAAGATTCTGCCCGCTGGATCTGGAGAAGAAGATTTTTGAAGAAATTTGCCTGAAATGTTCGAATTCGGGCTTCTATAGGAGCCCAAATATGAATCTAGGGAGCCGATTTGAACAAACTTGAATCAAATTTTGGCTGGGGCAAAAATTCTTGCCCCTCTCAGAACAAAGGTAAATATTGCCTGTCAAACTTCTCTTGAACAAACTTGAGTCTACACCTCAAATGGAAGCTGCATACCACATATCAAGTCTCTGCTATGGCTGGTTCATGAGATTTTTTTAAATTTTGTGCATTTTGGCCCCACACCACTCCACAATATGAGCAGAAATCCAATTTGAAGAAAAACCAAAAGCCCCTATATAACCACTACTTACATGAAATTTAATTACAATGTGGCCAGTGGTTTAGGAGAAAGAGGCTCAAACACCACCTTCACGCAGGACGACGGACGACAGACGATGGACGGACGGACGACGGACGAAGAGTGATAAGAAAAGCTCACCCTGACTTTCAGTCAGGTGAGCTAAAAAGGTGTGAACTTGGACAAAAGGGATTTGAGGTATAGTCTGTACTTTATTTCTGGGAATTTCTGTCAATTTGTATTAACTAACACAGCTTTTAAAACATGCTTTATCGTTAAATAAATAGTTATAGTTGATTAAATACATTAAATTATATATACATTTCAGAAGGCACACAGGGATGCTGTGGGATTTAAATCCCTTGTGACCAAAATAACTTTATTTGCTTATGAATTCACGACAGATGGAAGTGAGGGCCAATAATCTTATTTAATTTGAGTGTGCACACTGGTATTAAGGTACTGGAGTCAGATCCCCGAGAACCTAGAACTGGAAGGTGACTAGGAATTGTGCATAAGTACAAGAATTTTGCTGTGTGTTTTACTTAGAAACGTGGGGATATTTATGGTATTATATGTGTTTTTGAAAGCTGGGCGACATCCATCACCCTATAAGGGAGAGTGGATGCTGAACCTTGGTCATCTGGTATGCCTTCAGGGGGAACAGATGACAAGGTGATGGGATAAAAAAAAACAAACAATCATACTCTAACAGACACACATCCAAAATAAAAGCCCTAAACAAGGTGTTTATATCTTTATTCATATGTTTACTTATTTAGAATGTACACTGGACCCAGCCAGGCAAGCTTGTTTCAATCCTTACTTGGTGTATGATGATTTCCGGTCTACGTTAATCCCTGTTGCACTTCATCTACTTTTTCCATGCTTCTTCTTGGTTAAAGTTTTCAAGAAAATTTGTGTGTGTTCAATTATTTATTTATTTATTTATTTATTGTTGTTTATGGTCACATACTTCTGCACAATGGCTAATCATGACCACAACATGGAGATAAAGTCAAGGTCAGTCATTCGTTTATACCCCATGTTGCCTATTTTAGAGGACTCGCACCCCAAGCATTAGTGACTGGGTCCTATTTTACCAGTGAAACAGAGCTTGTTTATCACAGTAAACAAGCACTGCTTCACTTCCCGGGGTTCCCACGGGGGAGTGTGTTCAATTAGAAAAGTTATAGGTAGAGAAAGAGATATGAGTCCGCTATTGTATATTGTGATTGTTGCTACTATTGATGGGGCGAGGAGTGGGTTTCTTTGTAGCCCACTCCCAGAGTTGTGAGGTAGTCCTCACAGACTCGATTCTGAAGTTCCCAAAGAGTAGCAAGGCAATCCTCACTGACACCAGGGGTCAGCCGAGTGGGCGACTTGGGCGAAGAAGTCGCCTTGTCATTCCTCAAGTCGCCTTGGCTTACACTGGGGGCGAAAGTCAAGTCGCCCTCCAAAACTTCCTTGGGAGACATGGCAGTTTACTGTATTTTCTTATGTTTTATTTTTTAAAAACACCCGCTTCCACATTCGCAAAAAAAAAAGTAAACACGGCTGCTTTTAAAGTCCGTCACATGGCTATGAAAATAGCCTAAACTAGCCCAATTTTATATTTCTGAAAAGAATTGTAATGGCGTAGTAGTTCGAACAATTCGCCCCAACTGATAACAACCAGCACAAAATGGCTATTTAAAAACAAAGTGCCAGCCAAAACAACGAATCACACAATACACGCATCGAGTTAATTAGAATTTATTAAAATTAACCACCGTTTCAGAACAAAAAAAATGTATTGGAGACAGTTCGTCCATATCGAAATTGCTTGCGGTTACGCTCTGTTCCACTGAAAAATTGGTTGCATTGAAATTCGCCCCGCAATTTGCAATTTGAATGTTTTTCTTTGAAAACTTGTTAAGTTGTGTTAGAAGGGGGTTAAATGTAATAAGGCTACAATAGAAATCACAGGTATTTGGATGGATAAGAATGGCAGACCTTCAAAGCACCAATCACACGTGACAGTGTTAGATGGTTGGCAGAAATTGTCAGTTTTCTGAACAGTGTATTATTACCCAGCGCAGCCGGTAAGGGAGACAACTGAAATATTTTGTTATTTACCTAAGAAATAAATTAACTCAAATTGTTAATAACGCTTAATTTACGAAGGATATCAAAAACTTTTTTAACTACGCTTTTCAACTCAGTTAGGGCATTCAGAAACCATGAATGACCCAGCTTCTTATATATGAACCTGAAATTTATTTTAAAGACTTTAAATATTTTTTTAAAAAGAATATACCTTCTATTACAGAGAGGCAAATACAAAATCAACTGCATGGTAACCTTAGTCATCACTGTTAGGCAAAGAGTTAGGGGATATTCAGAAACCATGAACGACATAGTTTTTTGTGGGGTGGGGGGGGGGGGGGGGGGAGGTGGGATTTTAACCTACATTCTGTTATAGACCATCTGACTTAGTTTTGCATGTGTATGTTTGTATAACTTTTATTTATTTTTTTCTCCACAATTGTGTCCTCTGTGTTCATTTATTTTGTCACGATGTCATATATGTTTTATGTTTTTTTTCTGATTTCTCCTTCATGTCCACTGACTTCTCCCTCCTGGGTTCTGACTTCTCCCTAAAGTCTCTGAAGGGAGAAGTCACTTCTCCCTAAACTCAGCTGCCAGGCTGACCCCTGACTGACACCACGCACTTTGATTCTATGGTATATTTTTCTGTAGCTTATAGGGGTAGAAGCTTATTGCCAGTAACCATTGAGTCATGGTAAACACTGCTAACAAATTGAGGACCAGAGATGGTGAATATCTGTCACTAATACTGAAAGACACTATAGCTGAGGAGTGAAAATTTCGAACTCCTGCCTACTAGGAATGTGAGAATAAACCAAATGCACATAGTTGGTTACATGTTACATAGGGTGCAGGATTCACTGAACTAATGGAAATACTTATACTGGATTGTGGACATTTTTTTAAAGTGAATTCCAATGATGAAAACATATTCTATTTTCAATTAATAGCTTGTTTTAAATAGGCCCCATTGTACTAATTCAGGATGAAACAACTACCAATGATGCTTCTTTTAAATTCTATGTTGGGAAGAGATTCAACCCAGACCTTTGCATCATTTCATGTGGTTTACAAACTGTCAAATGATACTGTGCTTCATCATATGTGGGAAATGATACATTACACTGAGAACACATATACAGCTGAGTTGAATGATTGTCATATCCTATTTGGGTAGGTATGGATAATGAAGAAGGCATTGGTCCTGTGAGTGGATCTAAATTGTGAAAAGCATTATATGGGAGAGGGCCATGCTTATAGTTCAGATGGCAGTTTAGATTTGACTTTGAATCAAATATTTGTTCACACACATCACATCTAAGAGTTTCTATCTGATGAAATACTCGTATGTGTTCAGTTGTTTCTGCAAAATCATAACTATAGAAACTACACAATGGACATCCCCTATTACTTCTCAATACCTCCTGTAATTGGTTAGGCACAATTGGAATAAATTCATTTGCCATGGCAACAAGCTGTTCTTTAGCTACCATCTCTGCAGCAGTCACTTTCGGACTTGACTGAAGTGGCTGTACATTTGGAGTATGTTGATCAATGTTTGGTGCAAAAACAACAAGCGGCATATGTAGTGTTTCTGAGTAAACATCAACAGATGCATCCATTTTCTGATCTTTATCATCATCATCACAGCTGCTGACATTTCCATCTTTTTCTTCTTGCTCAGTTTCTCTCATCTGAGAGGTAACAATATTAGAGCTGTTTGATATTTGTCCCCCTGGCTTTCCTTTCATTAAAACATACATCTGATCACCACGACCTTGACTAAACATTTTTCCAAGATCTGATACCGAGACCAAATTTAATGTTTCATATTCTATTGCACTAGTTTTATCATTTTTACTTGGTGTTGATCTGGCAGTGGGAACTATTACACATGAAGTATTCTTTAGTTTTTCTTGTGCTGGTTTTTGATGAGCAAGATGCATATCAGATCTTATTAACTTTGCACTTGTCTCTTCTGGTGGAGCACCTGCTGGCCTCTTTCGACTATTTTCATCAGATTTTGATGCCACTGATGAGTTTGGATTGTCATTAAACATTGGGTAGTTATGATCACTTGATTTTTTCTGGCCAAGATATTCACTACACAAATTGTCAACTGCGGAGCCAACATTATTTGGTGTTCCAGAATCTGCAAAATGAAAATAACAAGAGTTTTATTTTGAACTCCCCACCTAGTATATGTCATCTTCAAACAAATTTCTTGAATAACAAAATACTTTCATTTTTTTCCTCAAAACAAAGCTTATGCCTCTCATAGGAATGAGCTTGTTCAAATGAGGGTACATATTATTATTATTTTTTGGAGGCCAAAATTGAAAAACTAATAAAATTTGAATGGTGATTTTTGAAAAAAGCTCTATCAAATATGACCATTATATTTACATGAAGGGGTAGCTATTTTGCTTTCTAAAATTGGTGAAGGGCTAGCAATATTTTTCTGATGTAGTGAACTCATGTTGACTGAAAAGCTCAACTGTCCATAAAAGATCTTAATGGTGATAACTTAAAAAATTTAATTTCACCTTATTCCACAAAATTCTGTAAAATAAGTTACAATGAAGCGAGATGCTTTATTGTTCCAAAGAGTCAAATAGCTAGCATTGCACTGGTATCAGATGTGAATCATTAGAAATGCTGAAAAACACCAAAAGGTAAGCTGGCACGGAAGGGTGGTGGGGAGGTGTGTGGGAGGGACGAGGTGGAGATACATTGTTTAGTAGAGCATCTGCTTCAAAATGTAGTTTCTAATGAAGTAGATATTTCAGAGCATTCAGAAATAGAACTGTATTGAAACAAACTCATTAACCCTTGTACTCTCATGTAATAAAACAACTTTGAGCGGTAAAATATTACTATAATGCTGCTGGGGGTTTAACTAATTCAATCTTGTTTCAAATTTTTCCCATAAGGCAACTAGAAAATTAACAAATCTTGTTTGATAGAGCTCACTGGGAATGTATGTGTATATATTTATTATACGCTAAACAATAGATTATCAAAGAAATTGCACAAAGATAGAAATCATATCCCCCACAGTGAAGATATAGAAATTTTCACTTTCACGGTATCAATCAAAATGGCGGCTTTCAAAGCATTACTTCAAAGTGAATACGAATCAAATTATCACTGGAAATGATCAATTTGTTCTAAAAATGTATAATGAAAAGTAAGTCTAGTGTTTTTAGTGGATACCGATCATTTCCAGCAATACTTCAACAAGTATTCACCTTGAATTAATGCATGAAACCCACTAGTCCAAACATGGCCTGAAAGTCTGTAATATAAGTTTTTGGTTTGGTACGTCCTTTGAAAGGATGTACCAAACAAAAAACTTATATTATGGACTTTCAGGCCATGTTTGGACTAGAAACCCACCAACTGAATCAGATCGCAAGTTGCTATCTATTCCGAGTATCAATCAAATAACTTCCACGTATCAATGATTCAATGCGCTGTTTACTTTCATGCATCAATTCAAGGTTGAAATGAGTGGAATTATCAGATTCTTATAAAAAGCGTATAATAGAAAGAAAATCTAGTGTTTTTGAGTGGATATTAAAATTTTTTAGTAAATTTTGTTTCTTAACATACCTACCACAATTGTTTACAATTGGCTGTAACATAAGTGCAAGCCCTACTTCGGAACTAACTCAAGCTTTTAGAATCTTTTCCAAACGAGTTGGAAAAGTACTAGAGTGCAAAAGCACGAAAAAGATCAAAAAAAAAGGGTCGAGCGAGACCAGCGCTCGAAATTACAGGTACTCTCTCTGCACACCTCTTGCGTTTACCGAGCGCATGCGCAACAACCGTGACGTCAATTCCGTATTTCCGCCAACGAGAAGTTTGTGATTTAGCGGGGAGGCATCGATATCAAAGATATCCCCAAGGAGGGTGGGCCTCCGGTAAACAATTGTGGTAGGTATGTTAAGAAACAAAATTTACTAAAAAATTTTAATTTCTTTTCAACCTACTCACAATTGTTTACAATTGGCTGAATAAACAATAGGAGGAGGTGAATCACATAACCAATACCAACAAGAGTAGCAGAACGAAAGCAAGGATGGCAGAGAACAAAAACTAAAACCTGTAATGAAGAAAGAGAGAAGGCACCTGAAAAGAACAAGGCTGAGAGAAGCGCAACCTCGACAAAAACAATTTAACGAGGGTGCACCACAGCCTGAGCAGCCACGAGAGGGCCTAAAGAATAAAGGTCCTCAGATTGCTGCTGAAGGTGGCGGAGATAAAAGGAGGAGAAGGTAGAAGCATTCCTCCAGTAAGCCGCATTCATAACATCACGGAGCGAAACAGAATTGGAGAACGCCCAGGATGTAGAAATGGCACGAACCTCGTGAGCATTAAGCCGGTTCGAAACAAGATCCGATGCAGACAAGCGAGAATAAGCCAGCTTGATTGCAAGACAGATCCACCTGGAAATAGAATGGGAAGAGATAGACTGCCGCTTAGGAATGAGAGACAGAAAAAATCTCTTCCGATCCCTCCTAATGAACTGAGTGCGAGTAATGTAAGTCTTGACCGCACGAACAGGACAAAGAAGAGGCCTCCGTCCATCTACAGCAGGGAGAGCCCGAATGCAGATGGGAGGAGGTACCGAATCGGGGAGTTGATTCTTAGCCAGAAAAGAGCAATCAGTAGTGAATGTGACACTGTTAGCCTCATTTCGGAAGAAGGCAGAATCAACAGATAGCGCATGAAGCTCACTGACTCGACGAGCAGAAGCAAACGCTAGAAGAAAAGCCGTCTTATAGGTGAGAAAACGCATGTCGGTCTCAGATAAAGGCTCGAAAGGCGCCCCCTCCAAACAGTGCAACACCCATGCCAAGTTCCACTTGGGTGTAAGACGCAAAACTCGAGGCCTCTTCAAAGAAAAGTGCCGAATAAGTTTGGAGAGGAAAAGATTACGACCGATACACCGCTTTCCCACATAAGAGAAAGTATCAGACAGCATAGACCGATAGCCCTTAATCGTAATAGGCTGGAGGCCCTTGGAGTCAAAAAGAAAAACCAGAAAATCCGCAATTTGAGCGATAGACGGATCACGGTAATTCACATTGTGATCTGAACACCAGCGGCAGAAAACCTTCCACTTGGCGGCATAAGTCATTCCAGTGGAAGGTCGCCGCGATGCAGAAATGCACTCCACTGATCGTCTCGAAAAACCTCTACGTCGGAGACTGGACCTGATAAAAGACAGGCGTGAAGGGACAGGCTCGCCAGGTTGTTGTGATACTTCCTGGGACGACCCTGTGAAAGAAGATCGCGACGTAGAGGTAGACGAATCGGTCGATCGGCCAATAGAGGCCGCAGCAGATTGATCCACAACCTCTGTGGAGACAGGGGTGTGATCAGAATGATCCTGCAACTGCAAGCACGAATCTTCGCTAAAACTTGAGGAAGAATCGGTGCAGGAGGAAAGGCATAGCCGACCCAGCCTGTCCAGTCCAGAGACAGAGCGTCTACTGCAAATGCCAGAGGATCTGGACAAGGGGAGACAAAAGTCTCTACCTGATGATTCCAGCGAGTAGCGAAAAGGTCGACCTGAGGACGACCCCACTGCTCGCAAATCGCCTGAAACACCGACCGATGTAGCATCCATTCGGTTGGAAGGACACTGTCGCGTCGGGACAGGGAGTCTGCTAGGACGTTGAGACGCCCGGGAATGTGTCGAATGGACACCCGAGCGTTCACATCCCGCGCCAACAGAAGAAGATCCCGAGACAGCCGATACATAGGAATCGAATGAGTGCCTCCCTGATTCCGTATGTAGGCCACTACTGTCGAATTGTCCGAAAGAAGTAGGACAACATGGTCCGACAGATGAGGGATCCAAAGCCGAAAACTCAACAGAAGAGCAAGGAGCTCCTTCTGGTTGATATGAAGGCCCACCTGCTCGCTGTCCCACTCTCCGTGAGTAGACAGACCGAGAGGGTCCAACGTCGCACCCCAGCCCCGATCGCTGGCATCCGCAGTAAGGATGCGATCGGCCAAAGGAAGATCCAACGGAACACCCTGTGTCAGCCAGGGAATATCTGCCCAAGGGCGGAGGTGACAAAGCAGAGACCGAGGAATAGTGAGTTCCAGGTCCAGCGGATCTACATTCGGACGCCAATGATCCAACAGGAAGTGTTGGAGAGGTCGGACAAACAAGCGACCGAGCGGAATGAGATCGGTCACCGAACCGCAAAGGCCCAGCATCCGAAGGAAAGTCCTGGCCGAGACCGAGGAAGATTGAAGCAGGTCCCGAGTCAAGGCGGAAAGAATCGTCGCCCGAGCCTGGGGAACCGACACTACATTGTGAAGAGTGTCGAAATCCATCCCCAAAAGACGGAATCGCTGAGAAGGAAGAAGATCCGACTTCTCGCGATTGACTCTGAAACCCAGCGACGCTAGCAGGCAAAGAAACTGCCGGACATCGAACTCCAGAACAGCAGCATCGTGGTGCCGTTGGAGGATGTCGTCTAGGTAGGCGGACGAAGTCACCGCCGACTGAGTGCGATGGAAAGCAAGCACATGTGACATCAGTCGGGTGAAGGCCCAAGGAGCCAGGTTCAAACCGAACAGGAGAGCTCTGAATTGAAAAACTCGATCCCGAAACGAGAACCGAAGGTATTTCCGTGACGCCAGATGAATGGGTACATGGAAGTAGGCATCCTTCAGGTCGATACTGGCCGCAAAATCGCCCTGATGAACTGAACGTCGAACCGACCGGAAAGTCTCCATACTGAAACGAGGAGCAATTATGTACTCGTTCAGGGTACTCAGATCGATGACAGGACGAAATTGGCCGTTTTTCTTCGGCACCAAGAAAAGTCTCGAGTAAAACCCCGGTGAAAGGGTGTTCCTGACCACCTCGATCGCCCCTTTGGTAAGGAGATTGTCGATCTCCTGCACCAGAAGGTCCCGACGCAGAGAATCTGAAGGGACCTGAGTCGGAAGGGGCACCCGAGATAAACTGGGGTGCCGATGGAAGGACAGTCGCAGACCGGAATGAATGACGTCGAGGACCCAAGAGTCCGACGTTATCTCTGTCCAACGGTCGTAAAACAGCGACAGCCTTCCTCCGACTGGAGGCGAATCGAGGTGAGAACCTTCACTTGCGGCCTCGACGAGGCCCCCGAGAGGAGAAACCACCTCGGGAAGTGACAGAGTCCTGAGACTTTCCAGCCTGAGGCTGCCAGCGGGCCTGGCCACGTCGGCGCTTCTTATGAGCAGAAGGAGCAGACGGAGCCGAAGGCGTAGCCGACGTCGCCGACGAGGCAGACGCAGCAGCACGCTTGGCGGGCCTGGAACGACCCCCACCCGCAGCAGCAGGTGGGTCAAGCTGTCTCAGCAAAAGCTGGTCCTTCGAATGACGAAGAACTTCGCCACGAACAGCTTCCACGGAACCATGGAACAACTGAGGTCCTACCAAAGAGGCAGACCTCAGAACAGCACGTTGCTCAGAAGGCAGGGATGGTAAAGAATCCAAAACCGCATCCCGGCGTGCCAGCTCCAAATTGGCCGTGTTACAGGCGTGAGCGTGAGTCAAGTTCATAAGAGCCTGTGACAAAACGCGAAAAGGCGCCTGAGCGTCATCAAACTCCCCTGGTGGAAAATATTCAGCCAGAGCATCGACGACATGGTCCGCGAGAGATAACATACCCAGCATCTCTCGGGACAGGCCCACCATAGACTCAACTACCGACATCGGGAGAACTGCCGACTTAGGCTTAGTCAACCCGAGGGAAGAAGAATCCTCATCCACAGTAGTCATCCCTTGGAAGACTGGTGGAGAGACGGAATCGTAAACACGAAACCGCGATGGAGGCAGGAAGGCATCAGCTCTAGAAAAGAAGGAACCCTTGAGGGCCTTAGAACGCATTTTGGCGTCTAAGCCCTGGAAGGACTCAACCACCTGAGCCGATTGCAGAGGACGCAAAGCCCCGGAGCTAGAAGGCTCAACAGGGTTACGGCGCTCCACAGTGGACCGCGGCCGGACGGTCACAGAAGGCTGGTCGGAAGGTAGAACGTCCGGCAATAAGCCAAAGACGAAATCCAAAGCCTGCCCCAAGACTGACGAGGGGGGACCATCACCTTCAAGATACTCATCATCCTCCGTAGCAGAGGAGACGTAGCCCAACTCGGGCTGACCAGCAGAAACCTCCTGTGAATACTGTGCAGTATCCAAGGGGTCAGGCGAGACATCTCGGCGACCGACCAAAGGAGGTTGTGCCTCAGGAGGCACAGGGAGGCCAACTTGAGGGTTGCCAGAAAGCAACCGGGTGAGCGCCAAAACGGCCTGGCGCAGGTCACCCTGAGAATCCGTCGCAGCAGAATCGCCCGACGGAGTGTCCTCCCAATGGACCCTTCTGGTAGAAGAACCCAAATCCTCAGAAGAGACCGACGGCGAACGTCGATCGGCAGACAGAATAGGAGCACGGTGAGAAGACACCGGAGGATAGTCCCGATTGTGACGCCCAGGAGCCATCACTGGCCTCTGCGAAACAGAAGGCCCTGCCTGCAAATCCTCGAAAGGGACCGACGGCGCACGTCGATCGGTAGCTGGACCTAGGACACGGTGAGAAGACACCGGAGGATTGTCCCAAGAATGACAGGAACCTGTCATTGACCTCTGCGCAGCAGACGGCCCCAACTGCCTATCCTCTGAGACCGACGGCAAGCATCGATCGACACCCAGACTCGGAACACAGTGAGGAATCACCGGAGGAAGGTTCCGAGAGTGACAGCTAACCGGGGCTGTCACTGACCGCTGCCGAACAGCAGGCCCTGGATGCCAACGTCCCAACACCATCCCGCTAGCCGGCACACTAGCAGGCGAAGGTGGAACAATAAACGATTCACTCGAGGGACGAGGAATCGCTGCCGAAGCGACCGGCCGGCTCAACCGACTAGGAGCAAACCTAGCCAGATGAGACGGAGCAGACAGCAAACCCGCACAGCCTCGCCGCGAGGCTGGGGGAGGCTGAGAACACACAGACACACCAACAGATACAGCCTCGGTCCCCCGAGACTGTAGACCATCCCCAGAAGAGATGGAAGAGCCACCATCAGACAGAATAGGATCTGGAGTAGCAACCCCCTCAACAACGGTCGACGGTGTTGGAGGCAGATCGGAGAGGGTTACCGAGTTGACCTCGGAAAAGCTCTCAACGAAAACAGACGCCTCAATTGTGACATCCGAAGACAAAGAGACCGCGGTCTCCTCATCAGGTATCACAGAACAAACACCGTCAACAGTTGCAGAGGAGCTCGCCACAGAAGTCAGATCCGAATCCTGTGTGACAGAGTCACCACGTGCACCAGCAGAAATGTCTGCAACGGCACGGCTACCCTTACCCCGAGAACGAGGGGTTCTAGCTCTGGAAAGAACCACCTTGTTAACAGAAGCCCAAAATTTAGAGGACCAAACCCCACAGATACCACATGATTGGGCCTGAGTGCAATTGTTGCAAGTGACACATGTGGTATGGGAATCGTCCACATGTTTCACCTGCAAACAAGAGGTACAAGGAATAGTCTTAGGCATGATATAAATACAACAATCAAGCTTCCCGCCGACGGAAAACAGAACGAAGGTCGTGTTCACACGTGGGGGAAAGGCAAGATAAAGTGTGAAAAGCACAGCAATAATAATACAAATTAACATCAAATGAGAGTAATAATTTGGTAGCTTGAAAAAGGATACAATCCAGTAGCACACTAAAGACGATTAATAAGTTGTTCACGAAGAATTAATATCATAAACAGCACAGTCACAAAAATTTCCGACCATGAACAATGGCGGAAAATAAAGGAATTGACGTCACGGTTGTTGCGCATGCGCTCGGTAAACGCAAGAGGTGTGCAGAGAGAGTACCTGTAATTTCGAGCGCTGGTCTCGCTCGACCCTTTTTTTTTGATCTTTTTCGTGCTTTTGCACTCTAGTACTTTTCCAACTCGTTTGGAAAAGATTCTAAAAGCTTGAGTTAGTTCCGAAGTAGGGCTTGCACTTATGTTACAGCCAATTGTAAACAATTGTGAGTAGGTTGAAAAGAAACCAAAAATTATCTCATTTGTGACCGAGACAGATGGCTATTTTCGCTCGCGCTTAAAATACCCATGTCTCGGTCACTCATGACATAATTTTTGGTATTCACTCAAAACACTAGATATCCTCTATATACTAGACAAACAAAGCGTTAAACCACTTCCGTTTTCCCAACTTTTTTTAAAGTCTTTGTCTTTATAGGCAGCCCAGACTTGCCCAGAAACAACTGCCAAGGTACTTAGAATGTAACTTGTGAGTTTATCCACAAACTGCAAGTTTAGGAACCTGTTCAGTAGCTGTAAAAACTTATCAAATGCAGAATTGGGCATTTAAGGGTTAAGTGTTTTTTTCTTTTGTTGCTAGCCCAATCTCTGACCACTTAAAAGCAAAAAAACTAGATCTGATCTACACTATTCATGTAACAGCCAAAACCGGCCAGTGCTATTCAAAACAAGAGGCCCCAAGGGGCCTGAGGGCGCTCACCTGACATGGTAGCCTAAATTTATATCAACCCAGAGAATTGATTTCAACAAGTTGCATCTGCTCCTCCTAAGAAAAGCTTATACCAAATATCCAAAGATTCTGACCAGTGGATCTAAAAAAAAGAAAGATTTTTAAAGAATATTCCTCATATTGAACTAAGTTATAATTCAGGCTCCCACAGGGAGCCCATATATGAACCCAGGGACTTGGCTTTAACAAACTTGAATCTCAACCCCCAAGGATGCTGCACACCAAATATCAAAACATTCCGACTGCTGGATCTGAAGAAGAAGATTTTTAAAGAAAAGTCCTCATTTTGAACTAAGTTACAATTCGAGCTCCCACAGTGAGTCCAAATATGGACCTAGGGACATGGCTGAAGAAGAAGATTTTCAAAGAAAAGTCCTCATTTTGAACTAAGTTACAATTCGAGCTCCCACAGTGAGTCCAAATATGGACCTAGGGACATGGCTTGAACAAACTTGAATCTCACCCCCTAAGGATGCTGCATACCAAATATCAAAACATTCCGACTGCTGGATCTGAAGAAGATTTTTAAAGAAAATTCCTCATTTTGAACTAAGTTATAATTCGGGCTACCACAGTGAGCCCAAATATCAACCCAGGGACTTGGCTTGAACAAACTTGAATCTCACCCCCCTAAGCATGGTGCATACCCAATATCAGAAGATTCTGCCTGCTGGATCTTGAGAAGAAGATTTTCAAAGAAATTTGCCTGAAATGCACTAAGTTCAAATTTGGGCTCCTATACTGAGCCCAAATATAAACCCAGGGGGCCGATTTGAACAAACTTGAATCAGATCCACCCCACAATGTTGCATACCAAATATCAAAAGATTCTGCCTGCTGGATCTGGAGAAGAAGATTTTTTAAGAAATATGCCTGAAAAGCACTAAGTTAAAATTTGGGCTCCTATACGGAGCCCAAATATAAACCCAGGGGGCCGATTTGAACAAACTTGAATCAGATCCACCCCACAATGTTGCTTACCAAATATCAAAAGATTCTGAAGCTGGATCTGGAGAAGAAGATTTTTTAAGAAATTTGCCTGAAATGCACTAAGTTCGAATTCGAGCTTCTATAGTGAGCCCAAATATGAATCTAGGAAGCCGATTTGAACAAACTTGAATCAGATCCACCCCACAATGTTGCATACCAAATATCAAAAGATTCTGCCTGCTGGATCTGGAGAAGAAGATTTTTTAATAAATTTGCCCGAAATGCACTAAGTCCAAATTTGGGCTTCTATATTGAGCCTAAATATGAATCCAGGGGGCTGATTTGAACAAACTTGAATCAGATCCACCCCGCAATGTTGCATACCAAATATCAAAAGATTCTGCCTGCTGGATCTGGAGAAGAAGATTTTTGAAGAAATTTGCCCGAAATGCACTAAGTTTGAATTCGAGCTTCTATAGTGAGCCCAAATATGAATCCAGGGGGCCGATTTGAACAAACTTGAATCAGATCCACCCCGCAATGTTGCATACCAAATATCAAAATATTCTGCCTGCTGGATCTGGAGAAGATGATTTTTTAAGAAATATGCCTGAAAAGCACTAAGTTAAAATTTGGGCTCCTATACGGAGCCCAAATATAAACCCAGGGGGCCGATTTGAACAAACTTGAATCAGATCCACCCCACAATGTTGCTTACCAAATATCAAAAGATTCTGAAGCTGGATCTGGAGAAGAAGATTTTTTAAGAAATTTGCCTGAAATGCACTAAGTTCGAATTCGAGCTTCTATAGTGAGCCCAAATATGAATCTAGGAAGCCGATTTGAACAAACTTGAATCAGATCCACCCCACAATGTTGCATACCAAATATCAAAAGATTCTGCCTGCTGGATCTGGAGAAGAAGATTTTTTAATAAATTTGCCCGAAATGCATTAAGTTTGAATTCGAGCTTCTATATTGAGCCTAAATATGAATCCAGGGGGCTGATTTGAACAAACTTGAATCAGATCCACCCCGCAATGTTGCATACCAAATATCAAAAGATTCTGCCTGCTGGATCTGGAGAAGAAGATTTTTGAAGAAATTTGCCCGAAATGCACTAAGTTTGAATTCGAGCTTCTATAGTGAGCCCAAATATGAATCCAGGGGGCCGATTTGAACAAACTTGAATCAGATCCACCCCGCAATGTTGCATACCAAATATCAAAATATTCTGCCTGCTGGATCTGGAGAAGATGATTTTTTAAGAAATTTGCCTGAAATGCACTAAGTTCGAATTCGAGCTTCTATAGTAAGCCCAAATATGAATCTAGGGAGCCGATTTGAACAAATTTGCATCAGATCCATCCCACAATGTTGCATACCAAATATCAAAAGATTCTGCTTGCTGGATCTGGAGAAGAAAATTTTTTAAGAAATTTGCCTGAAATGCACTAAGTTCGAATTCGAGCTTCTATAGTGAGCCCAAATATGAATCTAGGAAGCCGATTTGAACAAACTTAAATCAGATCCACCCCGCAATGTTGCATACCAAATATCAAAAGATTCTGCCTGCTGGATCTGGAGAAGAAGATTTTTTTAAAAATTTGCTTGAAATGCACTAAGTTCAAATTTGGGCTCCTATACTGAGCCCAAATATACACCCAGGGGGCCGATTTGAACAAACTTGAATCAGATCCACCCCACAATGTTGCTTACCAAATATGAAAAGATTCTGCCTGCTGGATCTGGAGAAGATTTTTTAAGAAATTTGCATGAAATGCACTAAGTTCAAATTCGAGCTTCTATAGTGAGCCCAAATATGAATCTAGGAAGCCGATTTGAACAAACTTGAATTAGATCCACCCCACAATGTTGCATACCAAATATCAAAAGATTCTGCCTGCTGGATCTGGAGAAGAAGATTTTTTAAGAAATTTGCCTAAATGCACTAAGTTCGAAATCGGGCTCCTATACTGAGCCCAAATATAAACCCAGGGGGCCGATTTGAACAAACTTGAATCAGATCCACCCTACAATGTTGCATACCAAATATCAAAAGATTCTGCCTGCTGCATCTGGAGAAGAAGATTTTCAAAGAAATTAGCCTGAAATGCAGTAAGTTCAAATTTGGGCTCCTATACTGAGCCCAAATATAAACCCAGGGGGCCGATTTGAACAAACTTGAATCAGATCTACCCCACAATGTTGCATACCAAATATCAAAAGATTCTGCCTGGTGGATCTGGAGAAGAAGATTTTTTAAGAAATTTGCCTGAAATGCACTAAGTTCGAAATCGGGCTCCTATACTGAGCCCAAATATGAACCCAGGGGGGCCGATTTGAACAAACTTGAATCAGATCCACCCTACAATGTTGCATACCAAATATCAAAAGATTCTGCCTGCTGGATCTGGAGAAGAAGATTTTTTATTGTTTTTCCCATTGCCTACAGTGTTAAAAAGTGCTGACTCAGCACTTTTTCAAAGTCCCGAAACTGTACCCTATGATAAAACCGATGGCAATTTTTTTTTACCAATCCTTTCTGTTGGTCCTAAGGAAGCTGCACACCAAATAAAAATTCTCAGTGCCGTACATATGGGCGTTTTAAATTTTTTCTATTTTTAGCTCCTGCAGTTCCCACGGGGCTGCGGGAAATTTTTTTTGTGCATAAATCAAGTACTCATGACCCAATAAGCCCTCACATAAAATTTGGTTCAAGTCAGCCTCTCGGTTTGGAAAATAGAAATTTTGGGCGGGGCAAAAAATTTTGCCCCTCCCATAACGACGCCAAGTATAGCCCCACAAACTTCTCTTGAACAAATCTGAGTCTACACCTCAAAAGGAAGCTGCACACCAAATATCAAGTCTCGGCTACTGCTGGTTCATGAGAAGAAGATTTAAAAAGATTTTGGTGCCCCTTGGGGGCGTGGCACCACCCAGGAGGAGGGGCAACTTCATTTGAACAAATCTGAATTGGCATTAGGTAATAAACATTTAGCCAACATTTGAATAAAATTGGACTAGTGGTTTAGGATGAGAAGTCGATAATGTAAAGTTAACGCCGGACGGACGGACGGCGGACGACGGACAGAAAGTGATTAGTAAAGCTCCCCTTGAGCTTCGCTCAGGTGAGCTAAAAAATGCCAATTAATTTTCATTATTTTTTCATTTTATGTCTCAAAAACATAGGTTATGACCCCTCTTTGGAACGAGCTCCAAAGAGGGTCATAACCTATGTTTTCAAGACAAAAAATTAGCTCTTCAAGAATTTTGTTTGCACGTGCCGTCTGCTTCTCATGTTAGGTAAAGGGTTAATAAAGACCATTCATAAACACAAAGCCACACAAATACCACTAACAGCCAGACAGTACAAGAGGAGCTACACAATATGCCAGTACATTCAAGTTTAGCCAAACAACGTGACATTCATTAGCCTGAACAGATGGACAGACAGAAAAGACTTGTATCGTAAAGACCAGCTACAAATATTTCTTTAGTTTGACATCCGAACATTCTGATGATCACAAATAATGCTAACCTTTAATCTCTTCATCTCCATACAGTTTCTGCAATAGAAAGAAAATAAAATTTACAAAATTCTGGGAGAATTAGGCCCCACAAAGTAGAGCTTCTCTCTCTCAGGTCATTTTTTGTAAAATTACATGCAGGTGGGTGGGCAGTTTTTATATTTTATTTTTGTAATTATTTCTTTGCCATCGAAAGTTCATATTCTTGGTTTGTTTTATGTTTATACAGAATAGCATGGGTGGTCATTATTTTGTCCCTTGAGTGCAAAAAGGCTTTGCAATGCTAAAGCATTGCAAAGCCTTGTTGCACTCAAGGGACAAATTTATCAATTTTATTAACTTGGGTAAAATGTCAGACATAAACCATTTAATTTTATTTTTTTAAGTTTTCTTTGGTTATAAAGGAGAGCATATGGCAACCAAAATGACCATTCTTATGTCAGTTTTTAACTCTTTGCTTGCTGCAGTCAGATTTCCCTGCTAGCACAAAAAATATCTCGATACCTAGTAATGGTATAACCCTTGCACTTGTTACAAAATATACCCCCACAAATATGAATAATTCTCTAGAATAATCCTCTCCTTTATTGAATATTTCATTAAATCAAGTCATGACTGCTTTGTAGCAGCTATGACTTGATTTAAGAGAAATATACAAGTAACTGAATAAAGTATGAACCAGGTTAAGAGTTAATAAAATCTCATTGAGAAGATTCTGTTATTGCCGAGACATGAGCAGAACACATGTTTGAAGAATTGGAACTTCACCTCATAACTTTGCTTCTGCTTTTGAAGGTATGAAGCTGCTTGTTATGAATACCACAGAGCTAAAATATATGAACTTGTTCTAAGGCTATTTCTGAAAAGAAAATTTGAACAATTGGCAACATTTGCAAAATATGTTTTAATATTTCGAAGGTCCCAAAATACGATTTTCACAATTAAGAAAAAAATGCCCTCAATGGACCCTGGGTGACCCTGCGACCTTTACTCATCTTTTGAACCCTGATGAGCTTTGAATAAATTGGTGTTGGTCACAAGTCAATATGTCACACCATGTCTGAGATGTAAGCATGACTCACTTTCAGATTTCTCAGCTCTGCCCAAATAGCCTTGCTTCTGAAGTCACAATTGCCTGTGTCCCATTGTATCATGTGAAAAACAAAGTGATTTCAATGAAAAGTCAGTTTCAAAAAAACTCCAAGATAGCATCAAAATAAAACATTGTAATCAAACAAACACACATGCAGACTAACATCAATGTCCACCTGTAAACTCATTAAACATGGCAATATAAAAATTATCCAATTTCTACTGCCATTCAATAACAAGGGGTACAAATAGCAGTTGGGAGGGGGGGGGGGGGGACAAGTCTTTTGCAGTTATTGACATTTGTGGTTCTGATTAAGATCACACTGATGAAGATAAGTGGGCTAATGTGCTCAACAACAAATATAAATCAAATCAGTTGCCGTTTGTGTGAGTTATCATGTTAAGCACAAAAATGTTTTTTAAAAATTAACAAATTATTCAAGAGCAATAACTTCATTAAGGAACATCAGACTGCAATGGTTTTCAAATTTGATGCAGTGTTCCACAAGGCTCATACACCAAATATCAATCAAACTGGTTGATGTTTGTTGAAACTGAGTGAATTCATAAAGGGCCATACCTTTTGGAAGATAGTAGGAGTGGATCTGATTTCTTATGTCCAGATGACAGTCGCGGATATCAACCTGCATTCCAAACATTTCTAAAATTCATCCATAATTGGTTGGGTTCAACAAAACTCCCCAAAACATAGCTTATGAACCCTAATTTGAATGAGTTCAATGAACGTGTTTTAACCCTAAAAGGCCTGAAAGATTTTTATACATTCGTGCTACACTTTTGACAGCCTACATTATGTGGCTTTGCAGTTGCTTTTAGGCAAGTCTTGGCTGTCTACAAAGGTAGCAAAGACCTGCCCAGAAACAAATGCCAAGGTACTTAGAAATAAAACTGGTAAGTTATCCAAAAGACTTGATGTTGGGGCACTTGTTCTGTTGTAAAATTTGATCAAAATCGGAATTATGCCTTTAAGGGTTATGAGGGGGGCATAAGCTATGTTTTTTCAGGCAAAAAATTCAAATTTTCAGTTACTGAAGACATTTCTTTTCAAGTGCCGTCTGCTATTCATGTTAGGTGAATGGTTAACAAAACATCATTCATCACCAACACCAAGGATAATAGAACATTTATTGAGAGTCAAATACAAAACAAGAGGGATTTTACATCCCAGCTGCTCACCTACATTCATGCTTGGTACAGTCAATGCAATGTCAAGAAAGCGCCTTGAAGCTGCATTTCTATTGTATATATCACCCCAAATAATGGATATATTTAACTTTTAATGGAATATGTTTTGATTATTACAAAGTTAATATTACTGCAAAGGTTTTCAGTAATCCAACGCACAATATCAATGACCTGGATAGACTCACAGAAACAAAACTTACCTTAACACAAATGTTTACAAACTAAAATTGAGAAGTCCGAGAAAAATATTTTGACATTAATTTTGACAGTAGGTTTAATACCTAAAGATGTTATTGAAATAAAAAAAATACACCGTAATAGGAAGTTAAGGCCTTACAATCAGCACAAAAGCTGACCTAAATGCTAATTCTTACCACAGAAATTCATAAAGGTTGGGCTGACAATTTTAGGTGAAATGGGACAAAAAGTCACAGTATTAGGGCTGGATACTGTTATGATTGCCCCCTACAAACTACTATAAAAGCCCTGGACCCATTGGATTTTGAGAAAACAGCCTAATCAAGAATTCTTACAAAATTGGACATGTACGTCTGATGCCGACGCTGCCAGAGTCACCACAAAATCTCACCACTTCTCTGAAGTAGGTGAGCTAAAAAAAAATTACTTTAACACAACTTCTTACAACAGAAATTTAAGTAAGTTCTCATGAGAAAAAGAAAAAAAAAGTTAAAAAATTTATAGTAATTTCTATATTTTTTATACTTACCAATGACCCAGACATAGCTGGTGCTAACTCTTAAAAATCTAGGGCCAAACACAAATTTTGCCCCCCAATCCCCAAAATTTGCATCTAAAACCAAAGAAATCATGTCCTGAATGGCCCTCCATACTTCACCTCTACTGCACATGCGCAGTGTCAAGGATGTCCCGAAATTGGCGCCATTAATCATTCTTACAATCAGTGCCTGGTAAGTGCTATGTACTCAGCGGGGAGGTATGAGTTCCCAACTCCTGGGAGGGCCATCCCCGTCTGGGTCATTGGTAAGTATAAAAAATATAGAAATTACTATAAATTTTTTAACATTTTTATACTGTACCAATGACCCAGACATAGCTGAATATTAAAAAGGCTGGAGGGCCCAGGACATAGAGGAAAATCCAATAAGCTCAACTATATAAAATAGAGTCATCCCCTCGAGGAGAAAAGGAGTATTAGGCTTTACATGTATCTTTCTTATTTATGATAAATTAGAAAGACACAATACCTTCTATAATTGAGCATCATAACATCCATATTCTCTATTAATATCCAGTATAATTCTTATATTAATTATTTTTAAAGTAAGCCAATAAATAAAGTTAGTCCAGAGAATTGAGACTCTTTATACTCTTTTAAAAGTGTCCGAGGATAGTATAATAACACCCGTTTGACACGTGACATATTCAAATGCTATACTTTAAAACTATGACATGAATGAATTTAAAACATAACTTTTCACTTAAAAACCATCCCAGTAACAGCTCAGAATTACTGACTCCGGAGGAGGTATCCCCTTGTTTTCATAATAAAACAGGTGACCCAAGGGAACACCCTCCCCCCCCCCCCCCCCCTTTTTCTTGCCCTGGGTCAAATAGCCCAGACCGAAGAGGGCAGCAGGACGGAGTCACTGCCGGAACATAAAGCCTACATAGCTATAGTTGCAATTGTTAAGTGATCAACATTCTGAGCAGCCGATAATGGACCTAAACAATGCAGGCCTCCAGAAATGGACTCGATATTTCTGAGATAAAAATTCATGAATGTGGATGGCTGAGACCAATATGCAGACTTCTTTAAATCTATAATAGCAACACTATTTACGTAAGCCCAAGATGTAGAAGAGCTCTTACTTCATGAGCCGAAATCTTAAGCACAGACTGCTAAGTTAAGGATAGATTATCCTAAGCAGTACCGATAGTTAATTGAATGCATTTAGGAATAGAATGGACCGTAATGACCTTTCTATTAGGCATCAGAGCCAGAAGAAGCTTTACGTCCTTACTGATAAACTGAGATCTGTTAATAAATACATAAAGGTCTAGCCAGACAAAGTAAAGGCCTATGCCCATTCGAAGACGGAAGGACCTTAAAAACAATAGCTTCTGGATATTTATTAGGAGCCTGATTCTTAACCAAAAATCCAACATTAGTAGTAAAGGTAATAGAGTTTCCAATACTACGAAAGTGAGAATCGTCCACTGATAGTGCATGAAGCTCACTGACTCTTCAGCAGAAGAGAAGACTAAGAGAATTGCTGTCTAAAAAGGCCAGAATTTGAAACTACTGTCTCAAGAGGTTCAAATGGTTGCTTTAGTTAATAAGAACCCAAGCTAAATTCCGTATAGGAATTAATCTAAGGATTCTAGGTCTATTTATCGAAAAGTTTCAAACTAACTTAGATAAAGAGACATTAGGCTCAATTCTAAACTATCATGGTGTGCATAGGTATCAGATAACATAGACCTGTAACCTTTAATAGTAACTGGCTGCAGTTGATCTCGCCAAACAAGTATACTAGAAAGTTTGCAATGTCTGGTATGGAGGGATCAAAAATATCAACATAAAGATCCCTACACCAACGACGGAAGACCCTCCACTTTAGCCGCATAGAATAGCGAAGAGGAGGTCCTCCTACAGTTAGAAATCGCGTCCACTGCTTGTCCTGTACAATGCTTGCCATGCAAGAAGGACCGCACAATGGAATACGTGAAGGTTGAGACCTTGCGGGTTGTGATGAAGTTGACACGATTTCCCCAGCGAGAAAAGATCCTCTCGTGGAGGAAGTTTCCGCGGTAAGCCCCACAGCAGACACCTAAGTAAATTTATCCACAGTCTCTGTGGAGACAGAGATGCTACCAACAGAATTGTATTGTGAATGTATAATCCTAGCAATACTTGCTGAATCAATAACGCTGGAGGATACACATATCCTATCATACCGTCCTACTAGATCGATAGAGCGTTAACTACATATGCTCGGGGATCCGGACAAGGTGACACATACATCTGCAATTGATTGGTGAGTTGTGTTGCAAATAAATTATCACTGGGTGCTCCCATTGGTAGCAAATCTGATTGAATATCTGTTTGTTGAGAGTCTATTCTGACGGCAACAATCGATCCTTACGTGAAAGGGAGTCTGTTAATATGATCCGACGACCCAGAATATGACGGACCGAAACAGAACTTGGTGTTCTATACAAACAGAAGGATTCTTTCCGTTAAATTCAATAACGGAACCGAATGAGTGCCTCCCTGGTTCCGGATATACGCAACTACTGTCGTATTATCGGACAGGATTTGGACATGCGTTTCTGAATAATGATCATCCAATGACGTAGTGCAAGCCAAAATAATATCATTTCTTGGAAGTTGAGTGCTTGCCTACAAACTGCGGAACCCAAAGACCCTGGCACTTCGAATCCGTTGGGATCAATATTGTGCCCCAACCTGTTTGACTGGCATCCGTCATAATCGAAAAACTCGGATCCGGCAACTACAGTGGAACTCTCTGAGTCAACCATCGAATGTTTGCCCACGTCTGAATCTCTTGTTACACTTGATTGACAAGAGAACGTGTATATCGAGCAATTCAAAGATTGCTGAAAGGTTGCCGTCGAAGAGAAGCTTCTCCGAGACCGAAGCGACTCTGAGAGAGTTCTTCACCTTACTATCCACGCGCGTGGATGTAGCTAGGGCTGCGTCACGTCTAACCAACTCCAGGTTGCCACTGAAGGGCGGAGTTATACGTGGAAAACTACTGCCCTTGAAAGAAATCTCATTATGAATCATATCCTGGAATTCTTTCTCTTTAAGACGTAATGATAACGCCTCAGTAAGGTGGTCTACATATGATAAAGCGTCTAAGTTAAGTCTATTAGACATCATTGTCGTTGACATAGACAGCGAAAAAGACAATACCCAGTCTTCAGCCTCGTCGTCTAGACGCAGAGGAACTCTCAGTATGCCCTGTCCTGCCATTTCAAATTATTCCTAGAATTGATGAAAGGCAGATTAGAGCATTTGCGGACAAGAAACTAGACTAGTGTGTTTTGGTAGCAAGCTTATATATATATAGCGTCGTTCAATAATTCGGAGGTTCTAGTGACATTACTGGACTGTGTCGGCAACTCAGGGACGATGTCCCTGAACCGATCAAAAACTCTGTGTCCAATGACGCTATTAGTCTCTTATCCAGCATCGCAGCATTCTAGTCCGACGGAACAACCTCTGGAAGATAATGCCGGAAGAACTGTAAGGCATCTTCTGTTGTTCCGAAAGGGAAAGCTCGAAATCGTCCGAATCCCTTTCGCCATCCTGTCAGACCCTATGAAGTGTTCGGTCGTCCGTACCTGATGCATCAGCGGAGCGAACCGACCCAGCGTCGTCGGATTATTCCTCATCCGACAGAGATTCTGTCGTTTGCTGGGATGCTGCGATAAGCTGTGCTATTTTGGATACCACGTCCGTCACTGAGGCCTGTGGAGAAGCGGTCTTACGATGCTTTGCCGCTGGAAGCTCCGAGTTCGTTACCCCGTGTATACTTCCATTATGCGAGCGACCGGAGTGTACAGGCCTCGTGTCCCTCGGCTACCGGATGGCGTGACCTGTTCGCTGTGGAATCACTGAATGACGAAGCTGGCAGGATACTCGAGGTCACGTAGCCAAGTTGTGGTCGTGTGCGCTGCGGTGAGGATAAGGAAGCATTATCGACAGTCTCTCGGACTGTCTATATAACAGAGCGTCCCGAGCGGCGGACATATGCTCTGAATGCAAAACGTTTGTACCACAACATCCGGACCCAGATGTTGTTGTACGAGAGAGGGACCTCTCTCGCTCGCAGCCCGGACGGACCTGGACGAGCTAGGAACCGGACTAACAGGCTTTCTCCGATCTCTCCTCTAATCCGTCGTCACTGGGTGTGTACTATTGTCTATTATAGTGCTCACATCACCCAAATCTCCTTCCTGGACCGCAACGGACGAACCCGGCTGCCGAACCATTCGATGAATGGACGCTACACCGGGTGAGCTAGCGAATGTCAACGCCGTCGATCCTACAAGGAACCTCTTAGGCGATTGACGTATTCCATGAGCACTTATTGCCGCTAGCTCATCATTCAACTATGACGACAGAGGCACACTTTTGAAAGACATCTCAGTAACTTGCGAACAAGAAACCAGACTTGCTCGTAAATAGCAAGCATATATATATATAAATAGCGTCGTTCAATAATTCGAAAGTTCCTGTGACATTATTGGACTGTGTCGGAACTGAGGGACGATGTCCCTGAACCGATCCAAAAAAATTTTGTGTCCACCGACGCTATCAGTCTCTTATCCGGCATCGCAGCATTGTGGTCCGACGAAACAACCTCTAGAAGATAAAGCCGGATGACATATACAGCAGCTTATGTTGTTCGAAAAGGGAAAGCTCGAAATCCTCCGAATCCCTTTCGCCATCCTGTCGGACCATATGAAGTTTTCGGACGTCCGCACCTGATGCTTCAGCGGAGCGTCCCGACCCAGCATCGTCGGATATTACATGATGCGACAGAGACACTGTCGTTGCTGGGATGCTGCGATAAGTTGTGCTATTCGGGATAGCACGTCCGTCACTGAGGCCTGTGCAGTAGTGGTCTTACGATGCTTTGCCGCTGGAAGCTCTGTGTATGTTGACTCCTGCATACTTTTCTTATGCGAACGTCCGGAGTCTACAGGCCTCGTGTCCCTGGCTACCGGATGGCGTGACCTGGTCGCCGCATATTCTCTGATTGGCGAAGTTGACTGGATATCGGAGGTCACGTAGCCAAGGTGCGGTCGTGTGCGCTGCCATGAGAATGAGGAAGCCTTATTGACAGTCTCTCCGGACTGTCTATATAACGGAGCGTCCCGAGCAGCGGACGTATGCTCCGAATGCGAAACGTTTTGTACCACAACATCTGGGGCCAGATGTTGTTGTACGAGAGAGGGGCCTCTCTCGCTCGCAGCCCGGATGGGCCTGGACAAGCTATGAACCGGACTAATAGGCTTCCTCCGTTCTCTCCTCTAATCCGCCGTCACTGGGTGTGCACTTGGTTGTTTTATAGTGCTCGCATCACCCAAAACTCCTTCTAGACCGCAACGGACGAACCCGGCTGCCGAACCATTCGATGAATGGACGCTACACCGGGCGAGCTAGCGGACGTCAAAGGCTGTCGATCCTACTAGGGACCTCTTAGGCAATTGGCGTATTTCCATGAGCACTTTTCCGCTAGCTCTTCATTAATTGTGACGACGGAGGCACACTTTTGGAAGACATCACGGAAACATCACCCTGTTCTTGATCGTCTGAAAAAGAGATTGATAAACTAGAGTGACCCTGCGGAGAAAGGACCGGCATGGCCATTTCCCCGCTAACATACCGTGACACACGCTTCCCATGTTGTCATCGAAAATAACACATACTGAACAGGAGTTAGTGCGAGTACACTGACTACATTTATGCAATGATTATGAAAGTCAGAGGAAGATTTCCTCTTAATCCAATTGAACAATATCCTTCCATTGTGAAAAGAAAACAAAGTCCTAGTACTCGCACCAACCCCTGCAAATCAAAATACATAAAAACATGATGCATTAACATAGAAAAAATAATTGAAATCAAAATAATTTTTTGAAAAAATATTTTTTCAGAAAAGCCCAAGTTTCTGAAAAGTAACGTTGAGCCCCAATGGATCCCAAGCCTAAGTGTGGACAAAAATTTTAAAAATATTTTCAAAATTTAATGCAACACTTACGAATAATAATAATGTATCTAGATATGATTAAACTAACATCAATATATTATTTTCAAGAAATCCCCCTCACACAGAGGCTGTTGTCAATGTAAACAAGAAGTGTAAAAACACCAGAAAGATGACTCCAGGCACTGATAACCCTGGCCCGAAATCAGTTACCAATAATACACTATCTGATGCAAAACAGAGACTTCCAGGGAAGAAACTACAGAACATCAGATGGTAGATGCAGAACACTACGCCTAAACACCCAAGGGTGAAGACGTAAACATGGGGAAAAGAACAGAATTCATTCTGTTATCCAGCTAAAACTCCCAAGAAATTTTAGTAATAATATTACAGAAAATATGCCAAAAGCATGGGAGAATAGCAAGGGGGGACTTAAAGGAAAAGGAGAGAGGAAAACACTGAACAAGCAGTGTAACTTTATAGCAAGAATGACCACAAACAGGCCGTTGCCTCGAAAATAGGTAACTTAACACATTTTCATTAAAAAAATTTTTAAGTTACAGCCCTGATTATTTTCTGTCACTCATTTTTCCTCTCCTCCTTCTATATCCTCCTTAGAACCACCATTTCTCTAATATTTATGTGTCTGGCATCAATTAAACTGAGATTTACAAGCACAAAGATCAGTCAGATGTTAACTGATGAAGGGCCAAACAAAGAATGATTAATGGCGCCAATTTCGGGACGTCCTTGACAACTGTGCATGCGCAGTAGAGGTGAAGTATAGAGGGCCATTCAGGACATGATTTCTTTGGTTTTAGATGCAAATTTTGGGAATTGGGGGGCAAAATTTGTGTTTGGCCCTAGATTTTTAAGAGTTAGCACCAGCTATGTCTGGGTCATTGGTACAGTATAAAAATATAAGGCTTAAGTAACAAGAGGCTCCATGGGCCTGAGGTACTCACCTGACCAACGTTGTTTAAAAGAAGTATTTAATTACCATCTGTGGATAGTTAACACAATAGAGGAATGAAGTTATTTAATTATTTATAACTCTGCTGTGCATGCCAGCTGTTTTTTTTTTTCTAGTATTGGGATGCTACCACAGAAATAATGCTTAAGATTTTCAGTAATGGAAAACTAGGAAGTCTAAATATCAACCCAGGGACTTGACTTGAACAAACTTGAAGGATGTTGTATACCAAATATCAAAAGATTCTGACTGGTGGTTCTGGAGAAGAAGAGTTTGAGAATAATACCAATTTTACACTAGAGTTTGAGAATATTACCAATTTTACACTATGTTAAAATTTGCCCTCCCACCCCCACCCCCCTCTCCATTAAAGAGCCCAATATTAACCCCCCCCCACACCCAAACAAGATTTTCATTCTGACTTGTGGATCTGAAGAAGATTTTTAAAGATTATCCCCCATATTGCAATAAGTTAAAAATTCAGGCTGCATTGATCCCAAATATGAACCAAGGAGCTTCATTTTAACACACTTGTTTCTGCCCCATCTATGGATGTTGTATATCAAATGTCAAAGCATTCTGATCAGTGGTTTTGGAGAAGTTTATTTTTTTTAATTTTTGCAAATATGCCGACTCAGCATTTTTCCCCCATAGAACACCCCAACACAACTGATGGCAATATTTTTTTACCATTCAATTCTACTGGTCCTAAGGATGCTTCATACCAAATAACAGTGGTTTGGAAAATATCAGCAGTTGTATATATTTCTATTTTTAGCTCCTGGGGTTCCTACTGGGACACAGGAAATTTTTTTTTGCATGGGACAAGTACTTATGACTCAATAATACCACATACCAATTTGGTTCAAATCGGACCATCAGTTCAGAAAGTAGAAATTTTGGGCGGGGTCAGAATCTTGCCTCTCCCATTACAAAGGCAAACTTGTTTTCTACACCTCATTTATTTATTTATTTATTGGTGTTTCAGGTCACATATTTCTGCACAATGGCTAATCATGACCATGGCAGTTTTACGGATGGATGAAGACAGAGTACCCGGAGAGAACCACCTAGCAATGGCGAGCAACTGTCAACTCCCCAACATACCAACTCCACACAAGCAGAGTTAGCATTGGTTGAAGACAGGTGCACCATTGACGTGCTGTATGCCTTAGTACACAATGCCACTGTGCCTCCATGTGGGCAATGGAGGTGAAGTGTCTTGCCCAAGGACACAACATGGTTGCCACAGATGAGATTCGAACTGAGGACCTCTCGGCTTGCAGCCTGCACCTCTACCTACTGAGTCACTGTGCCCCTTCTTCTACACCTCAAAAGGAAGCTATATATAAAGTCAGTGTACCCACTGGTTCATGATAAGAAGATATTTAAAAAATTTGGGAGGATTTTCTGCCACCTCCTCCCTTTGGGGCTGGGCAAGTTGATTTGAAACAAGAAGAATGTTACTAAGGTAACACATGCTCCCCCCCCCCCCCTTGTGACCTTCACCTTGCAGATGCGGCAGAAACTATTATACGCGACACACCTTCTGACTGTCCTTAACATTTGTAAAAAGTTTAACAATTGTACTATGATTCGTTTCTGAGTTATGGCTGAGACACGGATATTGACTGATTTTTAGTGTGACCTTGAAATGTGACCTTGACCTTGAAGGTATGAACCCGGCTATGGTGTGTGACACATCCTCCCATGGTCCTTTATAATTGTGTGAAGTTTGATGACTGTGGGCCTAACAGTTTTCGATTTATTGGCTCGGAAACACACACACACGGACACACACACTTCAATCACAAAATGCCACCCGACCTAAGTCGGGGGGGGGGGGGGGGGGGGGGGGGGGGGGGCATAAAAAAAAAAATGTGATGTCAGAATAAGCAATCACCTCAAATTTAACTAAAATTGGTTCAGTGGTTTAGGACGGGCAGGTGCAAACACCATATTCACAGACGATGGACAGTAGACAGTGAGTGATCACTACAGCTCATCCTGACTTTTAGTCAGGTGAGCTAAAAATGTAGTCATGATCCTAAGTAACCCCCAGTTGCAAGTTGAAAGCCCTGGAGCCACTGGGTTTGAAGAAACAAATTCACACAAACTCTCACAATTCGGATAAAGGAGCTGACTTTAATTGTTACAAGTACAAAATCACAGACTTTGTGGTGTACCGCCTAGTGTGGGCATACCTATGACCAACAAATATTATTTATGAATAGATGGACGGATGCACAGATGGACGGATGCAATCCAGTATACCCACCCCCCACTTCCATTTTCTTCGAAAGTTTTCAACAATTTCTAAGTCAAAAGGTATGGTAAATTGTTTGGTGTTTGGAAGTTTTATGCAATGAGGCAGAAGCCTTTGTCATAGGCAAACTGCATGCCATATTTCACTGAAATCCGATAACCCATACCTGAGATACAGGCTGAACAAACAAATAATGTCTATTTCCAACAATTTCTAAGTCAAAAAAGGGGGATAACTCTAAAAAGGAGAATGTGAGAAATATCGTTGAATCCTTTTTTTTAAAGCTATACCATAATCAGTGTTCATGGCAAATTTCATTGCAATAGAACATTCGATACCCGAGATGCAGGCTGAACAGACAAAATTTGGCTCGGACGGACACTATTTCTAAGTGAACAAGTAATAAAAAAAATAAAATAACTAGTGTGGGTATACCTATGACCAACAAATATTATAAAAAATAATAATTTACTTAAGTTATGAATATTCTTGGACGGACTCACACACAGATGCACAAACGGACGGAGGGGGTATGATAACTACACATATACTAAGTAGAAGGGTTAAGAGAAACTATATTCTCAATAAAACACATCTATAAGCAGTATAGATCACCATAATGGGCAATAAAGATTACTGTAACCCTTTACCTAACATGAAAAGCAGGCGACACTTGCAAAAAAAAATCTTGAATGACTAATTTTTTTCATTTTTTGTCTCAAAAGTTAAAAAGTTAAAAAATTTATAGTAATTTATATATTTTTTATACTTACCAATGACCCAGACATAGCTGGTGCTAACTCTTAAAAATCTAGGGCCAAACACAAATTTTGCCCCCCAATCCCCAAAATTTGCATCTAAAACCAAAGAAATCATGTCCTGAATGGCCCTCCATACTTCACCTCTACTGCGCATGCGCAGTGTCAAGGACGTCCCGAAATTGGCGCCATTAATCATTCTTACAATCAGTGCCTGGTAAGCGCTATGTCCTCAGCGGGGAGGTATGAGTTCCCAACTCCTGGGAGGGCCATCCCCGTCTGGGTCATTGGTAAGTATAAAAAATATAGAAATTACTATAAATTTTTTAACATCTTTATACTGTACCAATGACCCAGACATAGCTGAATAGTAAAAAGGCTGGAGGGCCCAGGACATAGAGGAAAATCCAATAAGCTCAACTATATAAAATAGAGTCATCCCCTCGAGGAGAAAAGGAGTATTAGGCTTTACATGTATCTTTCTTATTTATGATAAATTAGAAAGACACAATACCTTCTATAATTGAGCATCATAACATCCATATTCTCTATTAATATCCAGTATAATTCTTATACTAATTATTTTTAAAGTAAGCCAATAAATAAAGTTAGTCCAGAGAATTGAGACTCTTTATACTCTTTTAAAAGTGTCCGAGGATAGTATAACAACGCCCGTTTGACACGTGACATATTCAAATGCTATACTTTAAAAGTATGACATGAATGAATTTTTAAAACATAACTTTTCACTTTAAAACCATCCCAGTAACAGCTCAGAATTACTGACTCCGGAAGAGGTATCCCCTTGTTTTCATAATAAAACAGGTGACCCAAGGGAACACGCTCCCCCCCCCCCCCCCCCAACCCCCCACTTTCCCTTGTCAAATAGCCCAGAGCGAAGAGGGCAGCAGGACAGAGTCACTGCCGGAACAGAAAGCTTACATAGCTATAGATGCAATAGTTAAGTGATCGACATTCTGAGCAGCCGATAATGGACCTAAACAATGCAGGCCTCCAGATATGGACTCAATATTTCTGAGATAAAAATTTGTGAATGTGGATGGCTGAGACCAATATGTAGCCTTCTTTAAATCTATAATAGCAACACTATTTACGTAAGACCAAGATGTAGAAGAGCTCTTACTTCATGAGCCGAAATCTTAAGCACAGACTGCTGAGTTAAGGATAGATTATCCTAAGCAGTACCGATAGTTAATTGAATGCATTTAGGAATAGAATGGACAGTAATGACCTTTCTATTAGGCATCAGAGCCAGAAGAAGCTTTACGTCCTTACTGATAAACTGAGATCTGTTAATAAATACATAAAGGTCTAGCCGGACAGAGTAAAGGCCTATGCCCGTTTGAAGACGGAAGAACATTAAAAACAATAGGTTCCGGATATTTATTAGGAGCCTGATTCTTAACCAAAAATCCAACATTAGTAGTAAAGGTAATAGAGTTTCCGATACTATGAAAGTGAGAATCGTCCACCGATAGTGCATGAAGCTCACTGACTCTTCAGCAGAAGAGAAGACTAAGAGAATTGCTGTCTTAAAAGGCCAGAATTTGAAACTACTGTCTCAAGAGGTTCAAATGGTTGCTTTAGTTTAATAAGAACCCAAGCTAAATTCCGTATAGGAATTAATCTAAGGATTCTAGGTCTATTTATCGAAAAGTTTCAAATTAACTTAGATAAAGAGACATTAGGCTCAATTGTAAACTATCATGGTGTGCATAGGTATCAGATAACATAGACCTATAACCTTTAATAGTAACTGGCTGCAGTTGATCTCGTCAAACAAGTATACTAGAAAGTTTGCAATGTCTGGTATGGAGGGATCAAAAATATCAACATGAAGATCCCTACACCAACGACAGAAGACCCTCCACTATAGCCGCATAGTATAGCGAAGAGGAGGTCCTCCTACAGTTAGAAATCGCATCCACTGCTCGTCCTGTACAATGCTTGCCATGCACGATTTCCCGAGCGAAAAAAGATCCTCTCGTGGAGGAAGTTTTCGCGGTAAGTCCCACAGCAGACACCTAAGTAAATTTATCCACGGTCTCTGTGGAGACAGAGATGCTACCAACAGAATTGTATTGCGAATGTATAATCCTAGCAATACTTGCTGAATCAACAGCGCTGGAGGATACGCATATCCTATCATCTCGTCCTACTAGATCGATAGAGCGTTAACTACATATGCTTGGGGATCCGGACACGGTGACACATACGTCTGCAATTGATTGGTGAGTTGTGTCGCAAATAAATTTATCACTGGGCGCTCCCATTGGTAGCAAATCTGATTGAATACCTGTTTGCTGAGAGTCCATTCTGACGGCAACAATCGACCCTTACGTGAAAGGGAGTCTGCTAATACAATCCGACGACCCAGAATATGACGGACCGAAACAGAACTTGGAGTTCTATAACAAACAGAAGGATTCTTTCCGTTAAATTCAATAACGGAACCGAATGAGTGCCTCCCTGGTTCCGGATATATGCAACTACTGTCGTATTATCGGACAGGATTTGGACATGCGTTTCTGAATAATGTTCATCCAATGACGTAGTGCAAGCCAAAATAATATCATTTCTTGGAAGATAAGTGCTTGCCAAAAAACTGCGGAACCCAAAGACCCTGGCACTTCGAATCCGTTTGGATCAATATTGTGCCCCAACCTGTTTGACTGACATCCGTCATAATCGAAAAACTCGGATCCGGCAACTACAGTGGAAGTCAACCACCGAATGTTTGCCCAAGTCTGAATCTCTTGTTACACTAGATTGACAAGAGAATGTGTATATCGAGCAATTCATAGATTGCTGAAAGGTTGCCGTCGAAGAGAAGCTTCTCCGAGACCGAAGCGACTCTGAGAGAGTTCTTCACCTTACTATCCATGCGCGTGGATGTAGCTAGGGCTGCGTCACGTCTAAACAACTCCAGGTTGCCACTGAAGGGCGGACTTATACGTGGAAAACTACTGCCCTTGAAAGAAATCTCATTACGAATCATATCCTGGAATTCTTTCTCTTGAAGACGTAATGATAACGCCTCAGTAAGGTGGTCTACATATGGTAAAGCGTCTAAGTTAAGTCTATTAGACATCATTGTCGTTTCCAACGTCGTGGTTGGAATTGACATAGACGGCGAAAAAGACAATACCCAGTCTTCAGCCTCGTCGTCTAGACGCAGAGGAACTCTCAGTATGCCCTGTCCTGCCATTTCAAATTATTCCTAGAATTGATGAAAGGCAGATTAGAGCATTTGCGGACAAGAAACTAGACTAGTGTGATTTGGTAGCAAGCTTATATATATATAGCGTCGTTCAATAATTCGAAAGTTCTAGTGACATTATTGGACTGTGTCGGCAACTCAGGGACGATGTCCCTGAACCGATCAAAAACTCTGTGTCCAATGACGCTATTAGTCTCTTATCCAGCATCGCAGCATTCTAGTCCGACGGAACAACCTCTGGAAGATAATGCCGGAAGAAATGTATGGCATCTTCTGTGGTTCCGAAAGGGAAAGCTCGAAATCGTCCGAATCCCTTTCGCCAACCTGTCAGACCCTATGAAGTGTTCGGTCGTCCGTACCTGATGCATCAGCGGAGCGAACCGACCCAGCGTCATCGGATTATTCCTCATCCGACAGAGATTCTGTCGTTTGCTGGGATGCTGCGATAAGCTGAGCTATTTTGGATAGCACGTCCGTCACTGAGGCCTGTGGAGAAGCCGTCTTACGATGCTTTGCCGCTGGAAGCTCCATGTTCGTTACCCCGTGTATACTTCTATTATGCGAGCGACCGGAGTGTACAGGCCTCGTGTCCCTTGGCTACTGGATGGCGTGACCTGTTCGCCATGGAATCACTGAATGACGAAGCTGGCAGGATACTCGAGGTCACGTAGCCAAGTTGCGGTTGTGTGCGCTGCCGTGAGGATGAGGAAGCATAATCGACAGTCTCCCGGACTGTCTATATAACGGAGCGTCCCGAGCGGCGGACATATGCCCCGAATGCGAAACATTTGTACCACGACATCCGGTCTCAGATGTTGTTGTACGAGAGAGGGACCTCTCTCGCTCGCAGCCCGGACGGACCTGGACGAGCTAGGAACCGGACTAACAGGCTTCCTCCGATCTCTCCTCTAATCCGTCGTCACTGGGTGTGTACTATTGTCTATTATAGTGATCGCATCACCCAAATCTCCTTCCTGGACCGCAACGGACGAACCCGGCTGCCGAACCATTCGATGAATGGACGCTACACTGGGTGAGCTAGCGAATGTCAACGCTGTCGATCCTACTAGGAACCTCTTAGGCGATTGACGTATTCCATGAGCACTTATTGCCGCTAGCTCATCATTTAACTATGACGACAGAGGCACACTTTTGAAAGACATCTCAGTAACTTTGCGAACAAGAAACCAGACTTGCTTGTTAATAGCAAGCATATATATATAAATAGCGTCGTTCAATAATTCGAAAGTTCCTGTGACATTATTGGACTGTGTCGGAACTGAGGGACGATGTCCCTGAACCGATCCAAAAACTTTTGTGTCCACCGACGCTATCATTCTCTTATCCGGCATCGCAGCATTGTGGTCTGACGAAACAACCTCTAGAAGATAAAGCCGGATGACATATACAGCAGCTTATGTTGTTCCAAAAGGGAAAGCTCGAAATCCTCCGAATCCCTTTCGCCATCCTGCCGGACCATATGAAGTTTTCGGACGTCCGTACCTGATGCTTCAGCGGAGCGTCCCAACCCAGTGTCGTCGGATATTACATGATGCGACAGAGATACTGTCGTTGCTGGGATGCTGCGATAAGTTGTGCTATTCGGGATAGCACGTCCGTCACTGAGACCTGTGCAGTAGTGGTCTTACGATGCTTTGCCGCTGGAAGCACCGTGTACGTTGACTCCTGCATACTTTTCTTATGGGAACGTCTGGAGTCTACAGGCCTCATGTCCCTGGCTACCGGATGGCGTGACCTGGTCGCCGCATATTCTCTGATTGGCGAAGTTGACTGGATATCGGAGGTCACGTAGCCAAGGTGCGGTCGTGTGCGCTGCCATGAGAATGAGGAAGCCTTATTGACAGTCTCTCCGGACTGTCTATATAACGGAGCGTCCCGAGTGGCGGACGTATGCTCCGAATGCGAAACATTTTGTACCACAACATCTGGGGCCAGATGTTGTTGTACGAGAGAGGGGCCTCTCTCGCTCGCAGCCCGGATGGGCCTGGACGAGCTATGAACCGGACTAATAGGCTTCCTCCGTTCTCTCCTCTAATCCGCCATCACTGGGTGTGCACTTGGTTGTTTTATAGTGCTCGCATCACCCAAAACTCCTTTCTAGACTGCAACGGACGAACCCGGCTGCCGAACCATTCGATGAATGGACGCTACACTGGGCGAGCTAGCGGACGTCAAAGGCCGTCGATCCTACTAGGGACCTCTTAGGCAATTGACGTATTTCCATGAGCACTTTTCCGCTAGCTCTTCATGAATTGTGACACCGGAGGCACACTTTTGGAAGACATCACGGAAACATCACCCTGTTCTTGATCGTCTGAAATAGAGATTGATAAACTAGAGTGACCCTGCGGGGAAAGGACCGGCATGGCCATTTCCCCACTAACATAACGTGACACACGCTTCCCATGTTGTCAACGAAAGTTAAAAAATTTATAGTAATTTATATATTTTTTATACTTACCAATGACCCAGACTTAGCTGGTGCTAACTCTAAAAAATCCAGGGCCAAACACAAATTTTGCCCCCCAATCCCCAAAATTTGCATCCAAAACCAAAAGAAATCATGTCCTATAGGACCTCCATACTTCGCCCCTACTGCGCATGCGCAGTGTCAAGGACGTTCCGAAATTGGCGCCAATTATCATTCTTACTGGCAGTGCCTGGTCAGCGCTATGTACTCAGCGGGGAGGTAAGAGTTCCCAACTCCTGGGAGGGCCATCCCCATCTGGGTGATTGGTAAGTATAAAAAATATATAAATTACTATAAATTTTTTATTATTTTTATACTGTACCAATGACCCAGACTTAGATGAATAGTAAAAAGGCTGGAGGGCCTAGGACATAGAGGAAAATCCAATAAGCTCAACTATATAATATAGAGGCAACCCCTCAAGGAGAAAAGGAGTATCAGGCTTTACATTTTATGTTAAATTAGAAAGATACAATACCCTTCATAATTGAGCACAATAACATACATGTTCTCTATTAACATCCAGTATAACCCTTTATACTAATTATTTTTAAAGTAAGCCAATAAATAAAGTTAGTCCAGAGAATTGAGACTCTTTATATTCATTTAAAAGTGTCCGAGGATTGTATATTAACGCCCATTTGACACTTGACATATACAAATGCTTCACACCGAGCTACACTTTAAAAATATGACATGAATGAATTTTTAACATTAATATTACACTTTAAAACCATCCCGGAAACGACTCAGAAATACTGACTTCGGAGGAGGCATTCCCTTGCTTTTCACTATAAAGCAGGTGACCTAAGGGAACACCCTCCCCCCCCCCCCCTTCCCCTTGCCCTGGGTCAAATAGCCCAGAGCGAAGAGGGCAGCCGGACGGAGTCACTGCCGGAACAGAAAGCCTGCATAACTATAGTTGCAACTGTTTAGCGGACGACATTCTGAGCAACAGATAACGGACCTAAACAATGCAGGTCTCCAGAAATGGACTCAATATTTCTGAGATAAAAATTCGTGAATGTGGATGGCTGAGACCAATAAGCAGCCTTCATTAAATCTGTAATAGCAATACTACTAGCGTAAGCCCAAGAAGTAGCAAGAGCTCTTACTTCATGAGCGGAAATCTTAAGCACAGACTGCTGAGAAGAAGATAAACTCTCATAAGCAGTACGGATAGTTAATTGAATCCATCTAGCAATAGAATGGACCGAAATGTCCCTTCTATTAGGCATCAAAGACAGAAAGAAACGTTTTCGTCCCTTTCTGATAAACTGAGATCTCTGTTTATAGATACGTAACGCTCTAACAGGACAGAGTAAAGGCCTATGCCCGTCTGAAGACGGAAGAGCCTTAATAACAATAGGTTCCGGATATTTATTAGGAGCCTGATTCTTAGCTAAAAAACCCACATTAGTAGTGAAGGTGATAGTGTTCCCGACACTACGATAGTGAGAATCATCCACCGACAGTGCATGAAGCTCACTGACTCTTCTAGCAGAAGAGAAAGCTAAGAGAAAAGCTGTCTTATAAGATAAGAATTTGAAATCTACTGCCCCAAGAGGTTCAAATGGCTTTTCCTTCAGTTTAAGAAGAACCCAAGCTAAATTCCATTTAGGAATTAATCTAAGAGTTCTGGGTCTATTTATCGAGAAGTTTCTAACCAACTTAGATAAAGAGACATTAGATCCAATTTGTAAACTATCATGATGTGCATAGGTATCAGATAACATAGACCTATAACCCTTAATAGTAACAGGCTGCAGTTTGATTTCGTCAAACAAGTATACTAGAAAGTTTGCAATGTCTGGTATAGAGGGATCAAAAATATCCACAGAATGATCCCTACACCAACGACGAAAAACCTTCCACTTAGCCGCATAGTTTAGCGAAGAGGAGGTCCTCCTACAGTTAGAAATCGCATCCACTGCTCGTCCTGTAAAGTGCTTGCCATGCAAGAAGGACCGCACAACGGAAAAACATGAAGGTTGAGACCTTGCGGGTTGTGATGGAGTTGACGCGATTTCCCCTGCGAAAGAAGATCCTCCCGTGGAGGAAGCTTCCGCGGTAGGTCCCACAACAGACACCTGAGTAGATTTATCCACGGTCTCTGTGGAGACAGAGATGCTACCAACAGAATCTTGCATTGAGACTGTTTTATCTTTAGCAATACTTGCTGAATTAACGGCGCTGGAGGATACGCATATCCTATCATTCCGTCCCAAGGGATCGACAGAGCGTCTACTGCAAATGCTCTTGGATCCGGACACGGAGACACATACGTCTGCAACTGAGTGTTGAGATGTGTCGCAAATAAATCTATCATTGGCCGTTCCCATTGGTAGCAAATCTGATTGAATACTTGTTTGTTGAGAGTCCACTCCGACGGCAACAAGCGACCCTTTCGTGAAAGGGAGTCTGCTAGTACATTCAGACGACCCGGTATGTGACGGACCGAAAGAAGAACCTGATGTTCTAGCGCAAACAGAAGGATTCTTTCCGTTAGATAGAACAACAGAACTGAATGAGTGCCTCCCTGATTCCGTATATACGCCACTACTGTCATATTGTCGGATAGGATTTGGACATGAGCATTGTGAATAATGTCCATCCAATGACGTAACGCAAGCCAAATTGACATCATTTCCTTGATATTTATGTGCTTGCCCAGGAATTGCGGATCCCAAAGACCCTGGCATCTCGAATCCGTTGGGATCAATGATGCACCCTAACCTGTTTGACTGGCATCCGTCATAATGGTAAAACTCGGATCCGGCAACTGCAGCGGAACTCCCTGAGTTAACCACTGAATGTTTGCCCAAGTCTGAATCTCTCGTTTCACTTGATCTGACAAGAGAACGTCTATGTCGAGCGAATGAATTTTCACACTCCAATTCTGAGTCAAGAAAATTTGGAGAGGACGCGTGCGTAACCGCCCCATCGGAATGAGATCCGCAGCGGCTCCGCACAGACCTATCAGTCTCATAAATTCTCTCGCCGTGACTTTGTCTGCGTGCAGTCAATAGCGAGCGTAACAACTGAGTAATTTCGCTCTGGTCAACGGCAGACGAACGAGATTGTTGTGCGTCTCGAAGCTCATTCCCAGATGTGTGAATGACTTGGACGGCACCAGATCCGACTTCTCCTCGTTTACAATAAAACCGAGACGTCGGAGCAATAGAAGTAGATTCTGAACATCGTTCTGAAGCGTTAACTCGTTGCCGTACCTCTGAAGAATGTTGTCCAGGTAGGCCGACGTTACCGCAGACGAATGAGCTCGGAAATAGATCATTACCGAGTTCATTACCCGAGTGAAAGCCCAGGGTGCTAGATTCAATCCGAAGCACATCGCCCGGAATTGATACACCACTCCTAGGACTGCGAAGCGTAGATACTTTCTGAATGTCGGATGTACCATGACGTGAAAGTACGCATCTTTGAGATCTATGCTCGTTGCATAATCGTTCACCCGAATACTCGCTCTGACCGACCGAATCGTCTCCATATAAAACTTCGGAGCGACGATCAGCTTGTTTATCCAGCTCAAATCTATGACTGGACGGAACGAGCCGTCTGGTTTCGGAACCAGAAACAGATGGCTGTAGAATCCCGGAGTCTCCTGGTTTTCTACGACCTCTACCGCGTTCTTCATTAAAAGAGACTGCAGCTCTGATAATAGAGCATCTCTTTTCTGCGGATTTGACGGAAGTTGAGTCCATTTTGGACTTCGAGTTAATGGAGGCTTTCGTTTGAAGGATATCTTTAGACCTTCCGAAGTCACTCCTCTCACCCAAGGGTCGTCCGTAATCGACGCCCACTCTTGTGAAAAGCTCGACAACCTTCCGCCAACCGGTACGCGATAGAGGTTTAAGCCATCACCTCCTGGACCTGCGAGGCCTGCGGTAGGAGAAACCACGTCCTCCACAACCCGCACCTCGTCCCGTCGACCTCGGGGCGTCCGACCGGTTGTCCCGGCCCGAAGGACGTCCCAAACGTGAGTCACTACCTTGACGGTCTCTTGAATAAGACCAAGAGGACGCACCGGAACCTCTATAGGAACCTCTCTTGGGCGCATTAGACCCAGAAGTGCCTGTCTTACTCCTGTCTGCCGTGTCCGACTTCTTAGAAGCAGATTTGAACAGCAGAGAATCCGAAGCTTTCTTTGTAATTTTATCATAAATCGCAGAAAGCTTGCCGTCAAAGAGAAGATCTCCGGAGACCGAAGCGACTCTGAGAGAGTTCTTCACCTTAGTATCCACGAGTGTGGATGTAGCTAGGGCTGCGTCACGTCTAACCAACTCCAGGTTTGCCACTGAAAGGGCGGAGTTACACGTGGAATAAGCTACTGCCCTTGAAAGAAGTCTTAAAGAGGATTGTATATCCTGAAATTCTTTCCCTTGAAGGCACAGTGATAACGCCTTAGTAAGGTGATCTGTGTAAGATAAGGCATCTAAACTGGCTCTGTTAGACGAAATAGTAGTTTCCAACACCGCGGTTGGAATAGACGCCGACGACGGTAATGATAACTCTAAGTCTTCCGCCTCGTCGTCCATACGCAGAGGAACTCTCGGAATACCCTGTCCTGCCGTGTCAAATTTATTCCTTGCATTAATGAAAGGCAGGTTGAGAGTATTGGCAGACAAGAAACCTGCTTTCCCCATTTTGGAAGCAAGCTTGAATATAGCGTCGTTCAATAATTCAAATGTTCTTGCAACATTATTGGATTGAGACGGAAACTCGGGAGCGATGTCCCTGAACCGCTCAAAGAAATCAGAGTCCAATGACGCTATAATCCTCTTGTCCGGAACCGCAGCAGTCTGGCCCGACGGAACAACTTGAGGGAGAAAGTGCCGGATGAAGTCCACGGCAGCTTTATGTTGTTCTGAAAGGGATAGCTCCAAGTCATCCGTATCCCTTTCACCATCCGGTCGGACCTCATGATGCTCCCGGTCGTCCGCCCCCGATGCTTCAGCGGAGCGTACCGACCCAGCACCGTCGGATAATTCCCGATCCGACACCGTTTCTGTCGGCTGCTGGGATGCTGCGATAAGTTGTGCTGTCTGCACAAGTACGTCCGGCATCGAGGCCTGCGCAGGCGCAGTCTTTCGCTGCTTCGCCGAGGGCAGCTCCGCATCTGATGACTCCCGTATACTTTTCCTATGCGAACGTCCGGAGTCCATCGGCCTCGTGTCCCTGGCTACCGGATGGTGTGACCTGGTCGCCGAAGAATCCCTGATCGGCGAAGCTGGTAAAATATCGGCGGTCACGTAGCCAAGGTGCGGTCGTGTGCGCTGACGAGAGGAAGAAGCCTGAGCAGTCTCCGCGGACTGCCTATACAACAGAGCGTCCCGAGCGACGGACGTATGCTCCGCTTGCGACACATTTTGTACCACAACATCTGGTCCCAGATGTTGTTGTACGAGAGAGGGGCCTCTCTCGCTCGTGGCCCGGCTGGACCTGGACGAGCTAGGAACCGGACTCAAAGGCTTCCTCCAATCTCGCCTACTATCCGCCGTCACTGGGTGTGCACGTTGAATGTTTATAGTGCTCGCATCACCCAACATTTCCTCCTGGACTGCATCGGACGAACCCGGCTGCCGAACCATTCAGTGAATGGACGCTACACTGGGCGAGCTAGCGGACGACATTTGTTTAATCTCCATGAGCACTTTTGCCGCTAGCTCTGTATTCATTTGTGACGACGGAAGCGCACTTGCCGAAGAATCCCTGATCGGCGAAGCTGGTAAAATATTGGCGGTCACGTAGCCAAGGTGCGGTCGTGTGCGCTGACGAGAGGAAGAAGCCTGAGCAGTCTCCGCTGACTGCCTATACAACAGAGCGTCCCGAGCGACGGACGTATGCTCCGCTTGCGACACATTTTGTACCACAACATCTGCTCCCAGATGTTGTTGTACGAGAGAGGGGCCTCTCTCGCTCGCGGCCCGGCTGGACCTGGACGAGCTAGGAACCGGACTCAAAGGCTTCCTCCAATCTCGCCTACTATCCGCCGTCACTGGGTGTGCACGTTGAATGTTTATAGTGCTCGCATCACCCAACATTTCCTCCTGGACCGCATCGGACGAACCCGGCTGCCGAACCATTCGGTGAATGGACGCTACACCGGGCGAGCTAGCGGACGACATTTGTTTAATCTCCATGAGCACTTTTGCCGCTAGCTCTGTATTCATTTGTGACGACGGAAGCGCACTTGCAGAAGATAACATGGAAACATCACCCTGTTCTTGTTCCTCTGAAATAGAAACTGAGAGAGTAGAGTGACCTTGCGGAGAAAGAGCCGGCATAGTTTCCAATGTTTGTCATCCCAATATTGACATATAGAACAGGGATTAGTGCGAGAACACTGACTACAATTAATGCAATGATCATGAAAGTCAGAGGAAGATTTCTTCCTATTACAATTTGAACAATATCCTTTCATTGTGAAAAGTCAACAACAAGTCCTAGTTACTCGCACAAACCCCTGACACAAAGATACATAATAACATGATCCATTAATAATGAAAAAACAATTGCAAATCAAAATAATTTTTGAAAAATATTTTTTCAGCGAAGCCCAAGTTTCTGAAAAGTAACGTTGAGCCCCGATGGATCCGATGGCTAAGTGTGGTCAAAAATTTTAAATTTATATTAAATAATTAATGCAACACTTACGGATAATAAAAATGTATCTTATAGTGAGATAAACTACACCAAAGGCAAACAGCCCCCCTCAAAAGAGACTGTTGCCAATGTAAACAAACAGTGTAAAACACCAGAAAACATGACTCCAGGCACTGAAAAAACTGGCCCGAAATCAGTCATCAAAATTACACTCTATCTGATGCAAGACAGAGACTCCCAGGGGAGAATCTGCAGAACATCAGATGGAAGATGCAGAACACAACGTTTATACACCCATGGGTGAAAACGTAACTATGGGGAAAATAACAGAAAACATTCTGTAACCAAGCAACTCTCCCAAGAGAATTTAGAAATGATCTTTCTCAAAAATATGCTAAAAGCATGGGAGAATTGCAAGGGGGGACTTAGAAGACCAGGGGAGAGGAAACACTGAATAAGCAGTGCAACTTTTTAGCAAGAATGACAACAAGAGGCCCATGCCTCGAAAATAGGCAACTTAACATAATTTCATAAAAAATTTTAAGTACAGCCCTGATTATTTTTTGTCACTCCTTTTTCCTCTCCTCCTTCTATATCCTCCTTAGAATCACCATTTCTCCAATAATTACGTGTCTGGCATCCTTTAAACTGAGATTTACAAGCACAAAGATCAGTGAGATGTTGACTGATGAAGGGCCAAACAGAGAATGATAATTGGCGCCAATTTCGGAACGTCCTTGACACTGCGCATGCGCAGTAGGGGCGAAGTATGGAGGTCCTATAGGACATGATTTCTTTTGGTTTTGGATGCAAATTTGGGGGATTGGGGGGCAAAATTTGTGTTTGGCCCTGGATTTTTTAGAGTTAGCACCAGCTAAGTCTGGGTCATTGGTACAGTATAAAAATATAACACATACTGAACAGGAGTTAGTGCGAGTACCCTGACTACATTTATGCAATGATTATGAAAGTCAGAGGAATATTTCCTCTTAATCCAAATGAACAATATCCTTTCATTGTGAAAAGAAAACAAAGTCCTAGTACTCGCACCAACCCCTGCAAATCAAAATACATAATAACATGATCCATTAACATAGAAAAAATAATTGAAATCAAAATAATTTTTTGAAAAAATATTTTTTCAGAAAAGCCCAAGTTTCTGAAAAGTAACGTTGAGCCCCAATGGATCCCAAGCCTAAGTGTGGACAAAAATTTTAAAAATATTTTAAAAAATTTAATGCAACGCTTATGAATAATAATAATGTATCTAGTTATGATTAAACTAACATCAAGATATTATTTTCAAGAAATCCCCCTCACGCAGAGGCTGTTGTCAATGTAAACAAGAAGTGTAAAAACACCAGAAAGATGACTCCAGGCACTGATAACCCTGGCCCGAAATCAGTTACCAATAATACACTATCTGATGCAAAACAGAGACTTCCAGGGAAGAAACTACAGAACATCAGATGGTAGATGCAGAACACTACGCCTAAACACCCAAGGGTGAAGACGTAAACATGGGGAAAAGAACAGAATTCATTCTGTTATCCAGCTAAAACTCCCAAGAAATTTTAGTAATAATATTACAGAAAATATGCCAAAAGCATGGGAGAATAGCAAGGGGGGACTTAAAGGAAAAGGAGAGAGGCGATGTGTGTGTGTGTGTGTGTGTGTGTGTGTGTGTGTGTGTGTGTGTGTGGGGGGGGGGGGGGGATTCAAGTCATATCAAACTCTCCTCACCCGCATCATTTAATCGTTCTTGTGTTAGTCATAAAATAATATAGGAACCCCAATGGTTCCCTCACGTCTAACCGACTCCATTATGCCACTATGGGCGGAGAAGGACGTGAAAAACAAAAACTTCCCCTGATAAAGAAGGTCCTCTCATGGAGGAAGCTTCCGGGGTACGTCCCATAACAGACACTTGAGAAGACTGAACCAAGGTTGCTGTGACGACAGAGGTGCTACTAGTAGGATTCACAATGAGACTGTTTGATCTTAAACATAATCTACTGAATCAAATGAATTGGAGGATGCGCGTATCCTATCATCCATCCCCATGAGATCGGCAGAGCATCTACTGCATGTGCTCAGTGGTCTGGGAATGGCGACGCAAATGACGGTAACTGATTGTTCCGGTGCGTCGCAAACGGATCTATCATGGGGTGATCCCTCTGGCAGCAAAACTGTCCAAAAACTCGCTTGTTGGGCGTCCATTCCAATTGCAACAGGTGAAAATCTTGAGAATCCTGATTCTCCATGACCTGCATTGCTTCCTTGATAAGAGAGCTTATACCTCTGGTAGGAGAAACTCTCTTATACAAGAATTTAATGGAAGATTTGTCCAACCCGGACAACTTGTTAGTAGGGTTTTATTCGAAATGATAGCCGTAAGCCGGCCGAGACTACACTTCTCACCATTGATCTTCCGTGATTGTTATCCAGTTTTTTGCAGAGCTTGAAAACCTTCCGCCAACTGGCCAGCAATAGGTCTAAACCATCACCTGTATGACCTGCGAGGCTTACGGGAGGAGGAACCACGTCCTCCCTGCGAAAAACCTTGTCTCGTCGGTCTAGGGGCATCTGACCTATAGTCCCGAACAGACCTAAGCCCCTTTTTCGAGTTGCTATACTGACGACCTCCAGAGTAATTATAAGAGGGTTTCTTGTACCCTCGTGAGGAGTTTCCTTTTGACGATTTTTGTCTGGAACGCCCTCCTTACTCTTGTCTGCTGAAGTGGGTCATTGATACGTCGACTTCAAAAGCTGAGCACTAGACGCTTTCTTAGTAGCCTTTTCATAGACTAACAAAAGCTAGTCATCGAAAATAAAATGGCCGGAAATAGGAGTGACTCAGAGAGAGCTTTTCACCTTGTCATCTTATCAGTGATGACGATGCAAGGGCAGCATCACGTCTGATTAACTCCAGATTAGCCACTGTTAGGGTGGAGTTATACGTGGTATATATAACTGCCCTGGAAAGAACTCTAAGAGCGGTACGAACGTCCTCAAAATTCCTTTCCCTTGAGACGTTGCACCATAGCTCTTGTAAGGTGATCTGCATAAGACATAACGTCCAAATTCGCTCTATTTGAAGAAATCGCCGTCTCAATTGCATCTGAGCGAATAGTGAATGATACAGGTAAGCATACATCTAGATCTCTGGCCTGCTCATCCAAACACAGAAGAACTCTCTGAACATCTTCCCTGACCGTTTTAACTGAACGTGGTCCAAAAAACGGTATGTATACGGAAGATGAAGATAAGAAACTGCCTTCTTCCTTGCACTCAAGAGGATAAATACAACGTCGTCTATACAGCCGAAGGCCTGCTACACCTGCATAAACTGAACCGGAAAAGAAAGGACTTCCTCCTTTGTCCGGATAAAGTCTGCGCCTAACGACGCCAGCGGTTTCTCTCTTGTCGTCGCAGCATTCTGATTCGGCGGAACAAAAGCAGGGTAGTATTGATGGATGAATGCCATCGCAACTATGTACTGTTCCGAAAGGGAAGGGTAATACTCTTCCTTATCCCTTTTGTCATCCGAGAGAATCAGTTGCGAATCTCGGTCCATTGCATCTGCACGAACCGACAACTAGACCAACCCAGCACCGTCCGACAGCTCAGATTCTGAGTCTGAGGGAGGCTGCATCTGCACTTGCTGGAATGCTGCGATTAGCTGCGCAATCTGCGACAGCAAGTCCGTCATCAAGGCCTGAGGAGCAGCGGATTTCCGTTCCTTAGCCGCATGCTGCTCCTGGGACAGTGTGTCGGAAAGGGATCCTTTCTCCAAGCATTCTGATGATCAAGGCCTCATCTCCCTAGCTACAGGATGGTCCGACTTCACGGGCGAAGAGTGGTTCCTTCTTCGTGCAGCAGGCTAGATATACGAAGTTGGGTAGCTAGGATGCGGTCGTATGTGCTTAAATAACGTAGCAGAGGAAGCCGTGACTGAAGCCGATCCCGGCTGCAGGCTAGGCGGAGCGTCCCGAGTGGCGGGCGGACATATGCTCCGTCTCGTGCAAGTTTCCAACCAGAAAACTTCATTTCGGCCTTGTGAAACGTAGTGGAGGAAGCCTTGACTGAAGCCGACCCCGGCTGCAGACTAAACAGAGCATCCCGAGTGGAGGGCGGACATATGCTCCGGCTTGTGAAAGTTTCTCAAAACAACATCTGACCCCAGATGTTGCTATATTAGAGAGGGGGGGGGGCTCTCCCGCTCATGGTCTATCAGACCTCACCGAGTACCAGAACTTGCAGACTTCCTATTTCCTCCCTATTTCCGTCATTGCTGGGTGAGCATTTATATTATAGTACTCGCTCTACCCAATCTGCCTCTTAGACCGCAACAGACTTACCCGGCGTCACGGCACCCACCGACAGAGTACCACTTCACCAGTTGAGCTAGCTGCTTGCAAGAGATTAACACCTTTACCCAAAGGCCCTAACTCTTGCAATAATGAACACTGCAGCTAGCTCTATATGCTCCATGGAGCGCGACGACGGTAGCACACTTGGATGGGTGTCAAAATATCATCACCATGTTCATGTTCCTCTGAAAGAGAAACTGACAGAATGAATTAAAATGCGGTAAGAGGCTCTGATCCTCAGAACCTAACCTGTACTGCGACACCCGACTCCAACAACAGTCATCCCAGTGCTACACAAGAATGACAAGAGTCTGCAGGAGTGTATCAACTGAAGTCGATATCAGGCCTCCAAACTCCACAACAATATATATACATATAACTGAGATACATGAATAGTAACAATCATAATTAAATTCAAAATATTTTGTAAAGGGAACGTGAAGAGCCCAAGGGCATCCCGTTAGAGCCTAAGTGTGGACAAAATCCAAAATTTACAGTAATAGAATATAAGAAACTACCTATATATTATAAAGTTACAGCCCTGAACGTCCAAAACCACCGTTGAACACTTCCTTCATCCAAAAACAGCCTTGTATCCACCAATTCTTGCATTGATTTGTGTCTGGCATCCTCAAAAAAGGAGATTTTAAAGCACTTCACTGTTGATGACTTTTAGGGCCAAACAAAGAATGATGTTGACGCCAATTCCGTTGACTTCCTGACGTCTGTGCATGCATAGAGAGTAAATGTATGGAGGGCCAGATAGGACTTTTAATTTTCAGTTTTGCAAGCAAATTTTGAGGATTGGGGGGGTTCAAAATTTGTGTTTGGCCGTTAATAACTTTGAGTTAAGCACCAGCTAGTCTGGGCCATTGGTTTGCAGTGTAAAAATATGGGAGGTGCACTGTATATTGCTCGCTATCATTGGAAGTGAAGTGCATTATTGTTGAATCCTGGAATCAGGAAACTGTTTTCAAGAAAAACATCAATGAACATCTGCACACTGTTTGCTCTACTGGGGCAGAGTAAGTTGGGATTCCAAAAATATTACTTGATTCTTCGAATAGGCTTTTCGCAGAAATAATCAAATTTATTTGAGTTTGGTATAATACATGAAATGCAACTTCAATGTAGCAATCATAAGTCAATCATATGATTCACCACAGAATGCACGATCAAAAAGACAGCATTACTGGCCTTTGAAGTTTGTCGACTTATGTCGTTTACATACCAGTTTTCAGAAAGTGAAGTTTGATTAGTCTGATATCTTGGAATGCTACAACTTATAATTCCTGGTTTGTTGTTCACATCTTCGTGCACACATTGTATTATTTGGCCCATTTCCCCACGGACAGATTTTAACCCTTTACAGATAACACAGGACATCAAAATTTGTCTTTTTCATTTTTTTCTCTCACAAGCTCATTCCATATAATGATATGTTTTTGTTGAAGTTTTTAAAAAATTTTCTTCTGCATAATTTGTATATTACATGATGGATGCAGCTGATTCATTAGGTAAAGGACTCTTGTCCACTTGCAAAAAGTAAAAATTGAAGGTGCGATGACATGCAAGAGCGAAAGCTCACCTCAAAATCTAAAGACTGAATAAGAACTTCTTACATAAAGTAAAAATTTAAGAGCAAATTTTCTCTGAGGAAATAATAATCACAGATCCCAAACCTCCTATGACACAAGATGGGAGTGGGGTGCAATGGACAATGAGAGTAAAATATCTTATACAATATAAAATTAGCATTACATACCTTGTAGATCATTTGCTGTATATGATGGATGGCCTTTGCAGAGCCTGTAAATGCATACACATTGTTATCTGCATTTGATCCAACCCACTGTGCTCCAGTTAACTCTGATATTTCATTCAAGTGTGATTCAATGTCTCCTAATGCATTTGTTAAGGCTTGGATAAACTTGTTGGAGACAATAGCTGTGACAGACTGGAAAACCTATAAAATATGCATTCCTCATAATATATTTCAGGTAAAAATGATGTTTATCAAACAAATGAATATGCTTCAGGCCTGTCCTTTTGAATATCACAAGGCAGTGACTAACGTCCTCCTAATATAAGAGTAATGTGCATGGGCTTTTCTTTTACTGCCCATTGGCAGCTGTAAACCATCAGCGTTCTTTATCACACTTTGACAAGCTCCATGATCCAGAACAAGTACTTCAACATACAATCAAGAAGAGGTCCTGTTACCTTGGCAGTGGTTTCTAGTAAAGTTGGGGCTGCCTCTAGAGGTACCCAAGACTTGGCTAAAAATCAGTACTTAACTGGTAGACTCAAACAGTGTGGTATGTCTTAAAAATTCTTGAAAATTTTGCAGACCCTTAATCCTTTCAACTCAGTGTGCATAAATTTTTGCATTAAGAAAAAATTGGTAGTGAAATAGACGATATACAGCACAAAAACTCTGAAGCAAGATTCAGTAATAATTTAATCCAACAGCTCGACAGAGCAGTTGGATTAAACTATTACTGATCCTCCCAACAAACCAGGATGGTTTCGCCCATTTTGCCGCTGACAGTATTGACAGAAATGATACCTTCCAGGGTGCCAGTGTTGAAAGAGTTAAGGGTTACAAGACTTGGTATGTTTCTGTGAGATTTAGTGTGCAAACATGTCTTTTAGAATCCCTTAGTGCTATCAAGGATTTTTTAGGTGGGCATTTGCTGCTTTCCTTATTTTACAATCAGATGGGTCACAGAGGGTGAGAAAGATCATTTGCCTCAAAACAACAGGCCTGGTGTCCAGGCAATACACAAAATTATCCAGTCATTTTTTCCAAATGATACAGTATAATGGGGGCAAAAGGAGTCATTTTCTTGATCAGATTGTGAAATGGTCAGAGCATCCTCATTGGATTGAGATTTCATAAATAAAATATTTTACGTTACAACAAGAATGCATTTCCCACCAATACAAGAAAATACATCTAGACAAAATGCAAATCTGTACTGAGGGTTGTAACTGCATATGCAATAATTTGTTCTTGATTTCAAGATTATCGAGTGTGATCCCTTGATAGAACAAGCTTGTCACATTGAGAGGCATAAGATACAGTACTACTACAGGGTTCCCCAAACCTACCAAGAAAAAAAATTCCATACTTTTTCCATACTTTTTCCAGACCTTCCTCTATTTTTTCCATACCACTTCGCAGCCACCGCAGTGTTTTTTTAGCCTCTAGGGTGACAAGATAAATCAAAAATATATCTTACAAAACACTTACATGTACATGCAATGTCTTGGAGTTTAACCTTAATGCCACTCAGTTCTCTTTGAGTTTTTTACCACCAATTATCACAACTGATGAACCATAACTATTAATTTTTTTTAGTAACAAGTCAATCAACAACTGTTGGCTGTGCTGTTTTTGTTGCTGTTTTTTTTTAGCATTTTTTATCCAAAATACTATGTTTTCTGAAGGTCTCATGTCTTGTTAATACCACTTCCTCTCTATTTGAGATGTCAAAACACTTGTCACAGATGAGACATTTTGTCTCTGTCTTTGGTTTGAATTTTGTGTTCCTGCTAATCCAGTGTGTGTATTTGGGATTTTCCAAAAACGTTGGTGAAAACAAACATTTCCCCATTTCCTTTCACTTTAATTTGTTGACGGTATTACACAATACCTCAACTTAGCAGATCAAACTTTCAAGTTTGTGTGTTGTTTTTCTTGACGTTCACAACATAAACACGTTATCACTGGACGCAGCCATTTTGATCACAGAAATATATGGATCAAGTAATGGTCGTTAATGTCCATGTCAGATCGGTTATTTCCGTGATAGGTTACAAAGGCCTAAATTTTACAAGTTTTGAAATTTGATTCAAAACGAAATAAAAACTAAAATAAAAAGAAATTTAGTAAGAAATTTGAATTTCATGAACAGCGAAAGTGATTCTGAATATATTTAATTAAATTTCCATACTTTTTCCATACCATTTACATGAAAATGTCATTTTCCATACCTTTTCCAGGCCTGGAAAAAGTTTTTAAAAATTCCATACTTTTTCCAGAATTCCAGACTCACGCACGAACCCTGCTACTATTACAACAGTGACCGAAAGCATTTTGAATGGATCATGTCTGGGTTGTGATCTCATCACAATACTCTGTCCTCTTTCCTGTCCAAAAGAACTCAAACATAGCATTGCAAATCCCTTTTTTGGTCGAGTTGTTTTAACAACTGAGACCTATGGTTTGGCGATGGTCGGTGTGTGTCCGGACTGGCAGGTGGGCATGATCCGGGTGTCCTTGCACTGTTAGCACAATAACTTGAACAAACATTCATCGTTTTGACTAATATTTGACACACAGGTCTTTTTCAATAATATCTCTAACAAGTTTGAAAACTGGCCCAGCCTGATTTTTCATTACAGAGTTCTGGCCCTTAATTAGTCAATATTTACGAATTTTGAGCTCGTTAGGGCAATAACTTGAACAAACGTTCTTCGATTTGACTAATATTTGCCATACAGGTCTCTTGCAATAATATCTCGAACAAGTTTAAAAACATCAATTTTTACAAATGTTTAGCTTGTTAGCACAATAACTTATGGAAACGTTCTCTGATTTGACTAATATTTGCCATGTAGATCCTTTGCAATAATATCTCAAACGAGTTCGAAAACTGGCTCGGCCCAATTTTTCTTTACAGAGTTATGGGCCTTAATTCATCAATTTTTAGAAATCTTGAGCTCATTAGCACAATAACTTGAACAGGCGTTCTCCGATTTGACTAATATTTGCTATACAGATCTTGTGCAATAATATCTCAAGGGAGTTCAAAAAGTGGCCTCATCAGATTCTGCATTACTGAATTATGGGCCTTAATTAGTCAATTTTTTATGAATTTTTAGCTCATAAGTGCTATAACTTGAACAAACGTTTTCCAATTCGACTAATTTTTGCCATACAAGTCCTTTGTACAAATATCTCAGGCGAATTAAAAAAAACTGTCCTGGTCTGCTTTCTCATTACAGAGTTATGGGCCTTAATTAGTCCATTTCTACGAATTTTGAGCTTGTAAATTTTACGAGTTTTGAGCTCAACGCGTTGACATTTCTCATTTTCAATAGAGAGTGCATGAAGAAAGTAGTCACAACTTGATGCCTGCATCTCTGATCTCATGCACACCTCTTGCTGTTTAATTTACTTGATGCACTCATCATTTCATATATTGGTTATTACCACCATGTTGGTTTCCAAATTGGTGTATTAAAGTCATTGACCTCGTCTTTGGTCATATATCAGGGAGTCCGTTAGGATGAGCCGATATATAAATCAGAGGCGAGGTCGAGACATCAATACACCATCTTTGAAGCCCACTTGGTGGCAATAACCAATTTATTGTAAAATATTCCGCCCTTTCTTGACATGTTCTCATATATTTTGAAAGTCATTCAGTGTTTTTGAATTGATTTTTTTATGACTGAAGATTATGGTGTTACATTCTTAAGCTGTGCATGACCTAATACCTATTATATAGGTGACCTCTTGCCTCCTTTTGAAGTACTGAGTATGATCTCTCCCTCATGTCATTAAGTGCAAAATATAATGAATGTATGGCTTCAACAAGTATCACATGGGGAATAAATGGACAAAGTAAATAACACTATATAATTTTTATTATTATTTTATTTCTCGCATTTAATACGAGATTAAAATGACTGAAATAAAAAAATAACTAGAGGTTGCCACCAGGGGTAGCCAATCCCCCCAAAAATCACCCTGATACAGTAACCTTGGTAATATTCTACATTAAATTAACACAGCTGTTTGTAGTATTTACTCAGATAACACATATAAGATTACCTGTATTTGATGATATGTCAAGCTTGGTTTCGATCGGTACCGATAAAATGTTTATCTCAAGTCACTGTGACCTTGATCTTTGGCACAATGACCTAAAAATGATAAATTTTAAGTAATTTGTATATTTTTTATACTTACCAATGGCCCATACTAGCTGGTGCTAACTCAATTTAATTCAGGGCCAAACACAAATTTTGCCCCCCAATCCCCAAAATTTGCATACAAAACCGAAAAATAAGTCCTATTGGGTCCTCCATACTTTTGTTATCTACGCATGCTCAGTATCCAGGAAGGTATCGAAATTGGCGCCAACCATCATTCTTTCTTCAGTAGTCGCCTCGACTACTGCAACTCTCTTCTGATTGGCTCTAAAACATCTATTCTTGAAAATCTACAACACATCCAAAATTGTGCTGCACGGGTCAAAACCAGAACTCAAAAGTACTGCCATATAACACCAGTACTCTCTGAGTTACACTGGCTACCCGTTCAGCAAAGAATTCAATTTAAAATTGTCCTTTTGGTGTTTAAGTGTATCTCAGGATCTGCACCATCCTACCTGTCTGACCTCCTTACCATCACAAACCACCGAGGTCTCTTAGGTCATCAGGTCAACTCAATCTGGTTCAGCCCGTAGCTAAATTTACTAGTGCTGGTGATAGGGCCTTTGCGGTTGCTGGCCCAAGGCTTTGGAACACTCTCTTCCAATCGACATAAAAAATAGTAAAATCACTTGAATCATTCAAGTCTGGTACTAAAACCTACCTTTTTCGAAAGGCATTTCCTTTAGTGATCTTTTAATTTTGGTCATAAACTGACATTACCAGATGTGTGGGTGTGACTGAGTCAGTGAGGATTGCCTCCTTTTTCTTTAGGTTCTGCCGCTTATCGCCATGATATAGCCTCGGTTGCTGATGTGGCATTGGCCATCAATAAATGATAATAGTGATCCATGTATCAATGTATCTGTGAGAGAATGTATGTGTATGTGTGTGTATGTATGTTTTGCAATTATTGTACAGCCATTGAGCATCGTGTGTGGATTCTAGGCTTTAAAATTATTATTATTATTATTATTATTTCTACAGTGCCTGCTAAATTTATAATCAGCAGGGAGGTAGGAGTGCCCACTCATGGGAGGGCCATCCCCGTCTGGACCATTGGTAAGTATAAAAAAATATACAAATTTCTTAAAATTTATCATATTTTTATACCACAATCAATGGCCCAGACTAACTGAATCGTAACAAGAAGGACGCCAATGCCCTATAGCTCACCAACATTCCTCTTTGATAGTAACTTTGGCAAACACAAGAAGTGTATCAAACAGGCTCATAACATGCGACAAAGCTTACCTAAACACAACCTCTTAAAAGTAAAACACAGAAACTGATATAAACACTAAGTTAAGCATGAAATTCTGAGCTAATCAGAAAACTAAACGCAACTAAAAATGTCAAGAAAAATGTTTAAAATGCAGGGTATGAGGGGTTAATCATGGAACAATGATACTGAGGAACATGAATGATGAATATAAGTGCCATTGGAAGAGAAGGAGCACAGCAGCTGACCTAAACACTAAGTTAAACATGAAATTCCGAGCTAAACAGAAACCTAAACGCAACTAAAAATGTCAAGAAAAATGTTTAAAATGCAGGGTATGAGGGGTTAATCATGGAACAATGATACTGAGGAACATGTATGAGGAATATAAGTGCCATGGGAAGAAAAGGAGCACAGCAGCTGACCTAAACACTTAGTTAAACATGAAATTCTGAGCTAAACAGAAAACTAAACGCAACTAAAAATGTCAAGAAAAATGTTCAAAATGCAGTGTATGAGGGGTTAATCATGGAACAATGATACTGAGGAACATGTATCATGAATATAAGTGCCATGGGAAGAGAAGGAGCACAGCAGCTGACCTAAACATCAAGTTAAACATGAAATTCCGAGCTGAACAGAAAACTAAACGCAACTAAAAATTTCAAGAAAAATGTTTAAAATGCAGGGTATGAGGGGTTAATCATGGAACAATGATACTGAGGAACAGGTATGATGAATATAAGTGTCATGGGAAGAGAAGGAGCACAGCAGCTGACCTAAACACTAAGTTAAACATGAAATTCCAAGCTAAACAGAAAACTAAACGCAACTAAAAATGTCAAAAACAATGTTTAAAATGCAGGGTATGAGGGGTTAATCATGGAACAATGATACTGAGGAACATGTATGATGAATATAAGTGCCATGGGAAGAGAAGGAGCACAGCAGCTGACCTAAACACCAAGTTAAACATGAAATTCCGAGCTAAACAGAAAACTAAACGCAACAAAAAATGTCAAGAAAAATGTTTAAAATGCAGGGTATGAGGGGTTAATCATGGAACAATGATACTGAGGAACATGTATGATGAATATAAGTGCCATGGGAAGAGAAGGAGCACAGCAACTGACCTAAACACTAAGTTAAACGTGAAATTCCGAGCTAAACAGAAAACTAAACGCAACTAAAAATTTCAAGAAAAATGTTTAAAATGCAGGGTATGAGGGGTTAATCATGGAACAATGATACTGAGGAACATGTATGATGAAAATAATTGCCATGGGAAGAGAAGGAGCACAGCAGCTGACCTAAACACAATTAAAATGTCAAGAAAAATGTTTAAAATGCAGGGTATGAGGGGTTAATCATGGAACAATGATACTGAGGAACATGTATGATGAATATAAGTGCCATGGGAAGAGAAGGGGCACAGCAGCTGACCTAAACACTAAGTTAAACATGAAATTCCGAGCTAAACAGAAAACTAAACGCAACTAAAAATGTCATGAAAAATGATTAAAATGCAGGGTATGAGCGGTTAATCATGGAACAATGATACTGAGGAACATGTATGATGAATATAAGTGTCATTGGAAGAGAAGGAGCACAGCAGCTGACCTAAACACTTATTAAACATGAAATTCTGAGCTAAACAGAAAACTAAACGCAACTAAAAATGTCAAGAAAAATGTCTAAAATGTAGGGTATGAGGGGTTAAATCATGGTAAAATGATAATAATCATCATATAGCAGCATTATAAAAGCCATGATATGGAAATAGGGCGAATAAGTGACCTAAACAGAAACTTTAACATTATTGGACACGTACGCTGACGCCGACCGATCGAGCCATTCCATAAGCTCACACATCTAAAGTTGGTGAGCTAAAAAGGTTGGAGAGCCTAGGACTTAAAAGGAAAATCCAATCTCGCAATTACTTTGAAAAAGGACAGCTCCGAGAATAGGAGAAGACATTGTAATTACATATGTACTTCTCTTTTACAAGAAAAGAGAATGGCATAACACCAACAATGTAATTGAGAATTACATAGTTTCTCCATTTAATGCCAGCATAACCTGTTATGCTAATTCGGTGAAGGAAACCAACATATAAAGCTAGTCCAGAGAATGAGATGCTTTATACTCATTTAAAAGTGTCCAAGGATTGTATATTAACGTACGTTTGACATGTAACATATACAAATGCTTCACAGTAAGCTACACTTTAAAAACAGTACATAAATGAGACATAGTTATTGCTTCACACCGAGCTACACATTAAAACTACTCAGCACCGAGGCAGGACTACTGTCACTGGAGGAGGTATTCCCTTGCTTTTCACTATAAAGCCAGATAATCATAAGGGAAAAAACATCCCCCCCCCCCTGTTCTGAGGTAAAATTCCTCAGAACGAAGAGAGCAGCGGAATGGCATCAGTGCTCGAGGACTGCAAGGAGACTGCCTAAAGACCTTATAGATGTAACCTTGCTATGTTTCCGTTGTCTATTCCGGATTACATGGAATAGTGTGACATGCGCAGTGAAGATACAGAATAGTAATCGCGAGGAAACAGCAAATTGCACTTTGAATGTAAACCAGAATGGAATTTGAGGAAGTGGCGCTCGCAATTTTTGTTGATGATGTTGTCAATGACAACACAGATGCTGTTTTTGCTCATCGCAGTGCCGCATCTGTATAAAACAGCATAGCTCTCCTATGGGTACGTAGGTCAATATGACCAGATTAAAAAGAAACAAAAAAAATTACAAAGAAACAGTGGACAGAGCACTTGAGTTTTATTATTATTTCGACTCCCATTTGTTCAGGGGAGTAGCCAGGATTCAATAATTGAGGGGGAGGGGGGGGGGGGGGGTATCCATTTCTAGCCATTTTTTTTGTTGGGGCTGGGGCATACCATGATATTTGTAATGTTGTGGGGTTTCGGGGGTCCTTGCCTGGTCCAAGCTAGCACCTGGGGGCCTAGTTTGGACAAGGCCTTCTCCGAGAAAATTTTGCAAAATTTAGTACTCCAAGATCGAATATGAGGCAATTGTAACCTGTGTAGCCCTATATTGGAGAGCATTTGGGTCAATATTTTTTTTTATTTAGGTGGGGGATGCTAAAGCTTTAGGTTAACCTGAGCCTCCAGCCCCACCCCCACCCCCCCCCCCCCCCACGCCACTGGCCCAGACGCCGGGAGATTGGGGACAGGTTCTCACCATTGTCCATTCAACTCTGCTCGTTGACGTTATTTGAGCGAGAATTTTTTAAAAAAAAATTCAGTATTTGGTGTCCACTATTTGTTGGTTATGTGAGTATACTGAGAACCTGCAAAGCCTGTCTGTGCACTCTCACCACAGAGTTCCCGTGAACAAGAAGGTCATGATTGCACCGCCACGTTGTTAAGGTTCAGTAACAGTATCCGATCTGACCAGGGAGAAGGTGGGGGGAGGCAAACCCACGCAGCTTGGCTGGAGCGTTAAAATGGGGTGGGGTGTGGTCACACCCCTCAAATTTCTAACTGGTGGGGGCGGGTGGAGAAAGATTTCCAGATCTTCAGTTTTCAGAATTTTTGCGTCTGTACGATTTGAGCCTTGTAACCAAGTTGGTTGTACCCCCCCCCCCCCCCCCCCCCCCCCTCCCTCAATGTTCATCATTTTAGGATTTCACATCCAGATGTAATGTTCTGTCACAATAATCAGGGTTTCGGGTCAAGGGGAAATAAATGAATCAGTTATGAGCGGTCAAGAGTGGTCGCTTCGCAAAAAAATGAATTCCAGGGTTCAAAAAAATCATTTATTCAATTTGGGGGAGGGTCAACGACCCTGTTGTTTAATTGAACTAACTCCATAGTTCTTTCTCTTTATTTTCATCAAATATTTGTGGGTATACTATGTTTAAATATTTTGCTGAATTCCATGTACCTAACATATTTGTTATTGTCTTGATCACTCAAACGTTTTGGAGAATACAACGAACAGGGAAATATTTTCCACTATTTGTTGATAATTGCGCATGTCAGGAATAAAAGGTAAACCATCTAAACCTGCTCGCGAGGTGGTTTACTCAGAATGATTCGGAATGATATTCCAGAATGACGGTTTGCAAAGAAAACAACCAGATTGATAATCCGAGTTGTCTGTGCATGCTCGGAATAAACCATGTATTCTGGAATGGACTACGGAAACATGAGCCTTAATGGAGGACATTCTGAGCAACAGAAAGAGGACCCAAAGATCTAAGGTCACCGGAGATGGAGTCTAAATTTCTCAGGTGAAACTTGGTAAATGAAGAGGGCTGTGTCCAGCAGGGGTCAGCCTGGCAGCTGATTTTAGGGAGAAGTGACTTCTCCCTCCAGAGACTTTAGGGAGAAGTCAGGATCCAGGAGGGAGAAGTCAGTGGACAAGAAGGAGAAATCAGAAAAAAATCCCATAAAACGTATATGACATCGTGACAAAATAAATGAACATAGAGGACACAATTGTGGAGAAAAAAATAAATAAAAGTTATACAAACATACATACACACACAAAACTAAGTCAGATGGTATATAACATAATGTAGGTTAAAATCCCACCTCCCTCCCCCCCCCCCCACCCCACAAAAAACTGTGTCATTCATGGTTTCTGAATACCCCCTAACTCTTTGCCTAACAGTGATGACTAAGGTTACCATGCAGTTGATTTTGTATTTGCCTCAACGCAGTGGATTTGAAATTTAGTATGACCCATGGTGAGAGTGTTCTTCTCTGTAATAGAAGGTATATTCTTTTTAAAAAAATATTTAAAGTGTTTAAAATAAATTTCAAGTTCATATAAGAAGCGGGGTCATTCATGGTTTCTGAATGCCCTGAGTTGAAAAGCGTAGTTAAAAACGTTTTCGATATCCTTCGTAAATTAAGCGTTATTAACAATTTGAGTTAATTTATTTCTTAGGTAAATGACAAAATATTTCAGTTGTCTCCCTTCCCGGCTGCGCTGGGTAATAATACACTGTTCAGAAAACTGACAATTTCTGCCAACCATCTTACACTGACACGTGCGATTGGTGCTTTGAAGATCTGCCATTCTTATCCATCCAAATACCTGTGATTTCTATTGTAGCCTTAATATTACATTTACCCCCGTCCAACACAACTTCACAAGTTTTCAAAGAAAAACATTCAATGCAAATTGCAGGGCAAATTTCAATGCAACCAATTTCTCAGTGGAACAGAGCGTAACCGCAAGTAATTTCGATATGGACGAACTGTCTCCAATACATTTTTGTTTGTTTTGAAATGGTGGTTAACTTTAATAAATTCTAATTAACTCGATGCGCGTCTTGCGTGATTCGTTGTTTTGGCTGGCACTTTGTTTTTAAATAGCCATTTTGTGCTGGTTGCTATCGGTTGGGGCGAATTGTTCGAACGACTACGCCATTACAATTCTTTTCAGAAATATAAAATTGGGCTAGTTTAGGCTATTTTCATAGCCGTGTGACGGACTTTAACAACAGCCGCATTTACTTTTTTTTGCGAATGCGGAAGCGGGTGTTTTTAAAAAATAAAACATAAGAAAATACAGAAAACTGCTATGTCTCCCCAGGAAGTTTTGGAGGGCGACTTGAATTTCGCCCCCAATGTAAGCCAAGGCGACTTGAGGAATGACAAGGCGACTTCTTCGCCCAAGTCGCCCACTCGGCTGACCCCTGGTGTCCAGTAAGCAGCCTTCATAAGATCAGTAATGGATATACTGTTAGAATAAGCCCAAGAAGTTGTCAGTGCTCTAACCTCGTGCGCTGAAATCTTGTTGAAAGAACGTTGATCCGAAGATAGATTTTCATAGGCAATACGTATTGCCAACTGAATCCATCTACTGACAGAATGAACAGAAATATCCTTTCTATTAAAGTAAGAAAGAAAGATAGATTTTCATAGGCAATACGTATTGCCAACTGAATCCATCTACTGACAGAATGAACAGAAATATCCTTTCTGTTAGGAATCAAAGTAAGAAAGAAACGCTTTCTTCCCTTTCTAATAAAATCTGATCGACGTTTATAAATGCTCATTGCTCTGACTGGACACAGCAAAGGTCTATGGTTATCCGAGGACGGTAAAGCCTTAATGACAATAGGCTCCGGCCACTTATCCAGAATCTGATTCTTAGCCAAAACCCCCACTTCCGTAGTGTGGGTAATAGTATTACCCACACTACGGTAATGAGATTCATCAACAGATAATGCATGAAGTTAACTGACTCTTCTAGCAGCCACAAAGGCTAAGACATTTTATAGGTCAAGATTTGAACTCTGCAACGTCCAACGGTTCAAAAGGAGCTTCTTGAAGCTTTAACAGAACCCAAGCCAAAATCCACTTAGGAATTAATCTGAGGGTTCTAGGTCTATTAATAGAGAAATTTCTAACTAGCTTGGATAAAGAAGTATCTGATCCAATAGCCAAGTTATCATGATGAGCGTAAGTGTCTGATAACATAGACCTATAGCCCTTAATAGTGACGGGCTGCAGTTTGAGTTTGTCAAACAGGTAGACCAAGAAATTGGCAATCTGTGGAATGGATGGATCGTATATGTCTATCGACTGATCCATACACCAGCGGAAGAAAACCCTCCACTTCGTTGCATAATTCAACAAAGAGGAGACCCTCTTACAGTTAGAAATTGCGTCCACTGCTCGTCCTGTAAAATGTTTTCTAGGCTTGCCACGATTATGAAATTCCATAGTCGATTAATCAGAGCCCAAAATCGACGATTAGTCAACTTTTTTTACCACGTTTTTTTAACAAAGGGTCGACTAAAACGAGATGGTTGAATGGTCCTAAAGGTAGGTATAACCGGGCATGTGGCCATGTACATTTCAAATAACATGATGACATAGTCAACGATCCATCATTCCCACATTATAAGGCTTGGTGAATGTCAGAATGAACGTTTCGTAGACTATATTCTGTTAAGTTGGTCGATTGTCTGCCATACCGTTAAACAGTAATACACCCTGACGCCCGAAATTCAGATGAAACATAACAGTGAGCAGCCAGAAGGAACTAGGCCTGATCCGAGGGAGAGGGATTTTACATCTTACAAGGATTATTCTGCTGGACCCTGTAAGGGCACTAAGGATGTAAAAAGTCACACACACACCCCCCCCCCCCCCTTCCGCACACACACTCATGATAATTTATTAATGGTGGGAAACATTGTGATTTTCGGATTTCCAACACGAAAGAGTGACCCAAGGGAGCTAACTCTAGTTTTGTGATGCAAAATACTGAAATTTCATCAAATGCAGCGAGTTTCATTTTGTGTTGTTCAAAATAAAAGATTTATGGGCAAAGAATGGTTATTGGAAATGATGTTGTTTAAAATACAGACATGTTGTTGACGAGAGCAGTAATACTTGAAAATAACTTTCATATTTTCCACAAAAAAAATCATTAAAGTGGGAGGTAATTACCGCAAACATTTCCGAATCGACTTATAAAAATTATGATTTATTTGAAGGGGGGGGGGGGGGGGGGGGGCCTGGGGCCGCCTCCTTTACCTCCATATGGTTTGCCACTGTCGTTTATACATCGAGGAAAGTTGTATGTATATACAGCACGATCACGTTCTGGAAAGGCAGTGGTGTCGTTATACATGCGGGGGTAAAAAAAAAGTCGACTTTCAAATTTAAAGTCGATCAATCGGCATGACCGACAATTAGTCAACTTTTTGCATAATCACGGCAAGCCTTATGTTTTCCATGCAAGAAGGACCGCACAACGGAAATATGTGAAGGTTGAGACCTTCAGGGTTGTGATGCAGTGCACAGGACTTCCCCTGATATAGACGGTCCTACAGAGGAGGAAGCTTCTGGGGAATGTCCCATAACAGACACCTGAGAAGATTGATCCAAGGTTTCTGTGGCGACAGAGGTGCTGTAAGATTTTGAAGTGAGACTGTTTGATATTTAACAGAATCTGCTGAATCAATGGAGCTGGAGGATATGCATATCCTATCATCCCATCCCATGAGATCGACAGAGCATCTACTGCGTACGCTCCATGGTGACATGAACATCGGTAACTAATTGTTTAAGTGTGTTGCAAAAAGATCTATCATGGGACGATTCCACTGGTAGCAAATCTGCCTGAATATTCGCTTGTTGAGAGTCCACTCCGATGGTAACAGGCGACCTTTCTGAGAGCGAGTCAGCCAATACATTCAGACGACGCGGTATATGACGGACTAAGAGATGAACGTAATGATTCAGAACGAATAGGAGAATTTTCTCCATTAATTTGTATAACGGAATCGAGTGAGTGCCACCTTGGTTCCTGAGGTAAGCAACTACTGTTGAGTTGTTGACAGAATTTGAACATGGACATTCGCTATTTGACAAATCCAATGTTGTAGTGCCAGCCAGACTGACATATTCTCCTTGATGTTTATGTGCTTTTCTAGGAACCAAGAGTCCCAAAGACCCTGGCACTTCAAGTCTGTGGGACTTAGGGAAGCGTCCCAGCCTGTCTGACTCGCATCGGTCATAATCGTGAAAGTCAGATCTGACTGTTGAAGCAAAACTCCCCGAGTTAAACACCGAAGATCTGCCCAAATCTGAACCTTTTGTTTTACTAGGTCCGTTAAAACAATACTGGTTTCGAGCAAATGCATCTTCACACTCCAGTTCTGAGTAAAGAATATCTGGAGGAGGCGCGTGTGCTGGCGGCCAATCAGAATAAGATCCGCAGCCGCTCCACACAGCCCCATAAACTCCCTCGCTGTTACTGTGTCTGAGTTTAGACAAAAGCGAGCATAGCAATTGACTAATTTTGCTCTGGGTAACGGCAGACGAACCAGATTGTTGTGTGTCTTGAAGCTCGTTCCCAAGTGAATGAACGACTTGGACGGAGCTAGATCCGACTTTTTCTCGTTTACTATGAAACCGAGATGTTGGAACAATTGCAGCAGACTCTGAACATCGTTCTGAAGAATAATTCTGTTGCAGTATCTCTGAAGAATGTCGTCCAAGTAAGCCGACGTTACCACAGACGAATGAGCTTGGAAGTATGACATTACAGAGTTCATTATTCGAGTGAAAGCCCAAGGAGCCAGGTTCAGACCAAAGCACATTGCTCTGAACTGATAAACCTCTCCTTGCACGGCAAACCGCAGGTACTTTCTGAATGCCGGATGTTCCAAGACATGAAAGTAAGCATCCTTTAGATCTATGCTTGCCGCATAGACATCTACTCGAATGCTCGCTCTTACCGACCGAATGGTTTCCATATAGAACTTTGGAGCCACGATCAACTTGTTTATCCAGCTTAAGTCTATTACCTGTCCGAATGAGACGTCTGGCTTCAGTACGAGGAACAGGTGACTGTAAAAACCTTGAGAATGTTGATTCTCGACGACCTCTATTGCTTCCTTTAATAAAAGAGCCTGTACCTCCGCTAGGAGAGTCTCTCTTTTGAAAGGATTTGCCTTAAGATTTGTCCAACACAGATCATGGACATCTTGTAAGTGGGGTTTTTGCTCAGGATGATAGCCGTAGGCCTTCCGAGACTACACTTCTCAACCACTGATCTTCCGTGACTGCTATCCAGTTTCTCGCAAAGTTTGATAACCTTCTGCCAACTGGCAAGCAATAGAGGTCTTGACCATCACCTGTATGACTCACGAGGCTTATAGGAGGAGAAACCACATCCTCCCTGCAATGAACCTTGTCCCGTCGGCTTAGGGGCGTATGACCTATAATCCTGATCAGACCTACGCTCATTTCCCGAGTCGCTGTACTGACGACCTCCAGAGTAATTATAAGAGGGTTTCTTGTTCCCCCCGCGAGGAGTTCCCTTTTGATGACTTAGATGCAGAACATCCTTGCTTACCCCGGTCTGGTGAAGCGTGTTGTTGAGACGCTGACTTCAAAAGCAGAGCACTGGAAGCTTTCTTAAGTGCCTGCTCATAGATTAACGAAAGCTTGTCGTCAAACAGAGTACGTCTGGTGACCGGAGCGACTCGGAGAGAGCTTTTCACCTTGTCATCTATCAGTGAGGACGACGCAAGGGCAGCATCATGTCTGATCAACTCCAAATTTGCCACTGTCAGGGCGGAGTTGTATGTGGCATACATGACTGCCCTGGAAAGAACTCTAAGCGAGGAACAAACGTCCTCAAATTCTTCCCATTAAGACGTTGCGCCATAGCTCTGGTAAGGTGATCTGCGTAGGACATCACGTCCATATTCACTCTATTTGATGGAATAGCACATTCCATCACGTCTGAGCGTATGTTGAATAAAGCAGGTAGGGACATATCTAAATCCCCGGTCTGCTCATCTAAATGCAGAGGAGCTCTCTGGACATCTTTTCCAACTGTTTTAAATGAACGTGGTCCAAGGAACGGTATATTTATGGAAGATGTTGATAAGAAACCGCCTTTCCTCTTAGCACTAGAGAAGTTAAATATGGTGTCGTCGACAGGGCCGAAGGCCTGCGACGACTGTCTAGACTGTGCCGGGAAGGAAAGAACTTCCTCTTTCCTCTGCACGAAGTCTGCGTCTAAAGACGACATCACTTTCTCTCTAGTAGTCACAGCTTGCTGATCAGGTGGAACAAATTCAGGATAGTATTGATGGATAAAATCCATCGCTGCCATATGTTGTTCCAAAAGGGAAGGGTAATCCTCTTCCTTGTCCCTTTCACCATTTGACTGAATCAGCTGTGACGTTTGGTCCATCGCATCAGCGTGTGCAGATGACTGGACCGACCCAGCACCACGACAGCTCACTACCGGAGTCTGTGGGAGGCTGCTCTTGCAATTGTTGGGAAGCTGCGATCAGCTGCACAATCTGCGACAGCAAGTTCATTGCCGAGGCTTGAGGAGCAGCGGTTTTCTGATTTTTAGCCGCTTGCTGCTCCTGGGACGATGTTCCAGTGATGGATTTCTTCTCCGAACATCCCGATGATTGAAGCCTCGGTTCCCTAGCTACTGGATGGTCCAACTTCACAAGCGAAGATGGCTCTGTCTTCGCGCAGCTGGCTGAATATCCGAAGTCGGGTAGCTAGGATGCGGTCATGTGTGCTTTTGAATTGTAGCGAAGGAAGCCGTGACTGTAGCCGAGGTTGGCTGCAGTCTAGATGGAGCATCCCGAGCGGCAGGTGTGGACGTATGTCGCAAGTTTCTCAAAACAAAATTTGACCCCAAATGTTGTTGTGTTAGAGAGACCTCGCCGAGCCTCCCGAAAAAAATTGCTGACTTCCTCCCTATTTCCGTCCTTATTGGGTGAGCTTTTAATTTTAAGGTGCACGCTCTACCCAAATCTACTGTAACTGCTTCACCGGCCGAGCTAGCTGCTTGCAAGGGATTAAGAACACTAACTAGAGGCCTTATCTCTTGCTTAATATTCATAAGCACCTTTGCAGCTAGCTCTGTTTGCTCATCAGAGCGCGACGACGGTAGCACACTTTTGGTGGGTGTCATAATAACATCACCATGTTTTTGTTCCTCTGAAAAAGAAACTGAAAAACTCGAATTATCTTGCAGTGAGAGTTCCGGCATAGGAATCTCACCACCAAAAACGTACCATGACACCCATCTCCAACGTTTGTCATCCCCATTAACACATGTAGGATAAGAATCTGTAGGAGTGCATCGACTACAGGCAAGGCAACAAGCATGTAAATCCGAGGAAGACTTCCTCGCCTTGCATTTAGAGCAGTAAGCTTTCATGATTCAATCAAAATACAAAGTCGATAGCACTCCTACAAACTCCACAATAAAATACATAAGGATACATGAAAAATAACCATCAAAATCAAATTAAAAAAATTAAATCAAAAATTTTTTGAAAAAAGCCTAAGTTCCCAAAGGGAATATGATAAGCCCAAGGGTATCCCGATAAAGCCTAAGTGTGGACAAAATCCAAATTTTTTGAGCTACACTACCGGAATCATAATCAATGTATCCTACAGTAATATAATACTAAATACTACATATATTTAAAGATGTTGCCAATGTAAACAACGTCAAAGGAAAAAAACAGAAACAAGGCATCAGGCACACAAAAAGGCCCAAAGTCAGTAACCGATTTAAATGCTACCAGATGTAAAGCTAGATTTTCATACGAAGAAAAAACGATACATCAGATAGAAGATGCAAGACCAAAACGACCTAACACTCCTAGGGTGACGTAACCATGGGGATAAACAGAATAAACATTCTGTAACACATGTTTAACTCCAAAGAAATTTAATAAAACATTTCAATAAAAAATAGCCAAAAGCTTAGAAGTTTAACAGGAGGGCTTCAAGGAGGGAGAGGGAAGGAACACTTAACAAACAGTGGATAAATCATTAGCAAGAATGACAACGTCAGGCGTATGTCCCAAAATAAAGAAACATGAAATAATTTTTATAATTATTACAAAGTTACAGCACTGTACGTTTCCAACCACTGTTGTTCACTTCCATCATCCATTTACAGCCTTGGATCCACCAATTTTATCATTGATTTGTGTCTATCATCCTCAAAAATGGAGATTTAAAAGTACAGATGTCAGTTCATTGTTACTGACTTTAGGGCCAAACAAAGAATGATGGTTGGCGCCAATTTCGGTACCTTCCTGGATACTGCGCATGCGCAGATAACAAAAGTATAGAGGACCAGATAGGACTTATTTTTTTGTTTTTGTATGCAAATTTGGGAGATTGGGGGGCAAAATTTTGTGTTTGGCACAAGCTAGTCTGGGCCATCGGTAGTGGTATAAAAATATATGTAAGGTTCTTGCTCGCATCATGCTCAACACACATGCCAAGTTAGGTTTCGATCAGGAATGAATTATTTTAATCATTAAGAAAGCCAAAACTACTGTCACTGTGACCTTGATCTTTGGCACAATGATCTAAAAATATGTAAGGGTCTTCCTCTCATCATGCTCAACACACATGCCCAGTTAGGTTTCAATCGGGAATGAATAATTTTAATCATTAAGAAAGCCAAAATCACTGTCACTGTGACCTTGATCTTTGGCACAATGACCTAAATAATACATAGGGTTCTTCCTCTCATTATGCCTGATCAACATACCAATTTTGGTTTCAATCAGGCAAACAACATTTTAATTAGAGAGTGGCAAACCAACTCTGACTGATAAAACTTTAAATTCAAGGTGACTGTGACCTTCACCTTTGACACCATAACCCCAAAATAAATAGGGCTCTTCCTTTCATCATGCTCAACCCATAAGCCAAGTTTAGTTTTGATTGGGCAAGCAAAATTTCAATTAAAGAAGCCAACTCTGGAAAATGTTTAAGTTCAAGGTCACTGTGACCTTGACCTTTGGTGCAATGACCTCAAAATATATCGGGTTTTTCCTCCCATCATGCCTAACCCACATGCCATGTTTGGTTTCAGTCGGCAAAGCAGGACTTTAATTACAGAGTAGAAACCAACACTGATAAAAAATTTAAGTTCAAGGTCACTGTGACCTTGACATTTGGCACAATGATCCCAAAATGATTATGGTTCTTCCTCTCATCACGCCTAACCAGCATACCAAGTTTGGGTTCAGTCAACTAAGCAGAATTTTAGTTAAACGGAAACCAACTCCATCTACAGGCAGACAGACGGACGGACAGCACACAGCTATAGCCCCCCCCCCCCCCCAAATTTTTTCAGGGGGATAAAAAGAAACCCAAACCATTCACATGTTCCTTTATTCACCTAATTTTGTGTTGTCCAAGCCCACACTCGCTCACTGGCCACAGTCGTTCTGGGGTAGATTCTGAAAATTTGGCGTTCTACTGAAGACAACAGAAATAAAAATGGAGGTAACAGAAAATTTTCCTGAAATAACTCTAAAGTAAAAGAAATATATGAAGTAAGTACATTTTCACCCTCGTCACTGCAGTCAAACAAATGTATAATTACCTCAGAAAAATCAAATTTTTCTTGTTTCACTTTCTTTTTGGTCCTCCGTTCCGTTTTTCGAGCTGCTTCTTGCTTTAATTTGGTAGTATCTTTTGCCAAAACCTGGCCATTTTTATCGATGTAGTGAGATTTTTCCCAGCAGCGCCACAAATGTCCCAGAATAGAAACATCTGAAGCCTGTTCTAGAGTACCAAGACACATAGGACAATGATAATGCTTTGTTGTCATCTCCTCACAAGAATCTTCACAAACATCTATTTTGTAATCTAAAAAATGTAAAAACAATTCCTTCATTCTACTCATAAATTTAATGCAAGATTAAATCTACTTATAGAGATGTCTTGAATTCTCAAGTAGCAAAGGACAATCCAATTTCAAAATGTGATACAATTTCAAAATGTGATATTAAGCCCCACAAAGTAGATCTTCTGTTTCTCAGGCCATTTTTTGTAAAATTGCATGTGGGCAGGAGGTTTTTTATTTTATATTTTATTTTTGTAATTATTTCTTTTCCATCAAACATTCATGTTCTCAGTTTGTTTTATGTTTTATGCCTCATAATCTAAAGAATAGCATGGGTGGTGGTGTATTTTGTCACTTGAATGGTGGTTTTCAAGAAGATTTTAAAGAATGTTCCTCTTTTGCACAAAGTTGAAATTAGGGCTCCCCATAGGGTGGGGTGGGAAGGATGAGGGGGTCCAATGGTTTACCTAAGCATAGGTAACAACCTCACAGCCCATAAAGGTGAACGTTCATCCCGAAAGGAACATTTAGCTGGTAATAAAGTCCCAGGTACTCTCTCTTTTCTCTTCTGCAAATGGTTGATAAAGTAAGTGAGATAGTTTTGGATAGCTGTAGAAGTATCACATTTACGTTATACAGTGCTGTCTCTAACTTCTGTAAAGGAAGTAAATATAAAACAGGAGAAAACTCCTCTCAAAATGGACAGATGAACATCAAGACTCTCTAAAAACCAGCCACAGCAAAAAAGTAAGAGATTCATATTCTACTTCCAGACTAATGTTGTCGATCCATGACTATTTGCTTCTGAGCAGAATCTTGGCTTTGTATTGTATGTGTACAAGGATTACGTCAGAACTTCTAAACATAAACCTTGTAGATATTACAGATCTAGTTATACTACATCCATAATGAAAGTGTCAATGACACTGTAGCTTAACTTGTGTGTTGTGTTTGATGAAAAGGATAATGTTCAATGTTTATGAAAGGATTATGAAATAAGACAAGAATTGTGATAATTGGGAATATGTTCATTTCTGTTCCCTGTATGCTATGTTTATGATAAAAATAATACGAGGTGTACACTGTACTAAAGAGCTGAGGGGTGGGTTAATATGACCTCACAGTTAATGTATGTGGCCCTCACAGTTAACGTATATCAACAAAAGTTACCAAGTTACGGTGAAATTATTCCAAAATGAGTCAGCCTATCAAGTTACATTAAAATCCCTTCATAAATATGGCCTGTAGACTGTGCTAAAGGTTTTCGGGCTCGGGCCCCTGTAGCCGTCAGTTTCGCAATTGCGTCCAAAGGGGATGTTCTCATCTAGACATTATATGAAGTCAACCTACCAAGTTACAATGAAATCCCTTAATAAATATGACCTGTAGACTGTGCTAAAGGTTTTTGGGCTTTGGGCTCTGGCAGCCATCATGGTTGAATGATCGCAACCAAAAGGGGACACTCTCAACTGGGCATCATCTGGAGTGATCCTACAAAGTTACAATGAAATCCCTTCATAAATATGGCCTGTAGACTGTGCTCAAGGTTTTAAGGCTTTGGGCCCCTGTAGCCAACACAGTTGCCTAATGGTGTCCAAAAGCGGCTGTTCTCATTTAGACATTACATGAAGTCAACCTACCAAGTTACAATGAAATCCCTTCATAAATATGACCTGTAGACTGTGCTAAAGGTTTTTGGGCTTTAGGCTTGGGCAGCCATCATGGTTGAATGATCGCAACCAAAAGGGGACACTCTCATCTGGACACTATTTGGAGTCATCCTACCAAGCTACAATGAAATCCCTTCATAATTATGACCTGTAGACTGTTCTAAAGGTTTTCGGGCTTTGGGCCCCTGAAGCCGTCACAGTTGCCCAATCGTATCCAAAAAGGGACGTTCTCATCTAGACATTATATGAAGTCAACCTACCAAGTTACAATGAAATCCCTTCATAAATATGACCTGTAGACTGTGTGTGCTAAAGGTTTTCGGGCTTCGGGCGCGGGCAGCCATCATGGTTGAATGATCGCAACCAAAAAAGGACAATCTCATCTGGGCATCATCTGGAGAGATCCTAAAAAGTTACAATGAAATCCCTTCATAAATATGACCCGTAGACTGTGCTCAAGGTTTTCGGGCTTCGGGCGGCTTGTAGCCATCACAGCTGACCAATCACGACCAAAAGGGGATGTCATCATCTAGGCATTATATGGAGTCAACCTAATAGGTTACAATGAAATCCTTCCATAAATATGACCTTTTACCTATGTTAAAGGTTTTTGGGCTCGGGCACCCATCAAGGCTGAATGATCGCAACCAAAATGGGACGTTCTCATCTAGACATTATTTGGAGTCATCCTACCAAGTTACAATGAAATCCCCTCATAAATATGACCTGTAGACTGTGCTAAAGGTTTTCGGGCTTCGGGCACCTTTAGCCGTCACACTTGCCCAATCATGTCCAAAAGGGGAAATTCTCATCTAGACATTATATGAAGTTAACCTACCAAGTTACAATGAAATCCCTTCATAAATATGACCCTGTAGACTGTGCTAAAGGTTTTTCGGACTTCGGGCTCGGGCAGCCATCATGGCTGAATGATCGCAACCATAGGGGACAATCTCATCTGGGCATCATCTGGAGTGATCCTAAGAAGCTACAATGAAATCCCTTCATAAATATGTCCTGTAGACTGTGCTCAAGGTTTTCGGGCTTCGGGCACTTGTAGCCATCACAACTGACCAATCACGACCAAAAGGGGATGTCATCATCTAGGCATTATATGGAGTCAACCTAACAGGTTACAATGAAATCCTTCCATAAATATGACCTTTTGCCTATGCTAAAGGTTTTTGGGCTCGAGCACCCATCAAGGCTGCATGATCGCGATCAAAATGGGACATTTTCATCTCGACATTATTTGGAGTCATCCTACCAAGTTACAATGAAATTTCTTCATAAATATGACCTCTAGACTGTGCTAAAGGTTTTCGGGCTTCGGGCCCATGTAGCCGTCACAGTTGCCCAATCACATCCAAAAGGGGACTTTCTCATCTAGACATTGTATGAAGTCAACCCACCAAGTTACAATGAAATTCCTCAATAAATATGACCTGTAGACTGTGCTAAAGGTTTTCAGGTTTTGGGCTCGGGCAGTCGTCACGGTTGGCAGATCATGCCCAAATGGGGAAATTCTCATCTAGACATCATAAGGAGTCATCCTACCAAGTTACAATGAAATCCCTCCACATTAAACATGACCTGCAGACTGTGCTAAAAGTTTTTGGGTTTCGGGCTTGGGCAGCCATCACGGTTGATAGATCATGCCCAAAAGGGGACGTTCTCATCTAGGCATTATACAGAGGCATCCTACCAAGTTACAATGAAATCCCTTCATAAATACGACCTGTAGACTGTGCTAATGGTTTTCGGGTTTGGGGCTCGGGCAGCCATACCGGTTGCCCGATCACGACCAAAAGGGGACATTCTCATCTAGACATGACCCCAAACCTGCATATGAAATTTTGTGACGATCAGACAAGAACTGCGGGGTGTAGCCCGTGCTAAAGGAAAATGTGAACAGACGTCACAGACTAACAGACTTCCACACGTGTGATGGCAATAGCTTATCTTGACTATGTCAAGTTAAGCTAAAAATTTGCTCTGGAGCAAAAGCTGCGCTTCATAAAGAGTCATATAGATTTTGTCAAAATGATGTTCTTCTTGTCACAGTCACAGACATGATAGGTTGCTGATCAAAATATTAACAATAGTGTAGATCCGTGATCACTGTTATTATTCGTAATGTGATATTCTTGGCATGCAGATTCTGTCAGGGTAGATAATCATTTTTATGGTAGCCACGATCAAGAGATGAAATGGTTCTGTTGTGTTCTTCCATGGCTACTTATAGTAGAGCAAAATCTGAGGATTTAGAAGTCTTGTTTTGTCAACTTAAAGTTAGTCATGAAGAGATTAGATGATGATTTTCTTAATGTGACGATGATCTCAGTGCTGGGCTACTAGCAGTAGGGCAGGATCTAGGTCCTCGCACCATGAGTTGACATTATCAATAGTAAAATATTGTTGCTATCGTATAGTCAACAACCTAGTAGTTGTGGACAAAGTAGGCTGAGGTTGATTTTGCTCCTTAAATATGGCTGTTGGCGGGAGTTCTGCTAGGAAGTGGAATAAAATACCTCCAGAGTCATTGTCGCAGTACAGCAATGTAGTATAAGTGTCACATAATAGCTCTACTGGACATCGACCCGATCAGACAGTGAACAAGTAATTAGTCAGTAGCCCCATGGCTTAAAATGTCTTGAGATCTAGTGGTATAAGCCAGGAAAAAAACATAAATATCTATGTATAACTGGAACTGAGGAACAAGAAACAGAAGCCTCACTGAGAACTAGAATTTTAGACTGTTATGATAGTACCCGACCTCTAGTTGACAAGACGAACTCTATGTAAAGATGTCTCTGATGGTTCTATCTGTCAATCACTGTGTTGATCTGGAGTGGATAGCTGCCGATTGGAATTTCAGCTTTCTTCCAAGTATCAATAATTCCATAGGTTATCATCTCAACTATTTACTAAAGTCCAGGACAACTGTCTCTATGTAGGTGTCATGGATAAAGAATTATTCTCTGTATTCTTCTTGCCTAGGAGAGTCATTAAATATCTAAAGACAATAGAGCATCCAAACTTTAGTAAAAGGAGAGAGTAGGTTGGTGAACAAACAATCAGTAGACATCCATGGAACCTCCAGCATGAGACTACATTGGTATCATCTCTCTGCTCTTACAAAAGGGATTACAGAATTGACAATCGGAATTTAATCTGAAAATGTAGATTATGTTTAGTAGGGAGAAAGCAATACTGAAAAGAGAAGACACAATTATTCTGGACTAAGAGTGAATCATGATTTGTCAATCACCAAAGACAGGTGCATTTTTGGGGAAAAAACGGTTGACGTCCTGAATTATCCACACAATCAATCTCAGTCATTAAGTGTCTGTGAAATTTTTTTTCTGATAGTGAAGTACTGGAGGAATAATACAGGAAGAAACCACAAACAGTAAGTATAAAAAGTACTGTCAGATACTGATATATATAACGTTTACAAAAAGAATATGCCAAGATAACAGTCACGTAATTTGCAAAATAATATAACATTGAATATTTTAGGTACAGGGACAGAAAGAAAATACAACAGCAAAATAATGTAACATAGAGACAAAAGAAAATGTCACTTAAAAATGAGTTACCGAGTGACTGCCAGTTAGCAGAGGTCCATTAGCCTAAACTAATTCTGTAACCAAAATTGACTGAAAGACATTTCAAAATGATGAGAAATGTTACTACAATAGATACAGGTAACTAGAATACATATATATAAACACATGCAATTAATAAGAAACATTTCAACTAAACTGAAAAAATAGAAAGATCAAGGAAACCAAACAAGAAGTCCCATGGGGAATGAGGTGCTCACTTGACCAAAGTTGTTTAAATAACACTACAGAGGAATGAAGTTATTTAATTATTTATAACTCTGTTGTCCATGCCAAATGATTTTTTTCTAGTACTGGAATGCCACCACAAAAATAATGCCCAGATTTCCAGTAATGCAAAACTAGGGGGCCCAAATATCAACCTTGGAACTTAACTTGAACAAACTTGAGTCTGAGCCCTGCTCTTCCACAACCAGAATGCTGTAATACGAAATAAGAAATTCTAATAGGTGGATTTCAAGAAGATTTTTAAAGAAATGTCCTCATATCGCACTAAGTTAAAATTCGGGCTACCAAATGTTAGCCTAGGATTCCGATTTGAACAAACTTGAATCTGACCACCTAGAGATGTTGTATACCAAATATGAAATGATTCTGACTGGTAGATCTGAAGAAGATTTTTAAAATTTCCTCATATTGCATTAAGTTAAACTTTGGGCTCCAACAGAGAGCCCAAATGTCAACTGAGGGACACAATTTGAATAAACTTGAATCTCACCCCCCTAGAGATGTCGTATACCAAATATGAAAGCATTCTGACTGGTGGATCTGAAAAATATTTTTTAAGAAATTCCCTCATATTGCACACAGGGAGCCCAAATATGAACCCAAATATTAACCCAGCCAAACAATTTGAACAAACTTAAATCTGACCCCACCTAGAGATGCTGTATACCAAATATGAAAACATTCTAACTGATGAATCTGAAGAAGAATTTTAAAAAAATTTCCTCATATTGCACTCAGTTAAAATTCAGGCTACCATAGGGAGCCCCAATATTTACCTAGGGATCAGATTTGAACAAATTTAACCCCCCCCCCCCCCCCCCCCCCCCCCCCCCCCGAGATGTTGTATACCAAATATGAAACGATTCCGACAGTTGAATCTGGAGAAGATTTTTAAAGAAATTCCCTCCTGTTGCACTAAGTTAAAACATACACCCATGGATCAAATTTGAACAAACTTGAATCTGCCCCCCCCCCCCCCCCCCCCCCCCCCCCCCCCCCCCCCCGAGATGTTGTATACCAAATATGAAAGCATTCTGACTGGTGGACCTGAAGAAGATGGTTTATAAAGATTATCCCCCAGATTGCACTAAGTTAAAATTCACTTCCATGGGAAGCCCAAATATCAACCGAGGGACTTGATTTGAACAATCTTCAATCTGACCCTCTTAACAATGAAGTATACCAAACATTAAAATATTCTATTGGTGGTTCTGAAGAAGAACATTTTTAAAGATTATTCCCAATATTGTAAGAAGTTAAAAATTCGGGATCCTGGATTTAGCCCAAATATGAAGCAAGGAGCTTCATTTTAACAAACTTGTATCTGACCCCCCTATGGATGCTGTATACCAAATATCAAAAGGTTCTGATCAGTAGTTTTAGAGAAAATTTTGACTCGGCATTTTTGCAATGCCCCCTACAGAACAGACCGACACAACCGACGACAATTTTTTTTTTACCATTCCATTTTACAGGTCCCAAGGATACTTCAAACCAAATAACAGTTCTCTGTTCCGTGTAGTTTGAGAAATATAAGCATTTGAAAATATTTCTATTTTTAGCTCCTGGGGGTCCCACGGGGACAGAGGCAAAATATTTTTGGCATGAATCAAGTACTTATGACTCAATAATACCACATACCAGATTTGGTTCAAATCGGAATCGGTTCAGAAAAGAGAAATTTTGGGTGGAGCAAAAAATCTTTCCCCTCCCATTACAAAGGCAAATATTGCTCCACGAAATCTGTTTGAACAAACTTGATTCTATACCTCAAAAGGAAGCTCCATACCAAATATCAAGTCATTGTACCCACTGGTTCATGAGAAGATTTAAAAAAAAATTTGGAGCATTGTGCCCCACCCCCTTCCTATGGGGCTGGGCACGTTGAGCTGAACAAAAACAAAATGTGATGTCAGAACAAGCAGTTACCTCAAATTTGTCAGAACAAGCGATCACCTCACCTGACCTGCCCGTTCCCCAAGAAATAATTGATTCACAGATTGTAGAAGTGCCATTTCTAGACTTCTTTTAATGATTTCCGTACAGAAATTTTACAGAAAAAATGCTTGCACGAGTCACTGTTCTGTTGCAGCATCAGAAGAATAGTTGATTTCAAAGTGTTTTTTCAACATCAAAGAAATCAAACAAGTAACTTCAACTGGACATTATCACTGGGACTGCAAAGATCAAAGCTTGAACCACACTGACACATTCAATTTCGTTGCTGAAATCGCCAATCGCCGCATGCCAATGTTGATCTGTTAAATTCGCTACTCTAATATCCCAACACATATTAAATTCCGTAGCAGTCATGAGCCCCAAACAAGGATTATATAAAAGAAAGCTCAAACCACAAAGTGCTCAGGACTCGGCCAAAAAGTTAAAACATTTATAGTAATTTATATATTTTTTATACTTACCAATGACCCAGACATAGCTGGTGCTAACTCTTAAAAATCTAGGGCCAAACACAAATTTTGCCCCCCAATCCCCAAAATTTGCATCTAAAACCAAAGAAATCATGTCCTGAATGGCCCTCCATACTTTGCCTCTACTGCGCATGCGCAGTGTCAAGGAGGTCCCGAAATTGGCGCCATTTATCATTCTTACAAGCAGTGCCTGGACAGCGCTATGTACTCAGCGGGGAGGTATGAGTTCCCAACTCCTGGGAGGGCCATCCCCGTCTGGGTCATTGGTAAGTATAAAAAATATATAAATTACTATAAATTTTTTAACATTTTTATACTGTACCAATGACCCAGACATAGCTGAATAGTAAAAAGGCTGGAGGGCCTAGGACATAGAGGAAAGTCCAATAAGCTCAACTATATAAAATAGAGTCATCCCCCTCGAGGAGAAAAGGAGCATTAGGCTTTACATGTATCTTTCTTATTTTATGATAAATTAGAAAGACACAACACCCTCACTAATTGAGCATAATAACATTCATGTTCTCTATTAACATCCAGTATATCCTTTATACTAATTATTTTATAGCCCAAGAACATTAGGTTTCACTAGGGAAAATGAAAGTGTCAATGACACTGTAGCTCAACTTGACAAACATGAACTTGGTAAGTTATAAATGAAATGGCAAAATTGAAGATCATTGGTATCAATGTCATTTTTTTGGCCAGTGGCAACATTTTTTGACAGAAACCGAAGAAAATCGATAGCTCCCATCTAGAGGCCTCCCCAAACAAGCATGCCAGGTTTCAAAGCAATCCGATCATAAATGTGCCCTGTAGGGTGTATAAAAGGGAAATATTGTGGTCTGACTAAACTAAGCCTTACGAACGTTGGCTGTGGCAACATTTTTTGCCAGAAATTGAAAAAAATCGATAGCTCCCATCTAGAGGTCACCCTAAATAAGCATACCAGATTTCAAAGCAATCAAATCATAAATGTGCCCTGTAGGGTGTGCCAAAGGGAAATATTGTGGTTTGACTAAACTAAGTTCTAAGAACGTTGGCCGCGGCAACATTTTTTGACGGAAATTGAAGAAAATCGATAGCTCCCATCTAGAGGTCACCCCAAACAAGCATGCCAGGTTTCAAAGCAATCCGATCATAAATGTACCCTGTAGGGTGTGCCAAAGGGAAATATTGAGTCTTCTGACTAAACTAAGTTCTAAGAACGTTGGCCGCGGCAACATTTTTTGACAGAAATTGAAGAAAATCGATAGCACCCATCTAGAGGTCTCCCCAAACAAGCATACCAGGTTTCAAAGCAATCTCATCATAAATGTGCCCTGTAGGGTGTGCCAAAGGGAAATATTGAGGTCTGACTAAACTAAGTTCTACGAACGTTGGCCGTGGCAACATTTTTTGCCGGAAATTGAAGAAAATCGATAGCTCCCATTTAGAGGTCACCCTAAATAAGCACACCAGGTTTCAAAGCAATCAAATCATAAATGTGCCCTGAAGGGTGTGCCAAAGGGAAATATTGTGGTTTGACTAAACTAAGTTCTAAGAACATTGGCCGCGGCACCATTTTTTGACGGAAATTGAAGAAAATTGATAGCTCCCATCTAGAGGTCACCCCAAACAAGCATGCCAAGTTTCAAAGTAATCTGATCATAAATGCAACCTGTGAGGTGTGCCAAAGGAAATTGTGGACGTACGTACTAACGTACTAACATACTAACGTACTAACGTACGTACGTACGTACGTACGTACGTACGTACGCCGACGGACGAGAAGTGATGGCAATAGCTCAGCTTGACTTAGTCAAGTTGAGCTAAAAATCGGAGAAAGCTGATTTTTTCAGGGAATGTCGAGTACATGTCACTGAACGATTAGACAAAAATCCCCTAAAATCCCAGTTGAGCTTTTTTTTTCTACAGCCTTTTTTCGAAAACACGTTTGAAAAAAATTTTAAAAAATCGCACGAACTTTGTAACCTCGAATTGATCCAACTGTATTTTTTGTTTACGCGTATTTCGAGCTACATAATGTCTAATATACATTTACCTAGAGGAAAATGTGCATTCTGTGACAATTTCTGCGAAAAATTATTGAAAATTCACAAAAATGTATCAGATTTACGCAAAAAATGACGATTTTCCTAACGGATTTGCCCAAAGGGTCGTAGTACAGAACAGGATGTTAGTTGGACAGACGATAAAAAATCCACCACCATTTGAAGACTTTTATCATTGCTTACAAAATAGACATTATGGAAGACCCCCTCTGCTTCTGGCCGAGTTCCCCTTTTGGCATAAGATTCGTCAGCATGAGAACTCAACTATTTTCGGGCTTGGGACCGAACAGACACGTCTGTGTCTGGCAGCATTAGATCAATAAATAATATTTACAGAATGTACAAAAATCATTAAATAATATTTACAGAATGTACAAATCAATCAACATGGATTAAGTTACATTGACTATTATCAACGCTATATACAGAAATGACATGACCTATATACATATTATTCATCGAACTCAGAAATTTCCGACAGGACAGTGTTTCTGTGGTTGTTACAAGAATCCGAACTGCAATTACACAAACCTGAGCAAGAGAGTCCTGCCTTCTTACACCCACACCTTTTTGTACAAGCACTCTTGCAACCACAACTGATCAGATTCAGTAGGTTAGCGGGGGCACATGGATTTGTGGCTGCAGTCGGTACAAGAAGTCCATTGTCTAGCGACCACCCCCAATCCGTCGGAGGAAGCGAAGTGCCCAGCCATTGTTGGACCTGGAGATAACATCTGTAGACATGTTGTTGTGCAGCATCGCTGCTTGGTGGGAGTGAGGCTAGGTCGATGGGTTTATTCAGTTTAGATTTTGCTACATAACACTTGTAAGTGACATATCTATATTGGTCGAGAGAGGAAACAGTTTTACTCCCGTATAAGATCAGGAAAAATTGTTCCCCGGCAGCGGCTACTGCACTTGGTGTACTGTCATCCGCCAAAATTGTGTTGACATACTGTTGTGAGTCGCTAGTAACATCGGAGACAATTGTACTGAATACTTTCTTCTTACCAACTCGAAAGAGTGCAGAAGTAGTGTCACAACCACTTATAGAATGTGCTACAAGGAGGTTGCTTCTATGGTCACCCATTTTGGTTGCTATTTCACTAACTGAAACTAGTAAGTTTGGGGTAATGGAATACATCATGTGAATATTACATCCCGGTTGAACTCGAGAGGTAAGAATGACTAACAAGTCTATGTCTGTTCCCACAACGACAACATTGTTGTCATCTTGAGCGATGTCAAGTGCAGTTTCGGCTATCAGTACATCAGCATCAGCCTCGGCCTGCTTGGACTGAATATTGATAGCAGATAGCTCCTCCATTAGAAGATCAATCAGTTGGGTTTTGTTCTTGGCATTTGCAAGGAAATCGGATTGGGGTGTGGTGGCTGGTAACTCGGCTGAGAGATTGATATCAATGGAATACCTGTCTTTAGATCTACGGGCTTGTTCCATGCCCTTTGTCGACATTGTACAAGCATAACCATCAAATACAACCACGACGTTCGCCCCAAAATGTCTCACTAGATAATTGGAATATTATGTACATATGTCCTTATATGACGACTGTTTAGGCCATACAACTGCCCTCAATAAAAATCCACCATCTACAACAAACAGAGAATGTTCTGGGATTTTAGTTTGCTCGGAACCGTATGTTTTGAGGATCTTACCGAGCGTGCTTTTCTGTGTCTTCCTCATTCCAGCAGAATCAAACAATGCTGGTGGTTTCGGGGCGAGTTCATATTTGAGATACTCTTCCATCTCTGCTTGTGACTGAATAACACATGTGATGCGGTTGAACAGAATTGTGGGGTCAATCACTACCTTACTTCCACGGACTTTGATGCTATTTGCCATCGATGCAAAAGACTTCACAGTGTCAACACGTCGTAGTTTGATGCTGTTGAACGTTTTGCTTACAACATTCGATACGCAACATTCACCAATTTTGCGAACTTGGTCACAGTTCACAGTTTCGTCGGCCACAAGCCCGGTCGCTATAGAGACTAATTGTACTGGATCTCTATTCTGAAAGGGGGAATGCACTCTGAGCCAGTTCAATAATTTGGTGATATCATTGGCATCAGTCAATTGTGAACTTTGACGGAGATCCCGATGTTGCTCGCCATGACCAGTGTGAACATGAACAAAATTTTCGAGAGCATTACATATCGGAAGGCAAAGAGGTAGTCCATGTACCCATTTCGCAACAGTGCTATCGGTTATTCCCCTGCCATGTGTAAGACCACCAGGGAGCTTGAACATTCTCATTAAACACTGCTCTATGGTCTGATCAGAATATATCCTGTCCCAGAATTTATCTGAGCGCCTTATGGTAAAGTAACCTTTCTCAGTGAACAACTTCAAATCATCCTGTTGCATTATTTCTGTTAGCTCATTCATCTGCTGCAAATAGAGATGAGAACTTTTTGCGTATGCAAAATGACCACCTGCGTGAAATACTGGAATCATATTGCGAACACAATATGTGTGGAGTTCCCAGTCGCCTAAGCGCTCTGCTCTCAAGAACAACTGGAGAAGACCTATTTGCTCATAGTATTGTACCCAAAGCTTTCCTGTGCGTCCTACGGACACATTCTGGAGCAGTTCGTGTAATTTTGACAGTAGATGGTTGACACTTTCTTGATTGACAGCGTCAGCTGTTGTACAGTCACCTCTGGCAAGTCCACAGAATATTTCATTGACTTCTGTGCAGTCTATGTTATCTAGTGTTCGGCTTTCTTCAAACACAAGTTTTGTAATGGCAATGTGTGTTAGCAAATGGGCACGAACTGCTCTTGAATATGCATGACCACTGATCAAATGATGGATTGACCCACCAGCATAAACAGTCCCCCAAAGTTCATCCAAGCCGCTACCAGCCATGATCGAACCAATTGCCCCTAAATATGACATAATCATATGGAAGCCGCAGAGTCTAACGAAAACTTTTGTCAACTTATCTGACGAAGACACAATCTCCACTGCTTTGATATATACACATCAAGGGCGTGCACACATTACATGCCAATGCATCTTGAGTGTAGGCGAACACCACATTATGTGATTTAATCGAACATGGAAATTGAAACAATGATGCTATAATACGGTATTTGAATGAGAAAAGTCGATGCCGTTTGAATTTGAGTTTAGGGGGTATGGTTAATATTTCACACGTTTCACCAGTTCATTATGGAATAAATGACTATTGTTATATATCATTATAAAGCCACTGCTTTTCTGCAATTTTTGATATATAATTTAACTCCCAAAGTAGTTGTAGATTTGATTTAATGGACGTTGTGTACCGTTGTGTGTATGAAAACAATAAATTTTTTTTCGTAATTTTGTACATTTTCGTGAATATTTCACCATTGAGTGTGAGGATTGGTACAAAGTTGGCATTTTCTGTTGGGGATATGTATTCTCAATATAATTCAGCACGATATTTATGATTCTCACCCTACTAAGGCGAATAAGAATGAGAAATATGGAGCTGGGTCGAATTTTTAAAAAAAAATTTTTTTTCATCAAAAAAACGCTATAACTAAAAAAAGCTCAACTCGGATTCGCGGGGACTTTTCACACTTTATCCGCAATGTGTGTCCCGGAAACATATAAAAAAATCAGCTTTCTCTGATTTTTTTCCTTACTTTCTCATTTTTATGTCTAATGTGCCTGGACTATTAAAGTAAGCCAATAAATAAAGTTAGTCCAGAGAATTGAGACTCTTTATACTCTTTAAAAGTGTCCGAGGATTGTATATTAATGCCCGTTTGACACGTGACATATACAAATGCTTCACACCGAGCTATACTTTAAAAATATGACATGAATGAATTTTTAAACATTAACTTTACACTTTAAAACCATCCCGGTAACAACTCAGAATTACTGACTCTGGAGGAGGAATCCCCTTGCTTTTCACTATAAATCAGGTGACCTAAGGGAACACCCTCCCCCCCCCCCCCCTTCCCCTTGCCCTGGGTCAAATAGCCCAGAGCGAAGAGGGCAGCAGGACGAAGTCACTGCCTGAACAGAAAGCCTGCATAACTATAATTGCAACTGTTTAGAGAACGACATTCTGAGCAACAGCTAACGGACCTAACAATGCAGGTCTCCAGAAATGGACTCAATATTTCTGAGATAAAAATTTGTGAATGTGGATGGCTGAGACCAATATGCAGCCTTCATTAAATCTGTAATGGCAACACTATTTGCGTAAGCCTAAGATGTAGAAAGAATGGTTACTTCATGAGCCGAAATCTTAAGCATAGACTGCTGAGTTGAAGATAGATTATCATAAGCAGTACGGATAGTTAATTGAATCCATCTAACAATAGAATGGACTGTAATGTCCTTTCTATTAGGCATCAGAGACAGAAAGATGCGTTTTCATCCCTTTCTGATAAACTGAGATCTTTGTTTATAAATACGTAAAGCTCTAACCGGACAGAGTAAAGGCCTATGCCCGTCTGAAGACAGAAGGACCTTAATATCAATAGGTTCCGGATATTTATTAGGAGCCTGATTCTTAGCCAAAAATCTAACATTAGTAGTAAAGGTAATAGTGTTCCCGATACTACGATAGTGAGAATCGTCCACCGAGAGTGCATGAAGCTCACTGACTCTTCTAGCAGAAGAGAAAGCTAAGAGAAATGCCGTCTTATAAGACAAGAATTTGAAATCTACTGTCTCAAGAGGCTCAAATGGCTTTTCTTTTAGTTTAAGAAGAACCCAAGCTAAATTCCATTTAGGAATTAATCTAAGGGTTCTAGGTCTATTTATCGAGAAGTTTCTAACTAATTTAGATAAAGAGACATCAGATCCAATTGTAAACTATCATGGTGTGCATAGGTATCAGATAACATAAACCTATAACCTTTAATAGTAACAGGCTGCAGTTGATCTCGTCAAACAAGTATACTAGAAAGTTTGCAATGTCTGGTATGGAGGGATCAAAAATATCAACAGAATGATCCCTACACCAACGACGAAAGGCCTTCCACTTAGCCGCATAGTTTAGCGAAGAGGAGGTCCTCCTACAGTTAGAAATCGCGTCCACTGCTCGTCCTGTACAATGCTTGTGGTGCAAGAAGGACTGCACAACGGAAATACGTGAAGGTTGAGACCTTGCGGGTTGTGATGAAGTTGACGCGATTCCCCTGCGAAAGAAGATCCTCTCGTGGAGGAAGTTTTCGCAGAAAATCCCACAGCACACACCTGAGTAGATTTATCCATGGTCTCTGTGGAGACAGAGATGCTACCAACAGAATTTTGCATTGTGATTTTTTTATCTTTAGCAATATTTGCTGAATCAACGGCGCTGGAGGATACGCATATCCTATCATTCCAACCCACGAGATCGATAGAGCATCTACTGCATATGCTCGGGGATCCGGACATGGTGACACATACGTCTGCAACTGATTGTTGAGTTGTGTCACAAATAAGTCTATCATTGGCCGCTCCCATTGGTAGCAAATCTGATTGAATACCTGTTTGTTGAGAGTCCATTCTGACGGCAACAAGCGACCCTTCCGTGAAAGTGAGTCTGCTAATACATTCAGACGACCCGGAATATGACGGACCGAAAGCAGAACTTGGTGTTCTAGAACAAACAGAAGGATTCTTTCCGTTAAATTGAATAACGGAATGAAATGAGTGCCTCCCTGGTTCCGGATATACGCAACTACTGTCGTATTGTCGGACAGGATTTGGACATGTGCTTTCTGAATAATGTTCATCCAATGACGTAGTGCAAGCCAAATTGACATCATTTCTTGGATGTTTATGTGCTTGCCTAGAAACTGTGGATCCCAAAGACCCTGGCACTTCGAATCCGTTGGAATCAAAGTTGTACCCCAACCTGTTTGACTGGCATCCGTCATAATCGTAAAACTCATGTCCGGCAACTGCAGTGGAACTCCCTGAGTCAACCACTGAATGTTTGCCCAAGTCTGAATCTCTTGTTACACTTGATTAGACAAGAGAACGTCTATAAATTGCTGAAAGCTTGCCGTCGAAGAGAAGCTTCTCCGTAGACCGAAGCAACTCTGAGAGAGTTCTTCACCTTACTATCCACGCGCGTGGATGTAGCTAGGGCTGCGTCACGTCTAACCAACTCCAGGTTTGCCACTGAAAGGGCGGAGTTATACGTGGAATAATCTACTGCCCTTGAAAGAAGTCTCAATGAGGATTGTATCCTGGCATTCTTTCCCTTGAAGACGTAATGATAACGCCTTAGTAAGGTGGTCTGCGTATGATAAAGCGTCTAAGTTAAGTCTGTTAGACATTATTGTCATTTCCAACGTCGTGGTTGGAATTGACATAGACGACGGTATAGACAATTCCAAGTCTTCAGCCTCGTCGTCTAGATGCAGAGGAACTCTCGGTATGCCCTGTCCTGCCGTTTCAAATTTATTCCTTGAATTGATGAAAGGCAGATTTAGAGCATTTGCGGACAAGAAACCAGACTTGCCTGTTTTGGTAGCAAGCTTATATATAGCATCGTTCAATAATTCGAATGTTCTTGTTACATTATTGGACTGTGTCGGAAAACTCAGGGACGATGTCCCTGAACCGATCAAAAACAAATTCTGTGTCCAATGATGCTATCAGTCTCTTATCCGGCATCGCAGCATTCTAGTCCGACGGAACAACCTCTGGAAGATAATGCCGGAAGAAATCTACGGCAGCTTATGTTGTTCCGAAAGGGAAAGCTCGAAATCCTCAGAATCCCTTTCGCCATCCTGTCGGACCCTATGAAGCTCTCGGTCGTCCGTAGTTGATGCTTCAGCGGAGCGTACCGACCCAGCGTCATCAGATTATTCCTGATACGACAGAGATTCTGTCGTTTGCTGGGATGCTGCGATAAGTTGTGCTATTTGGGATAGCACGTCCGTCACTGAGGCCTGTAGAGAAGTGGTCTTACGTTGCTTTGCCGCTGGAAGCTCCGTGTACATTGACTCCTGCATACTTCTCTTATGCGAACGTCCGGAGTCTACAGGCCTCGTGTCCCTTGGCTACCGGATGGCGTGACCTGGTCGCCATGGAATCCTTGATTGGCGAAGCTGGCTGGATATCCATAGTCAGGTAGCCAAGGTGCGGTCGTGTGCGCTGCCGTGAGGATGAGGAAGCCTTATCGACAGTCTCTCTGGACTGTCTATATAACGGAGCGTCCCGAGCGGCGGACGTATGCTCCGAATGCGAAACATTTTGTACCACAACATCTGGTCCCAGATGTTGTTGTACGAGAGAGGGACCTCTCTCGCTCGCAGCCCGGATGGACCTGGACGAGCTAGGAACCCGACTAATAGGCTTCCTCCGATCTCTCCTCTGATCTGTCGTCACTGGGTGTGCACTTTTGTCTTATTATAGTGCTCGCATCACCCAAATCTCCTTCCTGGACCGCAACGGACGAACCCGGCCACCGAACCATTCGATGAATGGATGCTACACCGGGCGAGCTAGCGGATGTCAATGCCGTCGATCCTTCTAGGGACCTCTTAGGCAATTGACGTATCTCCATGAGCACTTATTGCCGCTAGCTCTTCATTTAACTATGACGACAGAGGCACACTTTTAGAAGACATCACGGAAACTTTTGCGAACAAGAAACCAGACTTGCTTGTTTAGTAGCAAGCATATATATAGCGTCGTTCAATAATTCGAATGTTCCTGTGACATTATTGGACTGTGTCGGAAACTCAGGGACGATGTCCCTGAACTGATCAAAAAAAGATTCTTGTGTCCAAAGACGCTATCAGTCTCTTATCCGGCATCGCAGCATTCTGGTCCGACGAAACAACCTCTGGAAGATAATGCCAGATGAAATGTACGGCAGCTTATGTTGTTCCGAAAGGGAAAGCTCGAAATCCTCCGAATCCCTTTCGCCATCCTGTCGGACCCTATGAAGTTTTTGGTCGTCCGTACCTGATGCTTCAGCGGAGTGTACCGACCCAGCGTCGTCGGATATTACCTGATCCGACAGAGATTCTGTCGTTGCTGGGATGCTGCGATAAGTTGTGCTATTTGGGGTAGCACGTCCGTCACTGAGCCTGAGGAGTAGCGGTCTTACGTTGCTTTGCCGCTGGAAGCTCCGTGTACGTTGACTCCTGCATACTTCTCTTATGCGAACGTCCAGAGTCTACAGGCCTCGTGTCCCTGGCTACCGGATGGCGTGACCTGGTCGCTGTGGATTCTCTGATTGCAAAGCTGGCTGGATATCCGTGGTCACGTAGCCAAGGTGCGGTCGTGTGCGCTGCCGTGAGAATGAGGAAGCCTTATCGACAGTCTCTCCGGACTGTCTCTATAACGGAGCGTCCCGAGCGGCAGACGTATGCTCCGAATGCGAAACGTCTTGTACCACAACATCTGGTCCCAGATGTTGTTGTACGAGAGAGGGGCCTCTCTCGCTCGCAGCCCAGATGGACCTGGACGAGCTAGGAACCGGACTAATAGGCTTCCTCCGTTCTCTCCTCTGATCCGCCGTAACTGGGTGTGCACTTTGTTGATTTATAGTGCTCGCATCACCCAAAAATCCTTCCTGGACCGCAACGGACGAACCCGGCTGCCAAACCATTCGATGAATGGACGCTACACCGGGCGAGCTAGCGGACGTCAATGCCGTCGATCCTACTAGGGACCTCTTAGGCAATTGACGTATTTCCATGAGCACTTTGCCGCTAGCTCTTCATTAATTGTGACGACGGAGGCACACTTTTGGAAGACATCACGGAAACATCACCCTGTTCTTGTTCCTCTGAAATAGAGATTGATAAACTAGAGTGACCCTGCGGAGAAAGGACCGGCATGGCCATTTCCCCGCTAACAACATACCGTGACACACGCTTCCCATGTTTGTCATCCCAAATGACACATACTGAACAGGAGTTAGTGCGAGTACACTGACTACAATTAATACCATGATTATGAAAGTCAGAGGAAGATTTCCTGTTATTACAATTTGAACAATATCCTTTCATTGTGAAAAGAATACAAAAAGTCCTAGTACTCGCACCAACCCCTGAAAACAAAGATACATAATAACATGATCCATTAACATAGAAAAAATAACTGAAATCGAAAAATTTTTTGAAAAAATATTTTTTCAGAAAAGCACAAGTTTCTGATAAGTAACGTTGAGCCCCAATGGATCCCAAGCCTAAGTGTGGACAAAAATTTTTTAAATATTTTAAAAAAATTAATGCAACACTTACGAATAATAATAATGTATCTTGTTATGATTAAACTAACACAAAGACAAGAAATCCCCCTCCACAGAGACTGTTGTCAATGTAAACAAGAAGTGTATAAACACCAGAAACATGACTCCAGGCACTGATAACCATGGCCCGAAATCAGTTACCAATAATACACTATCTGATGCAAAACAGAGACTTCCAGGGAAGAAACTGCAGAACATCAGATGGATGATGCAGAACACTACGCCTAAACACCCATGGGTGAGGACGTAAACATGGGGAAAAGAACAGAATTCATTCTGTTACCCAGTTAAAACTCCCAAGAAATTTTAGTAATAATATTACAGAAAATATGCCAAAAGCATGGGAGAATAGCAAGGGGGGACTTAAAGGAAAGGGAGAGAGGAAACACTGAACAAGCAGTGTAACTTTATAGCAAGAATGACAACAACAGGCCCATGCCTCGAAAATAGGTAACTTAACATAATTTCATAAAAAAATTTTAAGTTACAGCCCTGATTATTTTCTGTCACTCATTTTTCCTCTCCTCCTTCTATTTCCTCTTTAAATCCACCATTTCTCTAATATTTATGTGTCTGGCATCATTTAAACTGAGATTTACAAGCACAAAGATCAGTCAGATGTGAACTGATGAAGGGCCAAACAAAGAATGATAATTGGCGCCAATTTCGGGACCTCCTTGACACTGCGCATGCGCAGTAGAGGCAAAGTATGGAGGGCCATTCAGGACATGATTTCTTTGGTTTTAGATGCAAATTTTGGGGATTGGGGGGCAAAATTTGTGTTTGGCCCTAGATTTTTAAGAGTTAGCACCAGCTATGTCTGGGTCATTGGTACAGTATAAAAATACAAGTTTTTTGGTCCCTTGGACAGAAAAAGTGATAAGATGATGGAATTAACCCTGTCAGTTCTACAACAAATCAAGATATCGGAATGATGCCTGATGCACCAAGTACCTCTGATGCTACAAATCAAGATGTTGAAATGATGCCTGATGCACCAAGTGCCTCTGATGCTGTACATCAATAGGGAGCTGCAGACGTAGGAAATTCAGTCACTCTTCACGGTAAGAACCTGTAAGAATCCGACGTCGCTTGCAAGAAGAATATACTTGGGCCACATACAGTTTTGTGAAAAATGGATGGATCTGTAACCTGTGCTCCAGGTGGCGTGATTCAATTCCACGAACTTCAGAACAGCCTATCCGGTGGGTTGACATGGGTGTAGTACTGACTGACCATCCTAATCGCCAGTTCATAAGACACGAGCAGTCTTCTACCCATTCATTCACTCTGACTAGTGGCAGGGTCATACAACAGTTGCAAATGGCATCGGAAGCATTACACACTGAAAATATCAAAAATCTTAAGGGAATTCTTAAGTGTATGGAGCAGCTGGTAAAGTGGAATTGGGCCTATTCTACATCATTATGCGATGTTATGGATCTTTTGTCTGAATTTGGGGTTCATCTAGATTTGCCGGAAATGTTTCATATAAATCACACAAGTCCAATGAGGAGATGATGATCTGAGCGGTACTCAACAATTTGTAGTTGTGGGCCCATGGATTGACAAAAATGGTTTGTCGAACATATGCTTTCTTTAATACCACTGAAACATACCGATGTGCCAAGTATGTTTGAGGAGATTCAAAATTTGCTAAAGGTCAAATGCTATCAATTTCAAAAACGTCCATTTCATTGGTCAAGATGGTACAAATGTTATGTCTGGTGAGAAGGTCCAACATGAGGCACCATTTTGTAAATGCATTAACTGTTGCAGCCACCACCTTGCACTCACATTTGTGCATCTCACGAAGACGTACGATGACCTCAAGTTTGATGACACTACATTAATGACACTGAGGAGACAATTCGCTAGATCTCCTAAAAAGTTAGCAGTTTTTATGTCTGCGCAGGAAGCTGCAGAGAAGAAGCCACTGCGCCTTGTCATGCCTTCTACAACGAGGTGGCTATCCCACATGGATTGCTGTATACGACTCTTCCAGAGATATTCTGAAATCCTTAATGCACTTGACTCCATCTATTCAGATACGAGTGATGCAGAAGTCCTGGAGTTGAAGCTCCATCTCACTGATTCAAAGTTTATATTCATGTGGTTATTTCTCTGTGACATGCTGGCATTCACTGGTAAAAGGAATAAAACCTTTCAAAGTCAAAACTTGAATTTCACAGCAATTCCTCATCTTGTTCGGGTGGCGCAACATGAGTTTGACTCTATTAAGGATCGTTTAGTTTCCAGGGGAAAAGACTAACACAGATAGTTCACCTACTCCTCATTTCAATGAAGCTTCAAAATTCATGGAAGAAGCATCAGAAAGGTGTGCAGGGGCTCGCCATTCTAGGACAAGCCCACAGTCTGACCAAATGCAAAAACTGCTGTCAAATTAATAGCAGATTTAAAAGATGAAGTTGAAAAGGCCTTTGATTCTACCACGTTAATAAATAACTTCAGCATATTTGATGCCAGAAACCTGCCTGGCTATGGAGAGGCAAATCTCGAACTTTTAGATTTTTACTGTAAAAGGCAGGATTATGTGTACAGGGGAGATTGTGTGACGATAATGCCAACAGTTGTTGCCACAAAAACAAAAGCTGAATTTTCTGGATTCATCAAGCTAATGTTGAGGCTAAAACAAAGCTACTGGAACCGCATAACCACTGAGGCTTCACGCATGTCCACAGCGACCCTGTCACAGAAAAAAGAAAGGGATCAAAAGTTTCTAAGCCAGGAACATTATACACCGAATGAGTTTCTGAAGGACTTTACTTAAAATGAACAGCTGGGATTATACCCAGAATGCACCAAGTTGCTTACTCTAGCAAGCATAATTACCGATAGTACATCATCTGTTAAGAGGTTATTTAGCCTAATGAATGACATAAAATCAGAATCACGAACCAGACTCAAAGTAAAAACTTTAGAAGTGCTTATGAGGGTGTCAAGGAAAATAAGAACCACCAGAAAGTTTAGAGACGGTGATATTGTTGAAAAATTTAAAAGTACTACGGAAGATAAAATTGATTTTTGAAGAACTTGCTGTTGAACTGGCAGATAATTTGTGGAAATAAAACAGAAACATGGAAGCATTTCCTATTTACCTTTTACTTTTCGTACAAAGGAGTAGTCAAAAACACGGAATGTGTGGTAGGTTTACCGTGAACAAGTGAAAAAATCCATCCCATCCAGAGTAGTTATGGTCTTTTTTTAAAAGACCCTCCATCCGACCCTGTGTTGGGAATAATCCCCCATCTATTTATTTATTTATTTATTGATGTTTAAGGTCACATATTTATGCACAATGGCTAATCATGACCGTGACAGTTTTACGGGTGGAGGAAGCTGGAGTATCTGGAGAGAACCACCGAGCAACGACGAGCAGCTGCCAGCTCCTCAACATCGTAACTCCGCACAGCAGCAAAGGCAGGGTTAGATTGGTTGAAGACATGCGTACCATCGATGTGCAGTACGTCTTAGTACACGGCGTCATCGTGCCCCCACGCGGGCAATGGAGATGAAGTGTCTTGCCCAAGGACACAACGCGGTTGCCGCAGGTGGGATTCGAACCGAGGACCTCTCGGCTTGCAGCCTGCACCTCTACCTACTGAGCCACCGCGCTCTCAATCCCCCATCAATTATTTTGCAATTATTTTCTGGAAAGCACAAATCGGCGCTTTGCAAGAAATAACTGCAACATACAAAATGTAAAAATAAATAATAGATTTTAACTCTTTGCTCCGCCATCAGAATGTAACAGAAATCTCCTTGGTGCTATGTTCTGCCCCTGGACTACCTTGAAGTTCGTACAATGTGAAGTAATCTTTTTTGTCATCGATGGTTTCTCTTCATTCCAGTCAACTCCTGTGGATATCGACTCCCAGTATTGTGGTCTCAAAACATCTATCAAAGTCATTGACGGTCTCGTCAACAAGATCACTACTAAGACTTTCACAATGCTTTGGATGTAATGGACAGTGTCATTGATAGTCCTGTGAGTCACCAGGCCAATCTGTTACTGTTCAGTATTGTCGCTGTGTCGTCAATTGGCAGGCAAGAGTGGGAATTATGCAATACTTTATAGTGGATTGATGAGACTTCCTCTATTCATATTAATTTGCAATTATTTACTTCAAAGCAACAATTGGTGCTTTGAAAAAAGTAACTGCAAAATAATTCTTTTAAAGCTATATTGTAGCATAGATATTCCAATTCATTTTGTAGTTATTGGGGGTGGGTGTGGGGGAGGATTGGTAAAATATTGATAATTTCCATCAGTTATTACAGTATGGCCCCATGTAAGATAATAATGAATATGAAATAAATTTAATTGTTAAAAAACAAGAAAGGGTTGAAATTTCAATGAATTCGGAGATCTGTATTCATTGAATTTCAATCCTTTTTTGTTTGATTAATTTGAAGTGGCCTGACAGAGTGTGTTCATTCAGATTGTTTCCAGTCATTAAATGTCTTGAAAACATTTTGATGAATGCACTCTAAATACCTTGGGACCAACAAGGCTTTTAGGCCCTTCACATTTTGGTCTGTTGTTTTACAGCGTTGTGTGTTAATGCTTTTGAAAACTTGAAAGCATCAACACATGAGGCTGAAAAGAAACAGGCCGAAAAGCAAAATGTGTACCAGGGATTGATGACTCTGTCTTTTTGTCAAGTTTATCCTGCATGAAAACTGATAACAATGTTAGCAAGTAAGGCCTGCAGATCTAATTATTACTGAATTTAATGGTCAAAACTCTGATCAACTATGGCAACACAGATAGTGTCCGAAGCTAGGACATGGTGGGATGATGCATTCTTCATGGTATATTTTTCATGACATCCCCGTTTATTACATAATTGTTGAACTGGATCATCCATGGACCGGTATTGTCATTAAGTTCTGTAATCTGTATGAATGATTTTTCACCTGAATTTCTCCTCACTGGTCTTTATTCTTCTGCAATTACCGGTTCTCGAAAAGTGAAAACCTACATAAATACCATTGTGAAAAACCTTAAAATATTCCTCAGATGGAACGAAATGGGGGTTTTGGGATCCCGGAATTTAAAATTTTCCTACCACAGGCCCAACCATGGTTGGCCCCATGGTGGCGACAACTCTGGTTGCCCCATTATGACCTCATTTATTTTCCCCCAGTGGAAACACCGATATGATTGAAAAATAAGGAATTTGAGCTTTCAGCACAGAGATGGTGGGATATGGACAAGGAGATGTATTCCAGTAGAGAGGAAGGCTGGAACATCGGGCTGATTGGTCCGGTTCAAACCATTCTTTGGTCTTTTTCGATTTTTTCATGGTTAATCATTGAAAAAATGCTCAAACTATTTTTCAAGAAGAGAGATTAATATGGAGCAATGAATATTGTTTTGGCATGGTAGGTTGAACAGAGAAATAACTTTCAGATCAGGTCAGCTGTATTAAAATCATCATATAATTACATATTCATCTATATTTTATCAATATAGTGCACAAATTGGCCGCTTTAAGGGGCCTCCGTGACCTCCGTGTTTGCCAAGACCACCAGTGCTAAAGCTAGTTTAAGGGTGACTGGTAGTAGGGGCCATAAAAGAGCATTCTATCAGTATGCACTAACTAAAAACTAACGAGTGGTTTGTTTGTGGGGATGTGGTTATCATGACCGTTACAGTTGTTACTTAGCTTGTTTCCTGTGAACGAAGGGGAATGACACGATTGTTCACGTGAAATGTGAAAGCCTGCAGTACTCATATTAGGTGAAAAAGTAAAAAAGTTCAAAAATCTGATATGAAATTACAAAATAACAAAATAACAAGAACAACGCGAAGCGCAGCAAATGCCCCCTTCTGCAATATCATGGATAGAATCACATTAAAAAAACAACAAGATCAGGCTCGCGGAACTTTAGTTATAGAGTGGAAATCAATTTAAAGTGTATTTAACACTGGAGGTCAGTGACCTTGACCTTTGGCACATCATGGTGAAAAAAATAGGCTTCTTCCACTCATCATACCTAACCCACATATGACGTTTGGTAAAGATACAGTCGATTGGTAGAACTTTAGTTATAGAGCGGAAACCAATTTCAAGTGTATTTAACACTGGAGGTCACTGTGACCTTGACCTTTAGCACACTATGGTCAAAATAAATAGACTTCTTCCACTCATCATACCTAATCCACATATGAAGTTTGGTAAAGATCCGGTTGGTAGAAGTTTAGTTAACTGATGGAATGCGAAAGTTAACGGACGGACGACGGATTCCCGACAATGGACGCCAGACATGGTGAAAACATAATGCCCTCGAGAAAATTTCTCGGGAGCATAAAGATCATTCATTACCATCTTCCAACTGAATTGGCCCAAATAAAAAACTTTGGCCTACATTTTTTTATTTAGCTGTCAATGAATCTGAATGTAATCATCGATATTTCTAGCAGGTATTGCTTCTGCTTGATATGTAGTCTTCAATGCTCAGAGAGTTTTGAAAAAAATAATGCAAAACACAAAGTGTTGCTGATGAAGGAAAAGCAGGATGTACTGTATAGGTACAATACAGTACATCCTGTTTTTCTTTCATCAAAATGATATCAGAGACTGGCTTTCTCGACACAGATATAATTTATGTACATTAATTCACATTTATGCTGCATCTTTTTTTCAGTTGACACTGTACTAAACACATTGGTATTTTGTTTTACAGAGTCGTTAATCTTCTTATGTAACCTTTGTCCATTGTTTAATAGGTCAGTAGGTATGTCACGCCTACTAAAGCAGTTGGTTGGAGAGAACAACAGGATTAAATATCAATACAAACGTCAAACAAGCCAGAAAATAAGCAGACTGTCATCTGCAAAATGAGGTCACCAGAGGATGAATTTAGTGTTTCTACCCTGCACAGCAGGGTACCATCACTAAATTTACCCTCTGTGAACCTCAATCTGAATCAGGGTCTCAAAACTAAACAGAAAGATGTACCCAGAGGATAAACTGGCCCACTGTATGGATAGCATCATCAAATTCACTCTCTGGGGACCTCATTCTGCAAATGTCCAACTGCTTATTTTCAGGCCTGATGTCAAAGTCATATAAATAAAAAAATAGGTTATTCTCTTTTCACTCTTATTGGCATCATTTGTTGGATATGATAAGAGGATTCCAAATGAAAGAGTCAATGACTCTGTAGCTCAACTTGGATATGACAGGAATTAGTACTTGCTGTGACCAAGACAACTGAATAATGAATATGACAGGAATTAGTATTTGTTTTGGCCCAGTCAACAATAATAAAAGAATTACAAGGTGACTGTAATGGACTACAGATTAAGACCAATCATTGTAGATTATTATTTTTGTGTGGAAATTTTCAGTCCCAAACAAAATATTTTCAGACTAAAATTTTTTCTTCTTCTTCTTAAAATTGACCAAAATGCATCAAAACACAAAAAACTAATTTCCGGATTTTGGTCCAAAATTTTCTAAGTCCCACCCGGACCCCAAATTTTCAGTGTAAAAAAAAATTTTTTTTTTTGTCTTAAAATTGACCAAAACGCATACAAGTCCCACCCGGACCCCTAATTTGCATAATTTATTCACGAGAAAAACTCTGTATTATATGTAATGTATCCCATGGTACTAAACATTCATACAAAAATTTATTCAAATCAGATCTTTCATTTGGAAGTTCTGCGCAAAAATCTGATTGCACTTAATTTTGAACAAAATGGCTGCTAGAGGCCCTCTTGAATTTCAGACTGGACCCAAAAACACTCCTTCTCATCCCACAGTGATAACAAAGGTACCCAAGAAGTTTCATGAAGATCGGTTCATAAACACGGCCTCTAGCCCGAGCCGTATTGGGATTTGCACTCACAGTGCTGAAAGTAACACTAAATAAATCAAAGTTAGCCTAATTTGCATAATTTATGCACAAGAAAAAAACCTGTAATATATGTAATGTATCCCATGGTACTAAACATTCATACAAAAAATTATTCAAATCAGAGCTTTCATATAGAAGTTCTGTACAAAAAACAGATTTCGGCATCGTCGGTACAAAATGGCTGCTGGCAGCCATCTGGAATTTGGGACTGCACCCAAAAATAGTCGTTCTCGTCCCACGGTCGTAACAAAGGTACGCAAGAAGTTTCGAAAAGATTGGTTCATAAATACGGCCTCTAGCCCGAGCCATAGCAGCTTGGCACTTACAGCTCTGAAAGTAACACTAAATAAATCAAAGTTAGTCTAATTTGCATAATTTACGCACGAGAAAAAACCCCGTATTATATGTGATGTATCCCATTGTACTATACATTTATACAAAACTTTATTCAAATCAGAACTTTCATACAGAAGTTCTGTACAAAAAACTGATTTTTGCATCATCGGTACAAAATGGCCACTGGCAGCCATCTTGAATTTCGGACCACACCCAAAAACACTCGTTCCCGTCCCAGGGTCATAACAAAGGTACCCAAGAAGTTTCGTAAAGATCGGTTCATAAATACGACCTCTAGCCCGAGCCATAGCCAATTGTTGACGTACGGACAGACGGACGGATGGACAGACGGACGACGGGCCATGACAATAGCTCAAATTTGACTTCGTCAAAGTTGAGCTAAAAATGATACCAATGCCTGGCTTTATCATCACAGGAAAAAGGTACACTGATTGATTTCAAGGTTAACTTCGAATTTTGTTATATTTTATTTGTCTGTCTGACTTAATCCTAACACAGACACGATTATTTCTTTTAGACCTGCTCACTAGAATAAGTATACAATGAAAGAAATTCATCTGCAAACACAGTGATAGATAGGTGGATGTTTGTTTGCATAAATGCAGCCTATTGGTTGAGTTCTCGTGAAGAATACAATTGGGGGCAACTTTTCAAGCACTATAAAAGTGGCAGTTTGCTGCTTTATGGGGACTTAAGGATTAAGAGGACTTTCATCCCAGGCGCTGGTTACTGAATCAGAACCTTTCTCCCACAGTAAACAAGAACCATTCCATGTCCAAGAATTTTAACAGGTATTAAGAAGCTTGAATAATCAATATCAGTAAACTATCAATTCAATGGATGTTTGTCATCCAATATGTACTGAGGGCTGCTTATTTCTATTTTGGCACAGCCAAAGTTATGATGTTTGGTGATAGTCCAAAGACACATTTTTTATTACCCCTACAAAGAAATATTTGAATAATTCATTTGCACTCACCTTGAAATAATATTGATGCTGGGTCTTTCTTTGGTAACAGAACTGATTTTGCATCTTTTTTCTGTAAAATAATTAACATTTGAATGTGTGCAATATCTATTTAAATTTCTGAAATCAGTAAAAAGGGAAATGTCTATTGACAAGAGTACACTGTGGATGGTCAAGTGAGATGTAATGAACAAAATTCTCAATTAAACTTCAGATAGCAGGTGATTAACCCATAAGGCATTTTCCATGTGTGGATTTAAAGCTATAAAATTATTATTACTATTAAGTCATTCAACAAAGCTGAAATGACTTATAGCAATCAGTAGCCCTTTCTTCTCTTCTCTCGAAAAAATCACAATCACAACTTACAAACTGAAGTGTTAAAAAAACATATTATGTGATCCCTCATTAGAATGAGCTTGTTGAGCTCATTCCAAAGAGGAATCACAAAATATGTTTTTGTAGAAATTTTGAGAAAAATTTGAAGAAATAAAATCAAATAACAAATTCTGATATTGTTTGTGTTGAGTAAAGAGTTATACCAAAGCTGCTCACTTTAGAAGACTTAGACCTCAAGCAGTGGGCCCTATCATACCAGTAAAACAAAACTTGTTTAGTTTACTATAGTAACAAAGCACTGCTACATTCCTTGTATTCCCATGAGAAAAGAGACCAGCATTATCTAAGAATGAAACTGATTAATATTTCCCTATGCATGTCCTATAAATAAGCCACACTTATTACATTTTGGTGAAATTGCAAATGCAAACCTCAATGAAAATCCTTACCATTTTCTTGTTATGAAATCTCAGATGGCGTAGAAATAAATATCTTTTTGGCATCAATGCCGGACAGAACATACAGTGATAATGGCCTTCTTTCTTTTTCTCTTCACTGCACTTCAGAAAGCATTTCACAATAATTGTATCTGTAATACACAGAAAACAGCCAGCCTATTCTTTTGTACTCTCAGGTATTGTTTGTAGTACATCTAGTGATGCTGCATATCATATCTCAATTAAACCTTCACCCTATGCACAGGATTATCAAAATTTATTATTTTAATTATTGTTTTTACAAATTATTCAAAACAATTTCAACAAAACAATATCATGTGACCCCCTCATTGGAATCATCCTGATGAGCTTGTTCCACTGTGGGGGGCGCGGTGGCTCAGTAGGTAGAAGTGCAGGCTGCAAGCAGAGAGGTCCTCGGTTCGAATCCCACCTGCGGCAACCGCGTTGTGTCCTTGGGCAAGACACTTCACTCCCATTGCCCATGTGGGGGCACAATTACGCCTTGTACTAAGGCGTACTGCATGTCGATGGTACACATGTCTTCAACCAATCTAACTCTGCCTGTGCTGCAGTGCGGAGTTACGATGTTGGGGAGCTGGCAGCTGCTCGTCATTGCTCGGTGGTTCTCGCCGGGTACTCCGGCTTCCTCCACCCGTAAAACTGCCACGGTCATGATTAGCCATTGTGCATAAATGTGTGACCTTAAACATCAATAAATAAATAAATAAATTGTTCCATTGTGTGTGTGTGTGTGGGGGGGGGGGGGGGGGGGGGGGGGGGTCACATGATGTGGTTTTGGTGAAGTTTTTCTTTAATTGTTTTTTTCAATTGCTCAACTTGTAAATTATGCAGGTGGATGCAGCTGATTTATTAGGTAAAGGGTTAACATCAAGTTCAATCCAGTGGGAACATGGTGGCACCATGTACAAAAACATACACCATGCTGATGGTGCACTGGCCTTCAATCAACTACTAACAGTGTTAGTAAGTTGGAGGGTCTAACAGCTACAGTACTGTGATCACAAAAGTGGTAATTTTCTGATCATGACACAATTAAACACCATGGGTGGAGGTTTCATAAAATATTGTGAAATCATGGTTGAATCAAGAACAAACAAAAATAGCATTTCAGAATCAATGTTCTCATTTTTTTTTTCTGATGGATGAGATTCTTTAGTGCTGTGCTGAGAAAAGTGTAAAGATAATTTTGACCAGATTGCAACTGGGTCACAATCTGGTCGAAAGTCTCTTGTGCGCTTTTGTGAGCACAGCACTGTACTCACCACTACATGTGGCCCTCACCAGGTAAATTGCTCTACACAATATGACCATGGAACTTGAATGTGTAGTTAACCCTTAAGGGCCTAATTCATACTTTTATCACATTTTACAACAGCAGAACAAGTGCTCCAGCAGGGGGCGCGGTGGCATTGAGGTAACTGGTTCTCATCAGATCACCAAAGTTAAGCAACGTCAAGCCTGCTTAATCCTCGGATGGGTGACCGTCTGAGCGATCAATTCAGACTCCTGCATTGTGTCCTTGGGCAAGGCACTTAACCCTGATTGTCCACATGGGGGCATGATGACTCCAGGTACTAAGGCGTACTGCACGTCGATGGTACACATGTCTTCAACCAATCTAAACCTGCCTGTGCTGCCTGTACTACTGTGCTGAGTTACGATGTTGGGGAGCTGGCACTGCTCATCATTGCTCGGTGGTTCTCTCCAGGTACTCTGGCTTCCTCCACCGGTAAAACTGTCACTGTCATGATTAGCCATTGTGCATAAGTATATGACCTTAAACACCAATAAATAAATATAATAGTGCTCTAGCAAGCAGTCTCAGGGTAAATTTGAAAGTTACATTCTAAGTACCTTGCAGGCCTGAAAGTTCAGAAATTTATAGTAATTTATATATTTTTTATACTTACCAATGACCCAGACTTAGCTGGTGCTAACTCTTAAAATTCTAGGGCCAAACACAAATTTTGCCCCCCCAACAGAGGTCCTCCGACTGGGCGAAAAGGGTGAAAAAGTCGCTTTTTGATTTCCAATTTCGCCCTGTTCGAAGAAAAAGGCGAAGTCAAGTCGCCCTCGAATTTTGCCATCATATCTAGATTTTTTCGAAGTTATTTTTTCATTTTTTTTTTTAACTATCGTTCCCAAACTTGGCCAATTAAAGTCAATCGTTTTCGGATTTACGACGTTCAGAATCAACTCGCTTGTCGTTGTTTACTCTATACCTCATGTCTGAAACGGCATTCTGTGAGATTTGATTTGAACCGGATGTTTATTAAGGCTTCCCAAATTTCAGCCTTTTTTTTCCCCGTTCAAAATAATGTTGAGTTAAAATATATAAATACTTGATTCACTTGAATGGGTTATTCGCTGGTGTTCTGTTGCGAAATGATGATTACACACCCGAAAAAGAGTTCAATGTAGTGTTTAAATGTCATTAAAACAAACAACACATTTTCTTTGCACTTAAGCGACTTCATTCCAGTTTTCATAACAAACACACATGTGTGATGCGAAAAGCAGCTTTTTGACAGCCGGGTAAGCATTATTTGCAATCAAAATGTGCTGCTATCGTACAGTCTGACAAAAAATAAATTATGTCTGAAAATGGTATTGGGTTTTTTTTCGTCCAATTTCTAATCGTCGTGGGTTATTTCGCCAGAAGTTGTATGATAAAAAATAAATCATGTCTGAAATTGATGTTGGGTCATTTCATCCCGATTTCCATTCGCCCGGGTCATTTTGCCCCAAGACCAAATAGCATTCATAGATAGAACGAAATGACCGTGACGTTCCACCCCTCCTAAAAAGACCCAAGGTGGGCTGCAATGACTAGCAACAATTTTGTGTTTGTCTGTGATGGAGATGTGTGTGTGGTGGGATGGGGGGTGGTGTTCTTATAGTTGGTTAATAAATTTTGGCATTTAAAACAACCACAGGATAATAAATGTGTCTTTATATCTCAACATTTTCTTCACTCTTTTTCCTCCTAATTTACTATATAGTATCTGAATAACGAGTCACACAATTCGACATTTCTGGTCACTTCTCCCTCTTTTCTCTCCACTTCTCCCTATTTTGGATCCAGGGAGAAGTCACTTCTCCCTAAATTAGCTACACAGGAGGACCTCTGCCCCCCCCCCCCCCCCCCCCCCCCCCACAATCCCCAAAATTTGCATCAAAATAAAAAAAATCAATGTCCTATGTGGTCCTCCATACTTTTATCCACTGTGCATGCGCAGTGTCCAGGAAGTACCAAAATTGGCGCCAGATCTTCATTCTTACAACCAGTGCCTGGTAAGAGTTATGTAATCAGTGGGGAGGTATGAGTTCCCAACTCATGGGAGGACCATTCCCATCTGGGTCATTGGTAAGTATAAAAAATATATAAATTACTATAAATTTTTTAACATTTTTATACTATACCAATGACCCAGACTTAGCTGAATAGAAAAAAGGCTGGAGGGCCTAGGACATAAAGGAAAATCCAATAGACTCAATTACATGTAAACAGAATTATCCCCTTAAGGAGAAAAGGAGAAACAGGCTTTACATGTATCTTTCTTGTTTATACCAAAAAAGAAAGGCACAATACCATTTCGTAATTGAGCACAATAACATCAATGATCTCTATTAACATCCAGTATAACCCATTATACTAATTTTTTAAAGGAAAGCCAATAAATAAAGATAGTCCAGAGAATGAGACTCTTTATACTCATTTAAAAGTGTCCGAGGATTGTATATTAACGCTTGTATGACACGTGACATATACAAATCCTTCACACCGTGCTACACTTTAAAAATATTACATAAATGAGATAGACATTAGCTTTACACTTTAAAACCATCCCGGCACCGACTCGGAATTACTGACTCCAGAGGAGGTATTCCCTTGCTTTTCACTATAAAGCAGGTGTTATAAGGGAACACCCACCCCCCCCCCCTTCCCCTTGCTCTGGGTCAAATACCCCAGAACGAAGAGGGCAGCAGGACAGAGTCACTGCTGGAACAGAAAGCCTGCATAACTATAGTTGCAACTGTTTAGTGATCGACATTCTGAGCAACAGATAATGGACCTAAACAACGCAGGTTGCCAGAAATGGACTCAATATTTCTAAGATAAAAATTTGTGAACGTGGAAGGCTGAGACCAATATGCAGCCTTCATCAAATCGGTAATAACAACACTATTACCATAAGCCCAAGATGTAGAAAGCGCTCTTACTTCATGCACCAAAATCTTAAGCACAGACTGCTGAGTTGAAGATAGTTTTTCATAAGCAGTATGGATAGTTAATTGAAACCATCTTGCAATAGAAAGGACTGTAATGTCCTTTCTATTAGGCAGCAGAGACAGAAAGAAACGCTTACGTCCCTTTCTGATAAACTCAGATCTACGTTTGTAAATACGCATAGCTCTAACTGGATAAAGCAAAGACCTATGACCGTCTGAAGATGGAAGAGCCTTAATAACAATAGGATCAGGGTACTTATTAGGAGCCTGATTCTTAGCCAAAAATCCAACATTAGTAGTCAATGTAATAGTATTACCAACACTACGATAGTGAGAATCATCAACAGATAGTGCATGAAGCTCACTAACTCTTCTTGCAGAAGAGAAGGCTAAGAGAAAAACTGTCTTATAAGTATATGAAGTCCACTGTATCAAGCGGCTCAAATGGCGCTTCTTTTTGCTTCAGAAGAACCCAAGCTAAATTCCACTTAGGAATTAACCTAAGGGTTCTAGGTCTATTTATCGAAAAGTTTTTCACTAACTTAGATAAAGAGACATTAGATCCAATTTGTAAGCTATCATGATGAGCAGAGGTAACCGATAGCATAGACCTATAACCCTTAGTAGTTATTGGCTGCAGTTTGATCTCATCAAACAAGTAGACCAGAAAATTAGCAATGTCTGGAATGGAAGTATCATAAATATCAACAGAATGATCCCTACACCATCGAGAGAAAACCTTCCACTTAGCAATATAATTTAGCGATGAGGAGGTCCTCCTACAGTTTGAAATTGCGTCTACTGCTCGTCCTGTAAAATGCTTGCCGTGCAAGAAGGACCGCACAAGGGAAATACACGTGAAGGTTGAGACCTTGCAGGCTGTGATGCAGCGTGCGCAATTTCCCCTGAGAAAGAAGGTCCTCCCATGGAGGAAGTTTCTGCGGAATGTCCCACAACAGACAGCTGAGTAGATTTATCCATGGTCTCTGGGGTGACAGAGGTGCTACCAACAGAATCTTGCAGTGAGATTGCTTGATTTTTAGCAATATCTGTTGAATCAACGGAGCTGGAGGATGAATCAACGGAGCTGCAGGATAAGCGTATCATATCATTCCATCCCAAGAGATCGAGAGGGCATCTTCTGCAAACGCTCGAGGATCTGGGCATGGCGACACATACGTCTGCAACTGATTGTTGAGATGCGTTGCAAATAAGTCTATCATAGGTCGATCCCATTGGTAGCAAATCTGATTGAATACTCGTTGTTGAGAGTCCATTCTGATGGCAACATACGACCTTTCCGAGAAAGGGAGTTTGCTAGAACGTTCAGACGACCCGGAATATGACGGACCGACAGAAGAACCTGATGCTCTAGGACAAACAGAAGGATTCTTTCCGTTAAGTTGAACAATGGAATGGAATGAGTGCCTCCCTGGTTCCGAATATATGCTACTACTGTTGAATTGTCGGACAGAATTTGAACATGCGAATTCTGAATAATGTTCATCCAATGACGTAGCGCAAGCCAAATTGACATCATCTCTTTGATGTTTATGTGCTTGTTTAGGAACTGCGGATCCCAAAGACCCTGGCACCTCGAATCTGTTGGGCTCGAAGTTGCGCCCAACCTGTTTGACTCGCATCTGTCATTATTGTAAAAATCGGATCCGGCAGTTGCAGTGGTACTCCCGGAGTTAACCACTGAATATCTGCCCAAGTCTGAATCTCCTGTTTCACTTGATTCAACAAGACAATGTTCGTTTCAAGCAAATGAATCTTCACACTCCAATTCTGAGTAAAGAATATCTGGAGTGGACGAGTGCGTAGTCGCCCCATCGGAATAAGATCCGTGGCGGCGGCGCCACACAAACCTATCAGTCGCATGAATTCTCTCGCTGTTACTACATCTGAGTGAAGACAAAAGCGAGCGTAACAACTGACTAATTTCGCTCTGGTTAACGGCAGATGAACGAGATTGTTGTGCGTCTCGAAGCTCATTCCCAAGTGGGTGAATGACTTGGACGGCACTAGATCCGACTTCTTTTCGTTTACTATGAAACCGAGACATCGGAGCAGTTGAAGCAGACTCTGAACATCGTTCTGAAGCGTTAACTTGTTGCTGTACCTCTGAAGAATGTCATCCATCCAAGTAGGCTGACGTTACCGCAGACGAATGAGCTCGGAAATGAGTCATTACCGAGTTCATTATTCGAGTGAAAGCCCAGGGCACTAGATTCAGACCAAAGCACATTGCTCGGAACTGATAAACGATTCCTTGGACAGAGAAGTGGAGATATTTTCTGAACGCTGGATCCTTGAAAGTACGCATCCTTGAGATCTATGTTCACAGCAAAATCGTTCACTCGAATGCTCGCTCTGACTGATTGGATGGTCTCCATATAAGATTTCGGAGCCACGATCAGCTTGTTTATCCAGCTCAGATCTATAACTGGACGAAACGAGCCGTCTGGTTTTGGAACCAGGAACAGGTGACTGTAGAAACCTGGAGATTCCTGGTTTTCTACGACCTCTATTGTGTTCTTCTCCAGAAGAGATTGGACTTCTGATAGAAGCGAATCTCTCTTCTGAAGGTTTGACGGAAGCTGAGTCCAACGTGGACTTCGAGTTAACGGAGGTTTTTCCTTGAAGGACAGTTTTCGACCTTTGGAAATAACCCCCTGCACCCATGGATCATCCGTAATTGACAACCAATTGGTTAAGAATCTCGACAGCCTTCCGCCCACTGGAACGCAATAGAGGTTTAGACCATCACCTCCTGGACTTGCGAGGCTTGCGGAAGGAGAACTACGTGCTCCCCGACCCGCACTTCACCCAGTCGACCTAGGGGCGTCTGACTGGTTGTCTCGGCCAGCATTACGACCCCTACCTGAGTCGCTACTCTGACAGTCTCTAAAGTAAGACATAGAGGCTTTCTTAGATCCTCAACAGGAACTTCCCTTGGAAGTACTCGCCCCAGAACTGCCTGCCTTACTCCTCTCTGCTGAGTCCGACTTTTTCGAAGTGGATTTAAAAAGCCAAGAGTCTGAAGCTTTCTTAGTAATCTGATCATAGATTATAGAAAGCTTACTGTCGAAGAGAAGCTCTCCAGAGACCGGAGCGACTCGAAGAAAGTTTTTCACCTTACTATCCACTCTTGTGGATGCAGCCAGGGCAGCATCACGTCTGACTAACTCCAGATTTGCCACTGAAAGGGCGGAGTTACATGTTGAATATGCTATGGCCCTCGAAAGAATTCTCAAGGAAGTTTGAACATCCTGGAATTCTTTTCCTTCGAGACGTAGTGGTAACGCTCTGGTAAGGTGATCTGCGAAGATAAAGCATCTAAACTGATTCTGTTAGACGAGATTATCGTCTCCAGCATACTGGAGTGAATCGACATAGACGCCACCAATGACAACTCCAAGTCTTCTGCCTGGTCGTCTAAATGCAGAGGAACTCTCGGCACGCCCTGTCCTGCCGTTTCAAAACTATTTTTATTATTGATGAAAGACAGCTGTAGAACATGAGACAATAAGAAACTGGATTTGCCAGTCTTAGGGGCTAGCTTGAATATAGCGTCATTAAGAAGTTCAAATGTCCGTGTGACATTTCTGGACTGGGTCGGAAACTCAGGCGCAATGTCCCTATTCCAGCCGAAAAAGTCTATGTCCAGTGATGTTATCAGTCTCTTATCAGGTAACGCAGCATTTTGGTCCAGAGGAACAACTTCTGGAAGGTGTTGCCGGATGAAATCTACGGCCACCTTATGTTGTTCGGAAAGGGAAAATTCCAGCTCCGCTGATTCCCTTTCACCATACGACTGGACCACATGAGAATCTCGGTGGTCCCTTTCTGACTCTGCAGGGGAGCGAACCGACACAGCTTCCTCAGACAGTTCCTGTTCTGAAATAGTTTCTGATGGCTGCTGCGATGAGTTGAGCTATCTGTGATAGCAAGTCCGTCACGGAGGCCTGTGGAGCCGTGGTCTTACATAATTTAGCCGCTGGAAGCTCCTGGGACGTTAATTCCTGCATACTTCTTATATGCGAACGTCCCGACTGGAAAGGCCTCGTGGCCTTGGCTACCAGATGGCGTGACCTGGTTGGCATGGAATCCCTGGTAGGCGAAGCAGACTGGATATCTGCAGTCACGTAGCCAAGGTGCGGTCGTGTGTGCTGACGTGCGGATGGAGAAGCCATTAGACTAGCCGCGCCGGACTGTCTATGCAACGGAGCATCCCGAGCAGGAGGAGTGGAAGTATGCTCTGACTGACAAATGTACGTACAACAACATCTGGGCCCAGATGTTGTTGTAAGAGAGAGGGGCCTCTCTCGCTAGCGGTCCGGGTAGACCTGGACGAGCTAGCTTCCGTTCCATCCTCCGATCCGTCGACGCTGGGTGTGCGTGATCCGAGATTATAGTGCTCGCAACACCCCTTCTCCTCTCCTGGACCGCAACGGACGAACCCGGTGTCACAACCATTTCATGAATGATTGCTGCACCGGGGGAGCTAGCGGGACCTCTTAGGCACTTGCCGCATTTCGTTGAGCACTTTGCTGCTAGCTCTTCATTGCGACGACGGAAGCACACTTTTGAAGACATCACAGAAACATCACCCTGTTCTTGTTCCTCTGAAAAAGAGACTGAAAAAACTAGAGTGACCCTGTGGCGAGAGGACCGGCATGGATCTCTCACCACTAACAATATACCATGACACACGTCTCCAACGTTTGTCATCCGAATTGGCACACACTGAGCAAGAATTAGTGCGAGTACACTGACTACAATAAATACAATGAACATGAGAATCAGAGGAAGACTACCTCGATTTACAATTTGAACAATATTCTTTCATTTTGAAAATATATTAAACAGTCATCGTACTCGCACTAACCCTTGAAAACAAAGATACATAATAATAATATAATCCATTACAAACATTTCGAAAAATAATTCAAAAGAAAAAAATTTTTTGAAAAAATTTCAAGATGAGCCCAAGTTCCCAATGGGAACGATGAGCCCAAATGGATCCCCAAAAAGCCTAAGTGTGGACAAAAATTTTAAAACATATCTAAAAATTAATGCTACACTTACGGACAATATTAATGTATCTGGCTATGAACAGAACCAAAAAGAAGACAAGGAATCACTGTCAGAAGAAACCGTTGTCAACGTAAACAAAATTGAATAAAAACCAGAAACAAGACTCCAGGCACTGAAAATATGGCCCAAAATCAGTAACCAATTTTAAACACTATCCGATGTAAAACAGAAGCTTCCAGAGAAGAAACTGCAGTACATCGGATGGTAGATGCATGACCAAAATGCCTAACCACCTCTAGGGTGAGGACGTAACCATGGGGAAAGACAGAATAAACATTCTGTTACCAAGCCAAAAACTCCCAAGAAATTTCAGTAAAAAAATTACAAAAATTATGCCAAAAGCATGGGAGAATAGCAAGGGGGGTATCAAGGAAAGGGAGAGAGTAAACACTGAACAAAACGTGGAAATTTCATAACAGGAATGTAAACATCAGGCCCATGCCCCAAAATTAGGGAACATGAAATAATTTTGCATAAAAATTATAAGTTACAGCCATGAACACATCCTTCCACTGTTTCTTCCTCTCATCCTCTTATTTCATCCTTAGGTCCACCATTTCTTTCATGATTTCGTGTCTGGCATCATTTTAACTGAGATTATAAGCACAGCTATCAGTGAGATGTTACTGATTGAAGGGCCAAACAAAGAATGAAAATTTGGCGCCAATTTTGGTACTTCCTGGACAATGCGCATGGGCAGTGGATAAAAGTATGGAGGACCACATAGGACACTGATTTTTTGGATTTTGATGCAAATTTTGGGGATTGGGGGGGGGGGGGCAAAATTTGTGTTTGGCCCTAGAATTTTAAGAGTTAGCACCAGCTAAGTCTGGGTCATTGGTACAGTATAAAAATATAAGCAGTCTGACATTTGCAGAATAAGATCCCCAGAGGGTGAATTTAATGATGCTATCCCACACAGTGGGCAAATTTATCCACTGGGTACCTCTGTCTGTTTAGTTTTGAGACCCTGATTCAGATTGAGGTTCACAGAGGGTAAATTTAGTGATGCTACCCTATGCACCCTCTAGGGACCTCATTTTGCAGATGACTGTCTGCTTATTTTTTGGCTTGGTACCTTGGCAGTTGTTTCCTATACATGCAGCCAAGACTTACCTTGAAACAGCTATGAAGTCACAGGATATGAACTGTGAAAGTATAGAAAAAATATATACAAAAATCTCCAGGCCCTTGATGGTTAAAGCACAATAAACAAACAAACTTATGCTCAACACAGTGATTCATTGAGTTAGAGCCTTGCTAGTGTTATTTCTTTATTGTCTCAGACATACTGTATCCTAACCATAAAAACAGTCTCTTTCTTGATTTGATCACTATTCAATTACTATCTGGTTATAAGACAATTACAATGGTGGATCAAGATTTCATAAATAAAATATTGCAAAATTTATGCTAAATCAAAATAGCACTCAAGATGCCCTGTTTTCACATTTCTTTCTCAGCAGGTGACATTACATGGTACTTTGGGCAGAAAAGTACAGGAATATTCATGTAGTCGATTGGAAATTCTGTTGGAAACTCCAGCCAGGCCTTAAGATTAGTTTCAATTTAGGGACATTGTGATTGGCTGAAGCTATGTGCACTGAACCTACTGGAGCAACCATGGTCATTCCAGTAGGGTCGGCACCTTCAAATTAGTTAACTTTCAGGGAAATGAAACTCTTTGAATAACATCAAGGGCTTTGAAATTCCCTAGTTGTATGTCTGAAACTCATTTTGGCTGGGTCTGATATCACTTGGGTGAATTCAATTTTTTAATCCAAATTTACCAAATTGCACCAATACAGTGGTGCTTTCCTGGGGGAAAGTGGAGAATGCCATTCCTCTACCTTTGTCTGAGTGGGGGCGCCATTCCACTACAATTTAAAAACCTGGAACGATTCAATCTTCACGAATATCCAACATAGCTCATCTCCTGGTCACACTGAACCCACTTTAGCGGTGTGTAACTCACACAGACTACAATTCCCACTTCTTGTGAAGAATTTTTGGTACTGAATTTCACAACTTTCCCAGACCACCTACTACGAGTGGGAACATCCACCATCGGGCTCTCCCCCAATGATGCATCTCATGTCGGCAATCGCTGAGCACTGAGCGCCGACCGTAGTGGGTACTCAACACACAGCAAAGACCAACGTGGGCCGTTCCCCCATTTATTAATTTTGGAAAGCATCACTGAGCCTATGTCACTTTAATACGAAGTTGCAGAGATCCAAAGTCACCAGATCCCAGTGAGATATTCATGATCTCTCTTTACTGTATGTGAAATTCTTAGAGAAAGAGAGAAGTACATTTATATGGGTGTAGTCATGTGCATATGACAACCATACATTATGTCTCCGAATATCATTTATATCACAATTTTTCATGACTCTTGTTGAGTATTTTGCTTATACAACTCGCATAATTTGGGGAAACTACCATATTTTGAGGTCATTGTTAAACACTATGAATTTGCACTGATCTATAGCCCTACTGCAGCTAGGGACTAAGACTAATTCTAGTTAGGCAAAAATAATATTCATTTGAGTTAAAGCCAAAAACAGTACAAAGGTATACTAACCATCATAAAACACACAGCGTTTTACATGCATATTCTGTATATGATCTTGAACTTTGGCAGGTCTTTTGCAAGGTCGAAAATGATCGACAGAACAGAAAGGACAGTGAACCATTCTACAGTTACAATCATCACTTTTACACCAATCCAACACCACCTGTTCATCTCTCTTCAGAAATGTGGAGTGAAACTGTGGAACACTCTGAAAGAAGAATGAAATTTATTTACTCGCTGAAGTGAGTAATCTCATTTTTTTTTCTGTTCTACTCTCCAAAAGTCAAATTCAAACATCAACAAACATTGCTACCTGAAAATAAGTGCCTGTGCTTTCTAGGAAATGTTTTCTTCACTTTTGAGAACACTCAGAAGAATAAACCAGAGGCTCAAGTGAGCCTAAAATGCTCACCTGGCTCAAGTTGTCAAAAGAGATGAGTGTATCAGAAAGCAATTTTTTGTTTGCTATGACACAATCAAAGGCAACTTTTTTGGCCATTCATTTCTGCTGGTCTTAGGAAAGCTTTCTAGCAAGCTCTGAGCTGTTCTGTGAAGTATTAAAAAACAACCGAATGAAATTTTTGTTTTGTTTTCAACTAAAAATTTTTTTAAAAATTCCAGCATAAATTAAATACTTATAACCAAGTTATATACTACATGAGAAATATGGTTCACATCTGCCAATTGCATCTAAAAGTTAAAAAATTTATAGTAATTTATATATTTTTTATACTTACCAATGACCCAGACTTAGCTGGTGCTAACTCCAACAAAACCAGGGCCAAACACAAATTTTGCCCCCCAATCCCCAAAATTTGCATCCAAAACAAAAAGAAATCATGTCCTAAAGGACCTCCATAGTACGCCTCTACTGCGCATGCGCAGTGACGCAGTCGTCCCGAAATTGGCGCCAATTATCATTCTTACTGGCAGTGCCTGGTCAGCGCTATGTACTCAGCGGGGAGGCAAGAGTTCCCAACTCCAGGGAGGGCCATCCCCGTCTGGGTCATTGGTAAGTATAAAAAATATATAAATTACTATAAATTTTTTAACATTTTTATACTGTACCAATGACCCAGACTTAGCTGAATAGTAAACAGGCTGGAGGGCCTAGGACATAGAGGAAAATCCAATAAGCTCAACTATATAGTAAAGAGGTAACCCCTTAAGGAGAAAAGGAGTATTAGGCTTTACATGTATCTTTCTTATTTAATATTAAATTAGAAAGATACACTACCCTTAATAATTGAGCACAATAACATTCATGTTCTCTATTAACATCCAGTATAACCCTTATACTAATTATTTTTAAAGCAAGCCAATAAATAAAGTAGTCCAGAGAATTGAGACTCTTTATAATCATTTAAAAGTGTCCGAGTATTGTATATTAAAGCCTGTTTGACACTTGACATATACAAATGCTTCACACCGAGCTACACTTTAAAAATAAGACATGAATGAAATTAAACATTAATATTACACTTTAAAACCATCCCGGAAGCGACTCAGAAATACTGACTTGGAGGAGGCATTCCCTTGCTTTTCACTATAAAGCAGGTGACCTAAGGGAACACCCGCCCCCCCCCCCCCTTCCCCTTGCCCTGGGTCAAATAGCCCAGAGCGAAGAGGGCAGCCGGACGGAGTCACTGCCGGAACAGAAAGCCTGCATAACTATAGTTGCAACTGTTTAGTGGACGACATTCTGAGCAACAGATAACGGACCTAAACAATGCAGGTCTCCAGAAATGGACTCAATATTTCTGAGATAAAAATTCGTAAATGTGGATGGCTGAGACCAATAAGCAGCCTTCATTAAATCTGTAATAGCAACACTATTAGCATAAGCCCAGGAAGTAGAAAGAGCTCTTACTTCATGAGAAGAAATCTTAAGCACAGACTGCTGAGAAGAAGATAAATCTTCATAAGCAGTACGGATAGTTAACTGAATCCATCTAGCAATAGAATGGACTGAAATGTCCTTTCTATTAGGCATCAAAGACAGAAAGAAACGTTTCCGTCCCTTTCTGATGAACTGAGATCTCTGTTTATAGATACGTAGTGCTCTAACAGGACAGAGTAAAGGCCTACGCCCGTCTGAAGACGGAAAAGCCTTAATAACAATAGGTTCCGGATATTTATTAGGAGCCTGATTCCTAGCTAAAAAACCCACATTAGTAGTGAAGGTGATAGTGTTCCCAACACTACGATAATGAGAATCATCCACCGATAGTGCATGAAGCTCACTGACTCTTCTGGCAGAAGAGAAAGCTAAGAGAAAAGCTGTCTTATAAGATAAGAATTTGAAATCTACTGTCCCAAGAGGTTCAAATGGCTTTCCCTTCAATTTAAGGAGAACCCAAGCTAAATTCCACTTAGGAATTAATCTAAGAGTTCTGGGTCTATTTATCGAAAAGTTTCTAACCAATTTCGATAAAGAGACATTAGATCCAATTTGTAAACTATCATGATGTGCATAGGTATCAGATAACATAGATCTATAACCCTTTATAGTAACAGGCTGCAGTTTGATTTCGTCAAACAAGTATACTAGAAAGTTTGCAATGTCTGGTATAGAGGGATCAAATATATCTACAGAATGATCCCTACACCAACGACGAAAAACCTTCCACTTAGCCGCATAGTTTAGCGAAGAGGAGGTCCTCCTACAGTTAGAAATCGCGTCCACTGCTCGTCCTGTAAAGTGCTTGCCATGCAAGAAGGACCGCACAACGGAAAAACGTGAAGGTTGAGACCTTGCGGGTTGTGATGGAGTTGGCGCGATTTCCCCTGCGAAAGAAGATCCTCTCGTGGAGGAAGCTTCCGCGGTAGGTCCCACAACAGACACCTGAGTAGATTTATCCACGGTCTCTGTGGCGACAGAGATGCTACCAACAGAATCTTGCATTGAGATTGTTTTATCTTTAGCAATACTTGTTGAATTAACGGCACTGGAGGATACGCATATCCTATCATTCCGTCCCAAGGGATCGACAGAGCGTCTACTGCAAATGCTCTTGGATCCGGACACGGGGACACATACGTCTGCAACTGATTGTTGAGATGTGTCGCAAATAAGTCTATCATTGGCCGTTCCCATTGGTAGCAAATCTGATTGAATACTTGTTTGTTGAGAGTCCACTCCGACGGCAACAAGCGACCCTTTCGTGAAAGGGAGTCTGCTAGCACATTCAGACGACCCGGTATGTGACGGACCGAAAGAAGAACGTGATGTTCTAACGCAAACAGAAGGATTCTTTCCGTTAGATTGAACAACGGAACTGAATGAGTGCCTCCCTGATTCCGTATATACGCCACTACTGTCGTATTGTCGGATAGGATTTGGACATGAGCATCGTGAATAATGTCCATCCAGTGACGTAACGCAAGCCAAATTGACATCATTTCCTTGATGTTTATGAGCTTGCACAGGAATTGCGGATCCCAAAGACCCTGGCATCTCGAATCCGTTGGGATTAATGATGCACCCCAACCTGTTTGACTGGCATCCGTCATAATGGTAAAACTCGGATCCGGCAACTGCAGCGGAACTCCTTGAGTTAACCACTGAATGTTTGCCCAAGTCTGAATCTCTTGTTTCACTTGATCTGACAAGAGAACGTCTACATCGAGCGAATGAATTTTCACACTCCAATTCTGAGTCAGGAAAATTTGAAGAGGACGTGTGCGTAGCCGCCCCATCGGAATGAGATCCGCGGCGGCTCCGCACAGACCTATCAGTCTCATAAATTCTCTCACCGTGACTTTGTCTGCGTGCAGACAATAGCGAGCGTAACAACTGACTAATTTCGCTCTGGTTAACGGCAGACGAACGAGATTGTTGTGCGTCTCGAAGCTCATTCCCAGATGAGTGAATGACTTGGACGGCACCAGATCCGACTCCTCCTCGTTATGAAACCGAGACGTCGGAGCAATAGAAGAAGATTCTGAACATCGTTCTGAAGCGTTAACTCGTTGCCGTACCTCTGAACAATGTCGTCCAGGTAGGCCGACGTTACCGCAGACGAATGAGCTCGGAAGTAGATCATTACCGAGTTCATTACCCGAGTGAAAGCCCAGGGTGCTAGATTCAATCCGAAGCACATGGCCCGGAACTGATACACCACTCCTAGGACTGCGAAGCGTAGATACTTTCGGAATGTCGGATGTACCATGACGTGAAAGTACGCATCTTTGAGATCTATGCTCGTTGCATAATCGTTCATCCGAATACTCGCTCTGACCGATCGAATCGTCTCCATATAAAACTTCGGAGCGACGATCAGCTTGTTTATCCAGCTCAAATCTATGACTGGATGGAACGAGCCGTCTGGTTTCGGAACCAGAAACAGATGGCTGTAGAATCCCAGAGATTCCTGGTTTTCTACGACCTCTACCGCGTTCTTCATTAAAAGAGACTGCACCTCTGATAACAGAGCGTCTCTTTTCTGTGGATTTGACGGAAGATGAGTCCACTTTGGACTTCGAGTTAATGGAGGCTTTCGTTTGAAGGATATCTTTAGACCTTCCGAAGTCACTCCTCTCACCCACGGGTCGTCCGTAATCGACGCCCACTCTTGTGAAAAACTCGACAACCTTCCGCCAACCGGAACGCGATAGAGGTTTAAGCCATCACCTCCTGGACCTGCGAGGCCTGCGGTAGGAGAAACCACGTCTTCCACGACCCGCACCTCGCCTCGTCGACCTCGGGGCGTCCGACCGATTGTCCCGGCCTGAAGGACGTCCCGAACGAGAGTCGCTATCCTGACGGTCTCTCGAATAAGACCAAGAGGACGCACCGGAACCTCTATAGGAACCTCTCTTGGGCGCATTAGACCCAGAAGTGCCTGTCTTATTCGTGTCTGCTGTATCCGACTTTTTAGGAGCGGATCTGAACAACAGAGAATCATTAGCTTTCTTTTTAATTTTATCATAAATAGCGGAAAGCTTGCCGTCAAAGAGAAGTTCTCCTGAGACCGAAGCGACTCTAAGAGAGTTCTTCACCTTAGAATCCACTAGTGTGGATGTAGCTAGGGCTGCGTCACGTCTAACCAACTCCAGATTTGCCACTGAAAGGGCGGAGTTACACGTGGAATAAGCTACTGCCCTTGAAAGAAGTCTTAAAGAGGATTGTATATCCTGAAACTCTTCCCCTTGAAAGCGCAGTGATAACGCCTTAGTAAGGTGATCTGCGTAAGATAAGGCATCTAAATTGGCTCTGTTAGACGCAATAGCTGTTTCCAACACCGCGGTTGGAATAGAAGCTGACGACGGTAATGATAGCTCTAAGTCTTCCGCCTCGTCGTCCATACGCAGAGGAACTCTCGGTATACCCTGTCCTGCCGTGTCGAATTTATTCCTTGCATTAATGAAAGGCAGGTTAAGAGTATTAGCGGACAAGAAACCTGCTTTCCCCGTCCTGGAAGCAAGTTTAAATATAGCGTCGTTCAATAATTCAAATGTTCTTGCAACATTATTGGACTGCGACGGAAACTCGGGAGCGATGTCCCTGAACCGCTCAAAAAATTCAGAGTCCAATGACGCTATAATTCTCTTGTCCGGAAGCGCAGCAGTCTGGCCCGACGGAACAACTTGAGGGAGAAAGTGCCGGATGAAGTCCACGGCAGCTTTATGTTGTTCCGAAAGGGATAGCTCCAATTCATCCGTATCCCTTTCACCATCCGGTCGGACCTCCCGATGTTCCCGGTCGTCCGCCCCCGATGCTTCGGCGGAGCGTACCGACCCAGCGCCGTCGGATAATTCTCGATCCGACACCGTTTCTGTCGGCTGCTGGGATGCTGGGATAAGCTGTGCTATCTGCACAAGAATGTCCGACGTCGAGACCTGCGGAGGCGCAGTCTTTCGCTGCTTCGCCGAGGGCAGCTCCGCATCAGATGGCTCCCGCATACTTTTCCTATGCGAACGTCCGGAGTCCATCGGTCTCGAATCCCTGGCTGCCGGATGGTGTGACCTGGTCGCCGAAGAATCCTTCATCGGCGAAGCTGGCAAAATATCGGAAGTCACGCAGCCAAGGTGCGGTCGTGTGCGCTGACGAGAAGAGGAAGCCTTAACAGTCTCTGCGGACTGCTTATACAACGGAGCGTCCCGAGCGACGGACGTATGCTCCGCTAAAGACACATTTTGTACCACAACATCTGGTCCCAAATGTTGTTGTACGAGAGAGGGACCTCTCTCACTCGCGGCCCGGCTGGACCTGGACGAGCTAGGAACCGGACTAAAAGGCTTCCTCCATTCTCGTTTACTATCCGCCGTCACTGGGTGTGCATCTATTATGTTTATAGTGCTCGCATCACCCAAAATTTCCTCTTGGACCGCATCGGACGAACCCGGCTGCCGAACCATTCGGTGAATGGACGCTACACTGGGCGAGCTAGCGGACGACATTTGTCTAATCTCCATGAGCACTTTTGCCGCTAGCTCTGAATTCATTTGTGACGACGGACGCACACTTGAAGAAGATAACATGGAAACATCTCCCTGTTCTGGTTCCTCTGAAATAGAAACTGAGAGAGTAGAGTGACCTTGTGGAGAAAGAGCCGGCATCGCTCTTTCTCCAGAAACAACATATCGTGACACACGTTTCCAATGTTTCTCATCCCAATGTTCACATATAGGACAGGGATTAATGCGAGAACACTGACTACAATTAATACAATGATCATGAAAGTCAGAGGAAGATTTCTTCCTATTACAATTTGAACAATGTCCCTTCATTGTGAAAGAACAACAATAAGTCCTAGTTACTCGCAAAAACCCCTGACACAAAGATACATAATAACATGATCCATTAATAAATGAAAAAACAATTGCAAAACAAAATAATTTTGAAAAAATATTTTTTCAGAGAAGCCCAAGTTGCTGAAAAGTAACGTTGAGCCCCGATGGATCCGATGGCAAAGTGTGGTCAAAAATTTTAAATTTATATAAAATAATTAATGAGACACTTTCGGATAATATAAATGTATCTTATAATGAGATAAACTACCACAAAGGCAAACAGCCCCCCTCAAAAAAGGCTGTTGCCAATGAAAACAAACAGTGTAAAGACACTAGAAAACATGACTCCAGGCACTGAAAAAACTGGCCCGGAATCAGTCATCAATTACACTCTATCTGATGCAAAACAGAGACTCCCAGGGGAGAATCTGTAGAACATCAGATGGAAGATGCAGAACACAAACGTTATACACCCATGGGTGAAAACGTAACTATGGGGAAAATAACAGAAAACATTCTGTAACCAAGCAACTCTCCCAGGAAATTTTAGAAATGAAACTTCTCAAAAATATGCCAAAAGCATGGGAGAATTGCCAGGGGGGACTTTAGAAGGCTAGGGGAGAGGAAACACTGAATAAGCAGTGCAACAATTAGCAAGAATGACAACAAGAGGCCCATGCCTCGAAAATAGGCAACTTAACATAATTTCATCAAAAAATTTTAAGTACAGCCCTGATTATTTTTTGCCACTTCTTTTTCCTCTCCTCCTTCTATCCTCCTTAGAATCACATTTTCTCCAAAAATTACGTGTCTGGCATCCTTTAAACTGAGATTTACAAGCACAAAGATCAGTGAGATGTTGACTGATGAAGGGCCAAACAGAGAATGATAATTGGCGCCAATTTCGGGACGACTGCGTCACTGCGCATGCGCAGTAGAGGCGTACTATGGAGGTCCTTTAGGACATGATTTCTTTTTGTTTTGGATGCAAATTTTGGGGATTGGGGGGCAAAATTTGTGTTTGGCCCTGGTTTTGTTGGAGTTAGCACCAGCTAAGTCTGGGTCATTGGTACAGTATAAAAATATAAAAATTTTGAGTGTAGCCCAAAATTTGGGAGCCCAAATTTTGACTTACTGTGTTTCTTTGAAAAAAATCTGCATCACTAAAGTAAGTTCCAAACAAGAAATCTAAGCATTATTGCAAGTGGCTTATAAAAAAGAGGATTTTAAAAGCATATTAGGCCTATGGAGCATTAACCTCACCCTAAAGGATATAGCAATTTGGAGAGAAAAATCAGAAGAGTAAATTCCACCAGCCTGAAGATGGCAGCAGCTTCATTTGAACAAAGGAAAAAAGGTTTACTCCAAAGATGGTCTGTGCCATAAATGAATGCATTTGGCCCAGCGGTTTTAAAGAATAAGAAAGGTTTCAAACTAGAGAAACAGAATTGTACTGCCACCAGTAAATTCAAGTCTGTGTGAAAATGATTAAAACATCAAAAAAAACTTGAATCACACCTCCCTAAGAATGATATACACCAAATATCAAAAGATTTTGACTACTGGATCTGAACAAAGAGATTTTAAAAGAATATTCCTCATATTGTTATATTTTTCCCATTACCTTCAGTGTTAAATAATGCTGACTCAGCATTTTTTCAAAGTCCCGAAACTGTACCTTAGGACAAAACCGATAGTGATTTTTTTTCACCATTCCTTTCTATTGGTCCTAAGGAAGCTTCACAACAAATAAAAAGTTTCAGTGCCGTGCAGTTTTGGAGATATGGGTGTTTGAATTTATTTTTGGCATGAATCAAGTACTTAAGACCCAATAATACCTCATAGCAAATTTGGTTCAAATCGACCTCTCGGTTCGGAAAATAGAAATTTTGGGCGGGGCACAAAATGGGGATCCTCCCTAGTGAGCCTAAATATTGACCGAGAAAATTTCTTTGAACAAACTTGAATCTTGAGTACCAAAGGAGCTTACATACTAAATATCACAGCATTCTGACTGGTGGTTCATAAGAAGATTTCAGGAGAAATTGATGCTTTTGGGGCATCAACCCCACCCCAGTGGGGGCACGGAGTTCATTTTAACAAACTGGAAAGAGGATACCCCCAAAATATTGTATGTCAAATTTGTTTGGGTTTGGGCTAGTGGTTTTGAAGGAGAAGACCGAGTCACGAAAGTTAGCGGACGACGGACGCCAAGTGATGGCAAAAGCTCACACTGACTTTCAGTCAGGTGAGCTAAAAAAGACTAAGATCAAAACAGTAACCAACTGCTAAACTTGAAAGGAACCTACACACTGCAAAAATATATACTTTCAAAGAAGATGTCAACAATAAATATTGCCTTGGTTTGATTGTGCACTAGCATTGAGAAGTGATCATGTATATCACATATCTTCCATGGATTTATTTGGGTTCTTGTTACTAGCAGCTGTTTCCAGTTTGAGCTGAGAGAGTTAATTCCTTTGGTTAAGGAGACCGAATATTATTTATTTATTTATTGGTGTTTAAGGTCACATATTTCGGCACAATGGCTAATCATGACCATGACAGTTTTACGGGTGGAGGAAGCTGGAGTACCCGGAGAGAACCACAAAGCAATGGCAAGCAAATGTCAGCTCCCCAACATACCAACTCCACACAAGCAGGGTTAGCATTGGTTGAAGACAGGTGCACCATCAATGTGCAGTACGCATTAGTACACAACGCCACTGTGCCCCCACATGGGCAATGGGGGTGAAGTGTCTTGCCCAAGGACACAACGCGGTTGCCGCAAGTGGGATTTGAACCGAGGACCTCTCGGCTTGCAGCCTGCACCTCCACCTACTGAGCCACCACACCCCCCAAGGAGACAGAAAAGAGAAGAAAACGAAATGAAACATTGTCTTATGCCCGGCGTTGATAGATACATGTAGCTGTTGCTGTGATTAAAGATTTAATGTTGTTAACCCTTTACACAACATAGCAGCCAAAACCGGCCAGCGCTATTCACAAAAATCGCTAATTAATTTTCATTATTTTTTCATTTTTTGTCTCAAAAACATAAGTTATGACCTCTCACTGGAACGAGCTTGACAAAATCGTTCCGATGAGGGGTCATAACCTATGTTTTTGAGACAAATGAAAGTGTCAATGACACTGTAGCTCAACTTGAGTAAGACATGTACATGTATAGTATGTGACACAGCAATGACACACATCTAGGTAATGACCTGGGGGCGCGGTGGCTCAGTAGGTAGAGGTGCAGGCTGCAAGCCGAGAGGTCCTCGGTTCGAATCCCACCTGCGGCAACCGCGTTGTGTCCTTGGGCAAGACACTTCACCCCCATTGCCCATGTGGGGGCACGATGACGCCGTGTACTAAGGCGTACTGCACGTCGATGGTACGCATGTCTTCAACCAATCTAACCCTGCCTGTGCTGCAATGCGGAGTTACGATGTTGGGGAGCTGGCAGCTGCTCGTCGTTGCTCGGTGGTTCTCTCCGGGTACTCCGGCTTCCTCCACCCGTAAAACTGTCACGGTCATGATTAGCCATTGTGCATAAATATGTGACCTTAAACATCAATAAACAAATAAATAAATAAATAGGTAATGACCTGATAACAAAGGTACATATAAAGTATTGTAACGGACTGTACATAAATGCTGACCGTAGCCTGTAACAAATGTATAGGTAAAGTATTGTAAAGGTGGGCGACAGTTAGATGCTAAACTAGAAAAGAAAGAAATCTTGGAGTCTCAGAGTGGGTCTGACTGAACCCAAAAATATTTGTTCTCATAGCACAGTGATAACAAAGGCACCCAAAAACACTCGTTCCTGTCCCAAGGTGATAACAAAGGTACCCAAGAAGTTTCATGAAGATTGGTTCATAAATACAGCCTCTAGCCCGAGCCGTATTGACATGTGCACTTACTGTGTATAAGTAGCACTGAATAAATCAAAGTTCATCTAATTTGCATAATTTCTGCACGAGAAAAAAACCTGTATTATATGTGATGTATTCCATGTTACTAAACATTCATTCAAAAATTTATTCAAATCAGAACCTTCATATAGAAGTTCTGTACAAAAAACTGATTGTACCTAATTTTGGTACAAAATGGCTACTGGCAGCCATCTTGAATTTTGGACCACACCCCAAAACACTCGTTCTCGTTCCAAGGTGATAACAAAGGTACCCAAGAAGTTTTGTGAAGATCGGTTCATAAATACAGCCCCTAGCCCGAGCCATATTGACCAGGGCTCGCCTTGAGTAAAATGGTCGGGGCCTAAAAAAAGTGCCCCACATATTGAGCTCGGGGCCTTTTCGGGGCTGATTTTCCATTTTGTCCATTATTGTTAGTGCTTTTTTGTGGAAAATGTCGGGGCTTGAAAAAAAGCCCCCAGCAAGTGCTCCTCGGGGCTGATCTCGGGGCCTGGGCTGATCAGCCCCGACTCAAGGCAAGCCCTGATATTGACATTACTGTGTATAAGTAGCACTGAATAAATCAAAGTCCATCTAATTTGCATGTCTGCACGAGAAAAAACCCTGTATTATATGTGATGTATTCGATGTTACTAAACATTCATACAAAAATTTATTCAAATCAGAACCTTCATACAGAAGTTCTGTACAAAAACTGATTGCACTAATTTTGGTACAAAATGGCTGCCGACGGCCATCTTGAATTTTGGGCTGCACCCAAAAACACTCGTTCTCGTCCCACGGTGATAACAAAGGTACCCAAGAAGTTTGGAAAGATCGGTTCATAAATATGGCCTCTAGAATGAGACGTATAGAAGTGGTGTACAAAAAAATTGAATTTTGGACCGCACCCAGAAACACTTGTTCTCGTCCCAAGGTGATAACAAAGGTACCCAAGAAGTTTTGTGAAGATCGGTTCATAAATACAGCCCCTAGCCCAAGCCGTATTGACATGTGTACTTACTGTGGGTAAGTAGCACTGAAAAAATCAAAGTTCATCTAATTTGCAGAATTTCTGCATGAGAAAAAAAGCCTGTAACAAATGTATAGGTAAAGTATTGTAAAGGTGGGCGACAGTTAGATGCTAAACTAGAAAAGAAAGAAATCTTGGAGTCTCAGAGTGGGTCTGACTGAACCCAAAAATATTTGTTCTCATAGCACAGTGATAACAAAGGCACCCAAAAACACTCGTTCCTGTCCCAAGGTGATAACAAAGGTACCCAAGAAGTTTCATGAAGATTGGTTCATAAATACAGCCTCTAGCCCGAGCCGTATTGACATGTGCACTTACTGTGTATAAGTAGCACTGAATAAATCAAAGTTCATCTAATTTGCATAATTTCTGCACGAGAAAAAAACCTGTATTATATGTGATGTATTCCATGTTACTAAACATTCATTCAAAAATTTATTCAAATCAGAACCTTCATATAGAAGTTCTGTACAAAAAACTGATTGTACCTAATTTCGGTACAAAATGGCTACTGGCAGCCATCTTGAATTTTGGACCACACCCCAAAACACTCGTTCTCGTTCCAAGGTGATAACAAAGGTACCCAAGAAGTTTTGTGAAGATCGGTTCATAAATACAGCCCCTAGCCCGAGCCATATTGACCAGGGCTCGCCTTGAGTAAAATGGTCGGGGCCTAAAAAAAGTGCCCCACATATTGAGCTCGGGGCCTTTTCGGGGCTGATTTTCCATTTTGTCCATTATTGTTAGTGCTTTTTTGTGGAAAATGTCGGGGCTTGAAAAAAAGCCCCCAGCAAGTGCTCCTCGGGGCTGATCTCGGGGCCTGGGCTGATCAGCCCCGACTCAAGGCAAGCCCTGATATTGACATTACTGTGTATAAGTAGCACTGAATAAATCAAAGTCCATCTAATTTGCATGTCTGCACGAGAAAAAACCCTGTATTATATGTGATGTATTCGATGTTACTAAACATTCATACAAAAATTTATTCAAATCAGAACCTTCATACAGAAGTTCTGTACAAAAACTGATTGCACTAATTTTGGTACAAAATGGCTGCCGACGGCCATCTTGAATTTTGGGCTGCACCCAAAAACACTCGTTCTCGTCCCACGGTGATAACAAAGGTACCCAAGAAGTTTGGAAAGATCGGTTCATAAATATGGCCTCTAGAATGAGACGTATAGAAGTGGTGTACAAAAAAATTGAATTTTGGACCGCACCCAGAAACACTTGTTCTCGTCCCAAGGTGATAACAAAGGTACCCAAGAAGTTTTGTGAAGATCGGTTCATAAATACAGCCCCTAGCCCAAGCCGTATTGACATGTGTACTTACTGTGGGTAAGTAGCACTGAAAAAATCAAAGTTCATCTAATTTGCAGAATTTCTGCATGAGAAAAAAACCTGTATCATATGTGATGTATTCCATGTTACTAAACATTCAGACAAAAATTTATTCAAATCAAAACTTTCATACAGAAGTTCTGTACAAAAAACTGATTGCACTAACTAAGGTACAAAATGGATGCTGGTGGCCGTCTTGAATTTCGGACCGCACCCAAAAACACTCGTTCTCGTCCCACAGTGATAACAAAGGTACCCAAGCAGTTTTGTAAAGATCGTTTCATAAATACGGCCTCTTGCCCGAGCTGTACTGACTTGTCGATGGACAGATGGACGATGGGCCATGGCATAACCTCAAATTTGACTACGTCAAAGTTGAGCTAAAAATGAAATAAGAGGCCCCAGGGGGCCTGAGGGTGCTCACATGACATGGCAGCCTAAATATCAACCCAGAGAATTGATTTCAACAAGTTGCATCTGCCCCTCCTAAGAAAAGCTTATACCAAATATCCAAAGATTCTGACCAGTGGATCTAAAAACTAGAGGCTCTACAGAGCCTGTAATCGCTCACCTGGAACTACATATAAAAATGTGGTTACCCATAGTCTTTCCATGGTAGCTATGAGCTGCAATTGTGGCCATGTTCGCAAAATTACATCAACATTACATGAGGATCATTGGTAGGTGTCCCAGTCTTCAATGACGTGAAGTTTCAAAACATCTGAATCCATCAAACAGAACCATAGAATGTCTCTGGTGGCCATATTTTTTTCCAACCAACAGGAACAAAAAAGAGGATCGTTTGTAGAGGGCCTCCTATAGACCATTCTAGCCAAGTTTTGGTTCATGGCAGCTCAGTAGTTCCAGAGAGAAGATGAAAATGTGATTTCCCATAGGGTTTTTCTGTAGTAACTATAAACCACAATTGTGGCCATGTTTGCAAAACGATCAACGTTAAATGAGGATCGTTGGTAGAGGGTGTCCCACATAATCAACCATGCAAAATTTCAAAACATTTGGCCCTGTGGTTTCAGAGGATAAGAGTTTTTCAAAATTGACCAATCAGAATCAAAGAATGCTTCTGGTGGCCACGTTTTTTCAACCAACAGGAATAAAATGAGTAACAGTTGTAAAGAACCTCTCATAGACCATACCTGCCAAGTCTGGTTCACATTGGCTCAGTACTTTCAGTGAAGATGATGAAAATGTGATTTCCTATAGGGTTTCTATAGTAACTATAAGCCACAATTGCAGCCATAATTGCACCCCGATGAAGATTAAAATGAGGATCATTGGTAGAGGGGGTTACAGTCATCAGTCACACTAAGTTTTCAAACCATTTGGCCTTGAGTTTCAAAGAAGATTTTCTTGAAAATGCACACATTTATGAATTCTGTGTCAACAAAAAAAAAATCAGTAAAAAAAGAAAGTTAAATATTTTGAAAATTACAATTTTCGCAGACAGTATTCTCTTTCAAAATAGCTTTGGATAGGTAAAGGGTTACTGGAAACACATTTTACTTCAATTTTGTCAGATCTTGAAAGATATATATAATTACTGTCATCTAAGCTGACATGATATAAACAAAAAACTTTCCTGGCATTCCAAACTGCTGTCATCACCCAGTCAGTACTTCTGATAAGTAACTTGACACCAATAATCAACATATATAGTGGCAATTGTTTACAGTAGTACAAGTCGAATAAGTTGTGTAGGATAATCCTATAAACTATGCATCTTTCTCTTCCTACACTGGTAAGACCAGAAGCTGACATCATTTTTTCTGGAAAGCTCTCACTGATAGTTTTCCAGAAAATGTCAGATTCTGATCTTGTCAAGGCAGGAGCAGTAGTTTACCTAGTTTATTGCAGTTATGCTACAGCTTATTTTGACTTGTACTGCACACATAACATTTGGGTTTTTTTTTCGCAGTTCTCAGTGGAGAAAACTGGAACCAACCCTTACCAGATTTCTAAAAAATAAGTATTTTGCTGACAGTACCGATCTTCGTGCAGACAGGAAAGGCATTGGGTTAAGCAGTAGAATATAGCCTCTGGTCGCCACATATTTCCATCCTCTCATAGACCATTCCTGCAAAGTTTGGTTCACGTGGGCTCAGTAGTTCCAGAGAAGAAGATGAAATTGTGATTTCCCATAGGGTTTCTATAGTAACTATAAGCCACAATTGTGGACATGTTTACAACCCGACCATTAATTAATTGAGGATCGTTGGTAGAGAGGGTCCCAGTCATCACTTATGTGAAGTATCAAAACATTTGGCCTGGCAGTTTCAGAGAAGATTTTTGAAAATCCACCAATCAGAATCAAAGAATGCCTCTGGCGGCCATGTTTTTCAACACACGGGAACAAAATGAGGATCGTTTGCAGAGGTCCTCCCACAGACCATCCCTGCCTGGTTTGGTTCACGTCGGCTCAGTAGTTCCGGAGAAGAAGATGAAAATGTGATTTCCCATAGGGTTTTTATAGTAACTATAAGGCGCAATTGTGACCATGTTTGCAACCCGATCAACATTAAATGAGGATCGTTGATAGAGAGGGTCCTAGTCATCATTTATGTGAAGTTTCAAAATATTTGGCCTGGCAGTTTCAGAGAAGAAGTTTTTTTAAAATCCACCAACCAGAATCAAAGAATGCCTCTGGAAGCCATGTTTTTCAATACACGGGAACAAAATGAGGATCGTTTGTAGAGGTCCTCCCACAGACCATCCCTGCCTGGTTTGGTTCACGTCGGCTCAGTAGTTCCGGAGAAGAAGATGAAAATGTGATTTCCCATAGGGTTTCTATAGTAACTATAAGGCACAATTGTGGCCATGTTTGTAACCCGATCAACATTAAATGAGGATCCTTGATAGAGAGGGTCCTAGTCATCATTTATGTGAAGTTTCAAAACATTTGGCCTGGCAGTTTCAGAGAAGATTTTTGAAAATCCACCAACCAGAATCAAAGAATGCCTCTGGAAGCCATGTTTTTCATCCGACGGGAACAAAATGAGAATCGTTTGTAGAGAACCTCCCATGGACCATTCCTGCCAAGTTTGGTTCACACCAGCTCATCGGTTACAGAGAAGAAGATGAAAATGTGAAAAGTTTATGGACGCTAGACGACGGACGACAGACGACGACGGACGCCAAGTGATGAGAAAAGCTCACATGGCCTTTTAGGCCAGGTAAGGTAAAAAAGATTTTTAAAGAATATCCCTCATATTCAACTGAGTAATAATGCGGGCTCCCACAGAGAGCTCAAATATGAACCCAGGGACTTGGCTTGAACAAACTTGAATCTCACCACCCCCCCTAAGGATGCTGCATACCAAATATCAAAAGCATTCTGACAGCTGGATCTGAAGAAGAAGATATTTAAAGAAAATTCCTCATTTTGAACTAAGTTATTATTCGGACTCCCACAGTGAGCCCAAATATGAACCCAGGGACTTGGCTTGAACAAACTTGAACCTCACCCCACTCTAAGGATGCTGCATGCCAAATATCAAAACATTCCGACTGCTGAATCTGAAGAAGAAGATTTTTAAAGAAAAATTCCTCATATTGAACTAAGTTATAATTCGGGCTCCCACAGGGAGCCCAAATATGAACCCAGGGACTTGGCTTGAACAAACTGGAATCTCACCCCCCTAAGCATGCTGCATACCAAATATCAAAAGATTCTGATTGGTAGATCTGAAGAAGAAGATTTTTAAAGAATATTCCTCATACTGCACTAATTTAAACATTTGGGCTCCCATTGAGAGCCCAAATATGGACTCAGGGATATGATTTCAATAAACATGCGAAACAATCTTCCAAAGATGTTATATGTGAAATTTGAAAGCTTTTGGAGCAGTGGTTTGGGAGAAAAGTAGTCTTAAATGTTTTTCCCATTACCCACAATGTTAAAAAATGCTGACTCAAAAGTCCTAAAAAAGTATCCCATGATAAAACCGATAGCAATTTTTTTTGACCATTCCATTCATTTGGTCCTAAGGAAGCTTCACCCCAAATAAGAATTCTCAGTGCCGTGTAGTTTTGGAGATATGAGCATTTTAATTTTTTCTATTTTTAGCTCCTGCGGTTCACATGGGGGGGGGGGTGGGGGGGGGGGGGATTTGGGCATCTTATAGCCCAATAAGCCCTCATATCAAATTTGGTTCAAATCTGCCTCTCGGTTTGGAAAATAGAAATTTTGGGTGGGGCGAAAATTCTTGCCCCTCGGCCTCCCATAACGAAGGCAAATATAGCTCCTCAAACTTCTCTTGAACAAATCTGAGTCTACACCTCAAAAGGAAGCTGCACACCAAATATCAAGTCTATGCTACTGCTGGTTCATGAGAAGAGGATTTTTAAAGATTTAAGCACACTTTTTGGGCGTTGCCCTACTGAGGGGCAAGGCAACTTGATTTGAACAAAATCAAATTGTGATGTCATAACAAACTATTATCTCAAATATCAATTAAATTGGTTCAGTGGTTTGGGAGAAGATGCAAACACCACATTCACAGACCACAGACGATGGACGGTGAGTGATCACTATAGCTCTCCTGACTGAAAGTCCGGTGAGCTAAAAAATTAGTTATTCAAGAATTTTATTTACCAGTGTGGTCTGCTTTTCAGGTTAGGTAAAGGGTTAATGCTGTGTGCAGTATGATACTTATTACCTTCTTTCTATGCATTAAAATTATATGTGAAAGTTAAAAAATTTATAGTAATTTATATATTTTTTATACTTACCAATGACCCAGACATAGCTGGTGCTAACTCTTAAAATATAGGGCCAAACACAAATTTTGCCCCCCAATCCCCAAAATTTGCATCTAAAACTAAAGAAAACATGTCCTGAAAGGCCCTCCACACTTCGCCCCTACTGCGCATGCGCAGTGTCAAGGACGTTCCGAAATTGGCGCCATTTATCATTCTAATAACCAGTGCCTGGTAAGCGCTATGTACTCAGCGGGGAGGCAAGAGTTCCCAACTCCTGGGAGGGCCATCCCCGTCTGGGTCATTGGTAAGTATAAAAAATATATAAATTACTATAAATTTTTTAACATTTTTATACTGTACCAATGACCCAGACATAGCTGAATAGTAAAAAGGCTGGAGGGCCAAGGACATAGAGCAAAATGGAATACGCTCAATAAAATAAAATAGAGTCATCCCCTGTAGGGAAAAGAAGTAATAGGCCTTACATGTATCTTTCTTATTTATGATAAATTAGAAAGATACAACACCTTCCAAAAATTGAGCTTCATACATCCATGTACTCTATTAATATCCAATAATCCTTATACTAATAATTTTTAAAGTAAGCCAATAATAAAGTAAGTCTAGAGAATAGAGACTCTTATACTCCTAAAAGTGTGTGAGAATTGCATAATCATGTCCGTTGACATATGCAATATTCAAAAGCTATACTTTAAAAACTTGAAGACTTGAATGAATTTTATAAACTTAAACTTCTCACTAAACAACCATCCCAATAACAGCTCAGAATTACTAACTCCGGAGGAGGTATCCCCTTGTTTTCATAGTAAAAACAGGTGACCCAAGGGAACACCCTCCCCCCCCCCCCCCCTTTTTCTTGCCCTGGGTCAAATAGCCCAGAGCGAAGAGGGCAGCCGAACGGAGACACTGCCGAAACAGACAGCCTACCTAGCTATAGTAGCAACTGTTAAGTGAATGACATTCTGAGCAGTAGATAATAGACCTAACAATAGAGGCCTCCAGAAATGGACTCGATATTTCTGAGATAAAATTCATGAATGGATGGCTGAGCGCAATGAGCAGCCTTCAAAAATCTATAATAGCAACACTATTAATGTAAGCCCAAGAAGTAGAAGAACTCTTACTTCATGAGCCGAAATCTTAAGCACAACTGCTAAGCCAATGATATACCATAAGCAGTACGCTAGTTAATAGAATCCATTAACAATAAAATGGAGCGTAACGTCCTTCTACTAGACATCAAAGACAGAAGAAGCTTACGCCCTTGTAATAAACAGATATCTGTTTATAAATACATAAACTGTACCCGGAAAGAGTAAAGGCCTATGCCCATACGAAGACGGAAGGACCTTAAAATAATAGGTTCCGGATAATAGGAGCCTAACTCTTATGCAACAATCCAACCTAAATAGTAACGGAAGTATTGATTCCGAAACTATGAAAGTGAAAATCATCCATCGATAGTGCATGAAACTCACTGACTCTACAGTAAAAGAGAAACCAACAGAATTACTGTCTAAAAGGTCAGAATTTGAAAACTACTGTTTCCAGAGGCTCAAATGATTACTTAGCTAAATAAGAACCGAAGTTAAAATCCGTATAGGAATATAATCTAAAGATTCTAAGTCTATTTATCAAAAAGTTACTAACTGACTTAGATAAAGAGACAAAAGACTCAATTGTAAACTATCGTAGAGTGCATAGGTATGAGGTAACATAAACCTATAACCTAAATAACAACAGGCTGCAGTAGATCTTGTGAAACAAGTATACTAAAAAATAGCAATGAGTAGTATGGAGGGATCAACCATATGAACATAATGATCCCTACACCACGACGGAAGAGCCTCCACTTTAGTCGCATAGAATAGCGAAGAAGAGGATCTCCTATAGTAAAAAATCGCGTCCAAGCTCGTCCAGTACAGTGCTTACAATGCAATACGGACCACACAACGGAATACATGAAGGTTGCGACCTTGCTGGTTGTGATAAAGATGACACGATTTACCCAGTGAAAAAAGATCCTCACATAGAGGAAGATTTCACGTTAAGATCCACAGTAGACAAGAGAGTAAATTACTCATGATCTCTGTGAAGATAGAGATGCTATCAACAGAAATGTATTGTGGTTGTTTATCTTAGCAATACCTGCTAAAACAACAGCGCCGGAGGATACGCGTATCCTATCATTCCGTCCTATAGATCAATAGAGCGTTAACAGTATTAGCTCAGAGATCTGGACAAGCCAACACATACGTCTGCAATTGATTAGCAAGCTGTGTCATAAATAAAACATCATTGGGCGCTCCCATAGATAGCAAATCTGATTGAATACTTGTTTGTTGAGAGTCCATTCTGACAGCAACAAGCGACCCGTAAGAGAACGGGAGTGCGATAAAACAATCAGACGACCCAGAATATGACGGACCAAAACTGAACTTGGTGTACTATAACCAACAGACGGATTCTTTCCATTAAATTGAATAACGGAAACGAAAGAGTGCCTCCCTGGTTCCGGAGATACGCCACTACTGTCGAATTAAAGGACAGGAATTTGGGCATGCGTTTCTGAATAATGTTCATGCAATGACAAAAAGCAAGCCTTTATTATTCCGCGGAAGTTAAACTGATAGCTAAAAGACTGCGGAACCCAAAGACCCTGGCACTTCGAATCCGTAGGGATCAGTATATATCCCAATCTGTTTGACTGGCAACCGTCATAACAGCCACACTCGGGTCCGGCAACTGCGGCGGCACTCTCTGAGTCAACCACCGAATGTTTGCCCCAGTCTGAATCTCTTGTAACACTAGATAGACAAGAGAATGTATAAATCAAGCAATTCATGGATTGCCGGAAAGTTGCCGTCGAAGAGAAGCTCCTCCGAGAACGAAGCGACTCTGAGAGAGTTCTTAACCTACTATCCACGCGTGGATGTAGCTAGGGCTGCATCACGTCTAACCAACTCCAATCAGCCACTGAAGGGCGGAGTTATACGTGAACAAACTACTGCCCTCAAAAGAAATTACATTGAGAATAATATCCCGTAAATCTTTTCTTGAAGACGTAATGATAACGCCTCAGTAAGGCGGATTACGTATAATAAAGCGTCTAAGTTAAGTCTACTATACATAATGTCGTTCCCAACATTGAAATTGGAAAAGACATAAACGGCGAAAAAGAATATATGCAGTCTTTAATCACACCGTCTAGACGCATATGAACTCTCGATATGCCCTGCTCTGCCAAAATAAACTATATGTAAAAAAGATAAAATGGCAGAAATGAGCCACGCGGACAAGAAACTAAACTATCATGCTTAGTAGCAGGCTTGTATATATATATATAAATATATAGCGTCGAAAAATAAAACACATGTTGTAATGACAATATTGGACTGCGTCGGTAAGTCAGGGACAAAGTCCCTGTACCGATCGAAAAATCCGAGTCCAATGACGCTATAAGTCTCTTATCCAAGATCGCAGCAATGAAGTCCGAAAAATAATCACTGGAAGAAATGCCAGAAGATATGAAAGGCATCTTCCGATACTACTAAAGGGAAAACTCGAAATCTTTCGAATCCCTTTCGCCATCCTGTCGGACCCTATGAAGCGTTCGGTCGTCCGTAGCTTGATGCAACCGCGGACCGCACCGACCCAGCCCCGTCGGATAATTCCTGATTCGACCGAGAAACCGTCAATTGCTGGGATGCTGCGAAACAACTGTGCTAACTCGGATAGCACGTCCGTCACTGAGGCCTGAGGAGCAGCGGTCTTACGATGCATTGCCGCAGGAAGCTCCGAGATCGTTACCCCGTGCATACTTCCAATATGCGAGCGAACGGAGTGTATAGGCCTCGTGTCCCTTGGCTACCGGATGGCGCGACCTATTCGCTGTGGAATCACTTAATGCCGAAACTGATCGGATACTCGAGGTCACGTAGCCAATGTGCGGTCGTGTGCCCTGCTGTGAGGATGAGGAAGCATTAAAGACAGTCTCTCGGACTGTCAATATAACGGAGCGTCCCGAGCAATGGACATATGCTCCGAATGTAAAATATCTGAACCACAACATGCGGTCCCCTATGTTGTTGGCTTCCTCCGATCTGTCCTCAATCTGCCGTCACTGGGTGAGTACTAAAGTAATTAAAGTGCTCGCATCACCCAAATCTCCTTCCTAGACCGAACCCGGCAGCCGAACCATTCGATGAATGTACGCTACACCGGGTGAGCTAGCGAATGTCACTCCGTAAGCGATAGACATATTCCATGAGCACTTATTGCCGCTAACTCTTCATTAACTATGACGACAGAGGCACACTTTTGAAAGACATCTCCATAACTCTTCGAACAAGAAACCAGAAATGCTTGGATAGCAAGCATAAAATAATAATATATATAGCGTCGTTCAATAATTCGAAAGTTTGTGTGACATTATTGGACTATGTCGGAACTGAGGGACGATGTCCCTGAACCGAACCAAAAATTTCTAAGTCCACCGACGCTATCAGTTTCTTATCCGGCATCGCAGCATATGTTGTTCCGAAAGGGAAAGCTTGAAATCCACCGAATCCCTTTCGGTATCCCGTCGGACCGGATGAAACTTTCGGACGTCCGTACCCGCTTCCGCGGAGCGTCCCGACCCAGCATCGTCGGATAAAATATATGCGACAGATTCAGTTGATGCTGGGATGCTGCGATAAACTGTGCTATTAAGGAAAGCACGTCCGTTCCCGAGGCCTGTGTAGTAGCGGACTTACGATGCATTGCCGCTGGAAGCTCCGTGTACGTTGACTCCCGCACACTTCCTATGCGAACGTCCGGAGTCTGCAGGCCTCGAGTCCCCGGCTACCGACCCAGCGCTGTCGGATAATTCTCGATCCGACACCGTTTCTGTCGGCTGCTGGGATGCTGCGATAAGCTGTGCTATGTGCACAAGAATGTCCGGCGTCGAGACCTGCGGAGGCGCAGTCTATCGCTGCTTCGCCGAGGGCAGCTCCGCATCAGATGGCTCCCGCATACTTTTCCTATGCGAACGTCCGGAGTCCATCGGTCTCGAATCCCTGGCTGCCGGATGGTGTGACCTGGTCGCCGAAGAATCCTTGATCGGCGAAGCTGGTAATATATCGGCGGTCACGCAGCCAAGGTGCGGTCGTGTGCGCTGACGAGAAGAGGAAGCCTTAGCAGTCTCAGCGGACTGCCTATACAACGGAGCGTCCCGAGCGACGGACGTATGCTCCGCTAGCGACACATTTGTACCACAACATCTGGGGCCAGATGTTGTTGAACGAGAGAGGGGCCTCTCTCGCTTGCCGTCCGGATGGACCGGAACGATCTATGAACCGGACTAAAAGGCTTCCTCCGTTCTCCCTCCGATCCGCCGTCACTGGGTGTGCATTAAGTTAATTTTATAGTGCTCGCATCACCCCAAAATTCCTTCTAGACCGCAACGGACGAACCCGGCTGCCGAACCATTCGGTGAATGGACGCTACACCAGGCGAGCTAGCGGACGTCAAAGGCCGTCGAACCTACTAGGGTCCTCTTAGGCAATTGGCGTATTACATGAGCACTTTTCCGCTAGCCCTTCATTAATTGTGACGACGGAGGCACACTGTTGGAAGACATCACAGATACATCACCCTAATCTTGATCGTCTGAAATAGAAATTGATAAAGTAGAGTGACCCTGCGGGGAAAGGACCGGAGTGTCCAAATCCCCAACAACATACCGTGACATACGCTTCCCATATTGTCATCGAAATCATACGATACAGAACCGGAGTTAATGCGAGTACACTGACCACATATAGAATGATAATAAGGTCAGAGGAAGACTTCCTCTTAAAACAATTGATCAATATCCTTTCAATGTGAAAAGAAAACAAGTCCTGGTACTCGCACTAACCCCTGGCAATCAAAATACATAATAATAATATGATCCATTAATATAGAAAAAATAATTGAAATCAAAATATTTTGAAAAAATATTTTTTCAGAACAGCCCAAGTTTCTGAAAAGTAACGTTGAGCCCCAATGGATCCCAAGCCTAAGTGTGGACAAAAATTTTAAAAATATTTTAAACAATTTATTCAACACTTACGAACAATAATAATGTATCTAGTTATGATTAAAATAACATAAAGATATTATTATTTAGAAATCCCCCCCTCACACAGAGGGCTGATGTAAATGTAAACAATGAGTGTAAAAACACTAAAATAAGACTCCAGGCACCCAGGCCCGAAATCAGTTACCAAAAATACACCATCTGATGCAAAACAGAGACTTCCAGGGAAGAAACTGCAGAACATCAGATGGTAGATGCAGAACACAACGCCTAACCACCCGTAGGTGAAGACGTAAACATGGGGAAAGAACAGAATTCATTCTGTTATTCAGCTAAAACTCCCAAGAAATTTTAGTAATAATAATTACAGAAACTATGCCAAAAGCATGGGAGAATAGCAAGGGGGAACTTAAAGGACAGGGAGAGAGGAAAAACACTTGAAAAAACAGTGTAACTAAATAATCAGAATGACAACAAAATGGCTGCTGCCTTGAAAATAGGTAACTTAACATAATTTCATTAGAAAATTTTAAGTTACAGCCCTGATAATATTCTGTCACACATTCTTTTCCTCTCCTCCTTTTCTATCCTCCTTAGAATCACCATTTCACTAATATTTATGTGTCTGGCATCATTTAAACTGAGATTTAAAAGCACAAAGATCAGTCAGATGTTAACTGATGAAGGGCCAAACTTAGAATGATAAATGGCGCCAATTTCGGAACGTCCTTGACACTGCGCTTGCGCAGTAGGGGCGAAGTGTGGAGGGCCTTTCAGGACATGTTTTCTTTAGTTTTAGATGCAAATTTTGGGGATTGGGGGGCAAAATTTGTGTTTGGCCCTATATTTTAAGAGTTAGCACCAGCTATGTCTGGGTCATTGGTACAGTATAAAAATATATTTGTGTTGAAATGGTTAGCCAAGTAGTCGCAGTCAATGCAATAAAAAACTGTAGTGTAGTCGATTACAAAATTGGTCATCGCTTAGTCAGACTGCTCCCTCCTAAATCCACTAGTCATCATTGTTCTGATGTTTTCAGCTTGGCATGCTGTGATCATGGGCTGGGGGATCAAGATCTGATCATGAATGAAGCATATGTCAGCGGCGGCGCCTTTAATGTCTCAACTGTCATACAATAAATTGATGCCATGGGTTACGGGCACTTGTAGTCTCTGTAAGACTCTATATGCAGTGTTGGCCATATGAAAAATCGAGGGTGGCGACAAAACGCTCTCCTGAAACCATTCCAGGCGTGCGAATCTCTCACCTAAATGTATTTTTAGCAAACTGAATGTAGAAGCATTAAAATAATGCAGTGTCATGCATTACCGGTACAGTATGGTACGATGTTACGTGCACACCGACACTGACCAAACTTGGATGACAGGTCTTTAAGTTTAAAGGTGACATTAGGATGATTAGGTCTACAATTTAATTTCAGGAATTTCTACGGACTGGTCCATAAACAAACCAGTCATGAAAATACTATTTGTGGCCTCCACGTTGTTTGAGCTACAGTCTACTGCCATTCAGATTCAATTAAACTTTGCAAACTTGCCAAGCACTTATTAACAGGCAAGTCTAGTCTAAAATCTAATCACGTGAATTGGTGATACAAACAGAGAATGGTGAAAAATAAAGATAAGATCGCCATTTACATTACCGTAACCGCTGACTTAAGACTTCGCCACTTCACTCAGAAATTTCAAGAATGTGACTTATGTCACGCATGCTGGTAACAGACAGAAATTCCAATCCAATAAGAAAATCTGTGAAAAGTTTGTGTGAAACAACAAAGATGATATCTATTTTCATCAACGAATTGTCTTCAAAGCATGTGTGATATTTTATTTAATGGATGTTTATTTAAAATTTTGCATCATGGGATACATGTACAGTAATTTTAATGAGGGTCTTGATGGGAGGTTCACCTGAATAATGAATCGATGGAGGATTGGAGCAGGGGGACTGGGGCTGTTTAAAAACAAAGAAATTCTTCATGTTTTTTAAGCAGTCCCCTCATAATTTTTGTACGGGAAGAGGACCTTCCATTACAGTTCAGTGTGCAAGCCAAAGCTGTTTCATTTTTGTCGACGATGAAAATCGAATAGCCTGCATTTTGTTTTCTTTATTGAAAACAGTCCAACAAATAGAATTCATTTAAAAATGTGTCCAGAATCGTGCAGATGCCGATGGCATCCACCACGAGTGCTGAAGGCACAAGCTTTTGTAGGGGGGTCTGGGGGGGGGGGGGGGGGAATTTTTGGAAATGAGCGATCAAATGGAGCATTCTGGAGGTTTCTGGGGTGGAAATCCTCTTGGTTTTTTGAATGGCTAAATAACCCTTTTTAAACCCTTTTTAAACAGCATGTTTCAAAATTTCAAATTCTGTCATACGTTCAAGACAGAATTAGAAAATTTGAAATATGCTCTTCAGAACCGTTACTGACCTTTCACTATAATATCGCATTTTGGACACAATGTTAATTGTTTATAGTCATAACTGACTTGAGAAGAAAATTTTCCCGTGGCAGGTCCCCCAGGCCCCTACCAACAGGAGGGGAGGACTCCGCTCCTGTTACCTCTCCCAAACCTTCAACCCTCGGGATATGCGTTCCGCATATCGCTTAGTGCCCCCCCCTCCTCAATTCATGTATTGCCAGCCCCCCAAATGAAAATCCTGTCTATGCCCCTCCATGCTAGACAAACACGAGCTATTAGCTCGTGTTTGTCTAGCATGGAGGGGCGTAGACAGGATTTTCATTTAAATGTTCGAGTCTAAATTGAGTCTTCCTGTGGCAAAAAGCATCAAACCTCTTGATCGTGGGCTGATTAACTTCCGCCATCTGAACATAGGGACTGGCTGTGGTAAGCTAACCCGATACATTCTGATAACAGAACCACATGGGCCTCAAAATGATCCGGCTTTGTATTTACTTAAATTTACTGCGAAACACAATTTGTCTTGGTGGAAAACTTGGGGCGAATTAGTTCTGTTATTTGAAGGTAAGGACTGGCTGTATGTGGTGAGCTAAACCCCTTACATTCTGATAACAGAACTACACGGGCCTACAAAAATCTGGATGATTCTGGGACTTTTTTTGTATTTATATGCGAAACACGATTGTTCTTGGTCAATGGTGGTAAACTGTTAAAACAAAACTCGATTGAATCGGAGTGGACTGAGCTCTCATAACTTGGGTGAGGGGCCCGGGCAGGGGCGGGGGGTAAAAAATGCTAACACTTTTTAGGCAAACCTCTTAAATGCTCACAACATAACCATGTTGTGAAGACGAATAAATTTCAAAGTTCAAACTCTGTCATAAAATATGTGTGTGTGTGCAACGAGTGGGGGGTGGGGGGGGGGGGGGGAGCCAGTCGGGAATTGCACTAGTATCCTGAAATAGTCGCTTTGTTGAGATTCGTGCCATAAACTGAGTGAAAATTTACAGCACAATTTGTGGCATGAATTTCAACAAACACTACAGTGAATAGTAAGAAAGTTATACAGTAACAGTAAACGCTGTAAAAGTTTTAGGCGGAACCCATTTATTATAAAATTAACGGGAATATCAAGTTGAATTCTGCAATGGTTTTGAAAAGAAAAAGTTCAACAGAAAAACCCACTCGGGCAGTGTCTAAATTGTCGTCTTATTTCGCTATTTTGTGTGAATATCCCTATGGTCAGGTCAGCACTAGTCTACGATAGTCAGTTATCACTGTCTGTGTCAGACTCAAAATCACTTGCGTCATCCAAAATGTCAGACTCAGAACTTTCACTCAATTCGACGTAGCGGGGGGTCTCAGCCTCCGAATCACTTGAGTCAGATTCCATATATTTTCTTTTTCTAGGCAAATAGTGCAGGGGGTTGACACTGCTTGTGACCTCAAGTTTGATTTTTCGTCTTGCCGTGCCAGAAACATATATTTCAACTGCAGATTCGATTATTTCCGTACGTTCTTGGTCAGTCCACACCGCATTGTTTCCTTTTATTAAAAGGAAGGCTTCCATTGTGTCATAGTTCATAAGTAATCTTCGATCAGTCAGCATTGTTGTGAGAATACTAAAACCCCACTCGACCTGACAATTTGACACACCAATGCACAAGAGAATTTCTACAACCAGACATATATTTGGTAGCTCAGATCGTTTGTATTGGAAAATGGAAAAATTTTTCCCACATTTTACATGGTTTAACTCCTTGATAGTTTCTGTTCACTAGTATTTTCAAGTCTTTCCATTCCCGTTCTATGCGCGAAAATTCAAATTCAACGGTAGCTGCAGAAAGAGTGTCTTTGAACTTATCGCATATACATTCCAGTGCACGCTACTCCTTTTTTGTCGACACCCAGTTCACAGGGTTTGTTACAAGTCCCATGTGTTCATGTATTTCCCCCATTGGTTTAACGTCACAAACGAGCACAAGTTCTCTTTCAAATTTTTTGGAGAGACGAGCCAGACACTGGATAATTTCGCGATAAATAATACAAGTTGACAGAAAATTGATGTCGGCAAGTTTGGTGCGAAACCCTGTAATTTTGCATTGACAGTTGAGTCTTTTTCGTTTGCAATTGAGTTCTCTATTGTTAGCAGGAGGGGGACCCAATTTTTTAACAGATGGTCGACCGCTTGCTTGTGATGTCCAACAAAATGTGTTCCACTTGTTTTTGGAAAATTATACACCTGTACATCAAGTGTCTCTGCTGTCGACTTGAAATGCGATTTAAATTTTCCACTGTGTTTGAAAAAATTATACAGGCTTTGCAGCATCTCCCTAACAGAATCAAACGATTTTTCAGCAGTGACACTGTTTTTAATACCAAGTTCGGCTCTGTGAGAGACACAATGTACTTTTAGTAGCCAGGGCCGAGAGTCTTTTACCAGCTGTGTTAATACTACATTATAAACCCCCATGTTGACATTCGCGCCATCACTTGTCGCTGCCACCATGAGAGAGATGTACTTTTCTTTTGGAAAAGAAAGGTTTTTGATGAAAGCGTCATCTATTGTCATTTTGATATTGTCGGCATTTGCATTGCCATAACAGTCAATGTCCTGTAATGCAACAATGTAATAACAGGGAAGACCATTTTTCAACACGCAAGCGAGAATCAGTTCCTTTTCACTGCCAGTTTTTCTGGCCTGGGACCCATCACTGAGTACACTGAATGCATTTGCTGTCATCATTACCTTTTTAATTTTCTGTCTTATTGCCGTGGCAATGGCAAGGATAAATTGGCGAGCAGACTTGTGGCTCTCTATTCCTTTTATGAGTCATGTCCCAGTTGCCTTTTGTGACCTGACTATGGTTCTAAAGAAACTTAGAGGAGCTCCATTGCCAGCCAGAATGAAGCGGCAGTCACCAGTTTTGTGTATGCGTCTTTTGATGATGCTGTTAATGCGGTTTTAATATTTGTGTAAGTTTTTTTACCCACTACACCACTTGGGCCGCTCTGGGAAGTAGCACCATCATTTCCAGGCTGCTCGCTCGCATATCTCTCGTCGAGTTCAGTATCAACATTCTTTTCTGCATCTGCATGTATTACCTGATCTTTATCCAACTGAAGTGCGAACAGATGGGTTTTGGATCTGAGATGTCTGTCTGCACTGTCTTTCTTCACAAAAGATGTTCCTTCTACATAAAATTCAAGGTCCGTAACAGCTTTTCCACGGAGACCTGCGGCAAGTCTGTCTCTATGTCTAGAGCAAATTTTGCACCAGATTTTAGTAACGTATTCACAGCCATCGATCAGTTCTGTTTTTTTCTATCATTCCACCTGTATTCCATTTTCTAAAAGTTGAAGACTTAACACGCAAACCCTTTATATTAGATACCATACTGATAACAAATTTAACCGTACTGATCTGGGCTCTCAAACTTGACTCTCAAAGTACGTTTGATAGAAAACCACGTGACAGCGGCAACAGTCAGTCAAACGATAGAGTTGTCGATTTCAATGTAATACATTATACTGCGGACGTGCGACTGTGTAGTGTGAAATCGGCGTGTGACGGTGTCTGTGAACTGAAGTTAAACTCTGCAGGTGCAGGTTGTTTCCCCAGAGTATCATTTTTATGGGATTCGAAAATAATAATTTAACCCTTTTAAAAGGGCGACAAATATTAAACTGCCGGCGAGACAGAAGCAAGGCGCGCGAAAAACCGCGGCGCGGAATGAGAATCAGGCACGCAGAAGGTACGCTATAAAATCGCGCACGTAATATTTCCAAGACTGATATGCCTGCAGGCCTACCTGGGCTCGGGCCATGCCCAGGTAGGCTCGAGGTAGTACAGAGTCTTGCTGAGACTACAGTGCATGACTCCCACTTGCAATTACCGTTCGCATCTTTCACATTTTCCACGTACAAATTTGGCAGTTTCAACATGTCGGAGTTATCATGCAAAAATGAGCGATTTGGGGTTGACAGATGCTAAATCTTTCACAAAGGCTTTTTCTCACTAAAACCACACATGATTGAGAGTGATGGAAATGAGAATAAACAACAGATTTACGTTCAGGAGACATTAGGAGTGTGAATAACAGGTATTGACTTGCGAGACATTCTGTTATGAATCAAAACCACGGATACTGGTGGGCAGAGGGAGATGTGTTGACAGGTAATCAACTAATGGTTGCTGACTAGTCGACTGAAATTCACTAATCGATTCAACACTAGAACACAACAAATGTTAATACTTGAAAAGTTAAAAAATTTATAGTAATTTATATATTTTTTATACTTACCAATGACCCAGACTTAGCTGGTGCTAACTCTAACAAAACCAGGGCCAAACACAAATTTTGCCCCCCAATCCCCAAAATTTGCATCCAAAACAAAAAGAAATCATGTCCTAAAGGACCTCCATACTACGCCTCTACTGCGCATGCGCAGTGACGCAGTCGTCCCGAAATTGGCGCCAATTATCATTCTTACTGGCAGTGCCTGGTCAGCGCTATGTACTCAGCGGGGAGGCAAGAGTTCCCAACTCCAGGGAGGGCCATCCCCGTCTGGGTCATTGGTAAGTATAAAAAATATATAAATTACTATAAATTTTTTAACATTTTTATACTGTACCAATGACCCAGACTTAGCTGAATAGTAAACAGGCTGGAGGGCCTAGGACATAGAGGAAAATCCAATAAGCTCAACTATATAGTAAAGAGGTAACCCCTTAAGGAGAAAAGGAGTATTAGGCTTTACATGTATCTTTCTTATTTAATATTAAATTAGAAAGATACACTACCCTTAATAATTGAGCACAATAACATTCATGTTCTCTATTAACATCCAGTATAACCCTTATACTAATTATTTTTAAAGCAAGCCAATAAATAAAGTAGTCCAGAGAATTGAGACTCTTTATAATCATTTAAAAGTGTCCGAGTATTGTATATTAAAGCCCGTTTGACACTTGACATATACAAATCCTTCACACCGAGCTACACTTTAAAAATAAGACATGAATGAATTTAAACATTAATATTACACTTTAAAACCATCCCGGAAGCGACTCAGATATACTGACTTGGAGGAGGCATTCCCTTGCTTTTCACTATAAAGCAGGTGACCTAAGGGAACACCCGCCCCCCCCCCCCCCCCCTTCCCCTTGCCCTGGGTCAAAATAGCCCAGAGCGAAGAGGGCAGCCGGACGGAGTCACTGCCGGAACAGAAAGCCTGCATAACTATAGTTGCAACTGTTTAGTGGACGACATTCTGAGCAACAGATAACGGACCTAAACAATGCAGGTCTCCAGAAATGGACTCAATATTTCTGAGATAAAAATTCGTAAATGTGGATGGCTGAGACCAATAAGCAGCCTTCATTAAATCTGTAATAGCAACACTATTAGCATAAGCCCAGGAAGTAGAAAGAGCTCTTACTTCATGAGCAGAAATCTTAAGCACAGACTGCTGAGAAGAAGATAAATCTTCATAAGCAGTACGGATAGTTAACTGAATCCATCTAGCAATAGAATGGACTGAAATGTCCTTTCTATTAGGCATCAAAGACAGAAAGAAACGTTTCCGTCCCTTTCTGATAAACTGAGATCTCTGTTTATAGATACGTAGTGCTCTAACAGGACAGAGTAAAGGCCTACGCCCGTCTGAAGACGGAAGAGCCTTAATAACAATAGGTTCCGGATATTTATTAGGAGCCTGATTCTTAGCTAAAAAACCCACATTAGTAGTGAAGGTGATAGTGTTCCCAACACTACGATAATGAGAATCATCCACCGATAGTGCATGAAGCTCACTGACTCTTCTGGCAGAAGAGAAAGCTAAGAGAAAAGCTGTCTTATAAGATAAGAATTTGAAATCTACTGTCCCAAGAGGTTCAAATGGCTTTTCCTTCAATTTAAGGAGAACCCAAGCTAAATTCCACTTAGGAATTAATCTAAGAGTTCTGGGTCTATTTATCGAAAAGTTTCTAACCAACTTCGATAAAGAGACATTAGATCCAATTTGTAAATTATCATGATGTGCATAGGTATCAGATAACATAGATCTATAACCCTTTATAGTAACAGGCTGCAGTTTGATTTCGTCAAACAAGTATACTAGAAAGTTTGCAATGTCTGGTATAGAGGGATCAAATATATCTACAGAATGATCCCTACACCAACGACGAAAAACCTTCCACTTAGCCGCATAGTTTAGCGAAGAGGAGGTCCTCCTACAGTTAGAAATCGCGTCCACTGCTCGTCCTGTAAAGTGCTTGCCATGCAAGAAGGACCGCACAACGGAAAAACGTGAAGGTTGAGACCTTGCGGGTTGTGATGGAGTTGGCGCGATTTCCCCTGCGAAAGAAGATCCTCTCGTGGAGGAAGCTTCCGCGGTAGGTCCCCCAACAGACACCTGAGTAGATTTATCCACGGTCTCTGTGACGACAGAGATGCTACCAACAGAATCTTGCATTGAGATTGTTTTATCTTTAGCAATACTTGTTGAATTAACGGCGCTGGAGGATACGCATATCCTATCATTCCGTCCCAAGGGATCGACAGAGCGTCTACTGCAAATGCTCTTGGATCCGGACACGGAGACACATACGTCTGCAACTGATTGTTGAGATGTGTCGCAAATAAGTCTATCATTGGCCGTTCCCATTGGTAGCAAATCTGATTGAATACTTGTTTGTTGAGAGTCCACTCCGACGGCAACAAGCGACCCTTTCGTGAAAGGGAGTCTGCTAGCACATTCAGACGACCCGGTATGTGACGGACCGAAAGAAGAACGTGATGTTCTAACGCAAACAGAAGGATTCTTTCCGTTAGATTGAACAACGGAACTGAATGAGTGCCTCCCTGATTCCGTATATACGCCACTACTGTCGTATTGTCGGATAGGATTTGGACATGAGCATCGTGAATAATGTCCATCCAGTGACGTAACGCAAGCCAAATTGACATCATTTCCTTGATGTTTATGTGCTTGCACAGGAATTGCGGATCCCAAAGACCCTGGCATCTCGAATCCGTTGGGATTAATGATGCACCCCAACCTGTTTGACTGGCATCCGTCATAACGGTAAAACTCGGATCCGGCAACTGCAGCGGAACTCCTTGAGTTAACCACTGAATGTTTGCCCAAGTCTGAATCTCTTGTTTCACTTGATCTGACAAGAGAACGTCTACATCGAGCGAATGAATTTTCACACTCCAATTCTGAGTCAGGAAAATTTGAAGAGGACGTGTGCGTAGCCGCCCCATCGGAATGAGATCCGCGGCGGCTCCGCACAGACCTATCAGTCTCATAAATTCTCTCGCCGTGACTTTGTCTGCGTGCAGACAATAGCGAGCGTAACAACTGACTAATTTCGCTCTGGTTAACGGCAGACGAACGAGATTGTTGTGCGTCTCGAAGCTCATTCCCAGATGAGTGAATGACTTGGACGGCACCAGATCCGACTTCTCCTCGTTTACTATAAAACCGAGACGTCGGAGCAATAGAAGAAGATTCTGAACATCGTTCTGAAGCGTTAACTCGTTGCCGTACCTCTGAAGAATGTCGTCCAGGTAGGCCGACGTTACCGCAGATGAATGAGCTCGGAAGTAGATCATTACCGAGTTCATTACCCGAGTGAAAGCCCAGGGTGCTAGATTCAATCCGAAGCACATCGCCCGGAATTGATACACCACTCCCAGGACTGCAAAGCGTAGATACTTTCGGAATGTCGGATGTACCATGACGTGAAAGTACGCATCTTTGAGATCTATGCTCGTTGCATAATCGTTCACCCAAATACTCGCTCTGACCGATCGAATCATCTCCATATAAAACTTCGGAGCGACGATCAGCTTGTTTATCCAGCTCAAATCTATGACTGGACGGAACGAGCCGTCTGGTTTCGGAACCAGAAACAGATGGCTGTAGAATCCCAGAGATTCCTGGTTTTCTACGACCTCTACCGCGTTCTTCATTAAAAGAGACTGCACCTCTGATAACAGAGCGTCTCTTTTCTGTGGATTTGACGGAAGATGAGTCCACTTTGGACTTCGAGTTAATGGAGGCTTTCGTTTGAAGGATATCTTTAGACCTTCCGAAGTCACTCCTCTCACCCAAGGGTCGTCCGTAATCGACGCCCACTCTTGTGAAAAACTCGACAACCTTCCGCCAACCGGAACGCCATCACCTCCTGGACCTGCGAGGCCTGCGGTAGGAGAAACCACGTCTTCCACGACCCGCACCTCGCCTCGTCGACCTCGGGGCGTCCGACCGATTGTCCCGGCCTGAAGGACGTCCCGAACGAGAGTCGCTATCCTGACGGTCTCTCGAATAAGACCAAGAGGACGCACCGGAACCTCTATAGGAACCTCTCTTGGGCGCATTAGACCCAGAAGTGCCTGTCTTATTCGTGTCTGCTGTATCCGACTTTTTAGGAGCTGATCTGAACAACAGAGAATCATTAGCTTTCTTTTTAATTTTATCATAAATAGCGGAAAGCTTGCCGTCAAAGAGAAGTTCTCCTGAGACCGAAGTGACTCTAAGAGAGTTCTTCACCTTAGAATCCACTAGTGTGGATGTAGCTAGGGCTGCGTCACGTCTAACCAACTCCAGATTTGCCACTGAAAGGGCGGAGTTACACGTGGAATAAGCTACTGCCCTTGAAAGAAGTCTTAAAGAGGATTGTATATCCTGAAACTCTTCCCCTTGAAGGCGCAGTGATAACGCCTTAGTAAGGTGATCTGCGTAAGATAAGGCATCTAAATTGGCTCTGTTAGACGCAATAGCTGTTTCCAACACCGCGGTTGGAATAGAAGCTGACGACGGTAATGATAGCTCTAAGTCTTCCGCCTCGTCGTCCATATGCAGAGGAACTCTCGGTATACCCTGTCCTGCCGTATCGAATTTATTCCTTGCATTAATGAAAGGCAGGTTGAGAGTATTAGCGGACAAGAAACCTGCTTTCCCCGTCCTGGAAGCAAGTTTAAATATAGTGTCGTTCAATAATTCAAATGTTCTAGCAACATTATTGGACTGCGACGGAAACTCGGGAGCGATGTCCCTGAACCGCTCAAAAAATTCAGAGTCCAATGACGCTATAATTCTCTTGTCCAGAAGCGCAGCAGTCTGGCCCGACGGAACAACTTGAGGGAGAAAGTGCCGGATGAAGTCCACGGCAGCTTTATGTTGTTCCGAAAGGGATAGCTCCAAGTCATCCGTATCCCTTTCACCATCCGGTCGGACCTCACGATGTTCCCGGTCGTCCGCCCCCGATGCTTCGGCGGAGCGTACCGACCCAGCGCCGTCGGATAATTCTCGATCCGACACCGTTTCTGTCGGCTGCTGGGATGCTGCGATAAGCTGTGCTATCTGCACAAGAATTCCGGCGTCGAGACCTGCGGAGGCGCAGTCTTTCGCTGCTTCGCCGAGGGCAGCTCCGCATCAGATGGCTCCCGCATACTTTTTCTATGCGAACGTCCGGAGTCCATCGGTCTCGAATCCCTGGCTGCCAGATGGTGTGACCTGGTCGCCGAAGAATCCTTCATCGGCGAAGCTGGTAATATATCGGCGGTCACGCAGCCAAGGTGCGGTCGTGTGCGCTAACGAGAAGAGGAAGCCTTAACAGTCTCTGCGGACTGCTTATACAACGGAGCGTCCCGAGCGACGGACGTATGCTCCGCTAAAGACACATTTTGTACCACAACATCTGGTCCCAGATGTTGTTGTACGAGAGAGGGACCTCTCTCGCTCGCGGCCCGGCTGGACCTGGACGAGCTAGGAACCGGACTAAAAGGCTTCCTCCGTTCTCGCTTACTATCCGCCGTCACTGGGTGTGCATCTATTATGTTTATAGTGCTCGCATCATCCAAAATTTCCTCTTGGACCGCATCGGACGAACCCGGCTGCCGAACCATTCGGTGAATGGACGCTACACCGGGCGAGCTAGCGGACGACATTTGTCTAATCTCCATGAGCACTTTTGCCGCTAGCTCTGAATTCATTTGTGACGACGGACGCACACTTGAAGAAGATAACATGGAAACATCACCCTGTTCTGGTTCCTCTGAAATACAAACTGAGAGAGTAGAGTGACCTTGTGGAGAAAGAGCCGGCATCGCTCTTTCTCCAGAAACAACATATCGTGACACACGTTTCCAATGTTTCTCATCCCAATGTTCACATATAGGACAGGGATTAATGCGAGAACACTGACTACAATTAATACAATGATCATGAAAGTCAGAGGAAGATTTCTTCCTATTACAATTTGAACAACGTCCCTTCATTGTGAAAGAACAACAATAAGTCCTAGTTACTCGCAAAAACCCCTGACACAAAGATACATAATAACATGATCCATTAATAAATGAAAAAACAATTGCAAAACAAAATAATTTTGAAAAAATATTTTTTCAGAGAAGCCCAAGTTGCTGAAAAGTAACGTTGAGCCCCGATGGATCCGATGGCAAAGTGTGGTCAAAAATTTTAAATTTATATAAAATAATTAATGAGACACTTTCGGATAATATAAATGTATCTTATAATGAGATAAACTACCACAAAGGCAAACAGCCCCCCTCAAAAAAGGCTGTTGCCAATGAAAACAAACAGTGTAAACACACTAGAAAACATGACTCCAGGCACTGAAAAAACTGGCCCGGAATCAGTCATCAATTACACTCTATCTGATGCAAAACAGAGACTCCCAGGGGAGAATCTGTAGAACATCAGATGGAAGATGCAGAACACAAACGTTATACACCCATGGGTGAAAACGTAACTATGGGGAAAATAACAGAAAACATTCTGTAACCAAGCAACTCTCCCAGGAAATTTTAGAAATGAAATTTCTCAAAAATATGCCAAAAGCATGGGAGAATTGCCAGGGGGGACTTTAGAAGGCTAGGGGAGAGGAAACACTGAATAAGCAGTGCAACAATTAGCAAGAATGACAACAAGAGGCCCATGTCTCGAAAATAGGCAACTTAACATAATTTCATCAAAAAATTTTAAGTACAGCCCTGATTATTTTTTGCCACTTCTTTTTCCTCTCCTCCTTCTATCCTCCTTAGAATCACATTTTCTCCAAAAATTACGTGTCTGGCATCCTTTAAACTGAGATTTACAAGCACAAAGATCAGTGAGATGTTGACTGTTGAAGGGCCAAACAGAGAATGATAATTGGCGCCAATTTCGGGACGACTGCGTCACTGCGCATGCGCAGTAGAGGCGTAGTATGGAGGTCCTTTAGGACATGATTTCTTTTTGTTTTGGATGCAAATTTTGGGGATTGGGGGGCAAAATTTGTGTTTGGCCCTGGTTTTGTTAGAGTTAGCACCAGCTAAGTCTGGGTCATTGGTACAGTATAAAAATTTATAAATTCATAGTAATTTGTATATTTTTATACTTACCAATGGCCCAGACTAGCTGGTGTTTAACTCTAAGTTATTAAGGGCCAAACACAAATTTTGAACCCTGCAATCCCCAAAATTTGCTTTCAAAACTGAAAATTAAAAGTCCTATCTGGCCCTCCATACATTTACTCTCCGCGCATGAGCAGAGTCAGGAAGTGACAGAAATTGGCGCCAACATCATTCTTTGTAGAAGAGAGTACTACATAAAAATTCAGCTATGAGTGCCCACTCATGGGAGGGCCATCTCCATCTGGGCCATTGGTAAGTATAAAAATATACAAATTACTCTGAATTTATAATATTTTTACACTGTAAACCAATGGCCCAGACTAGCTGAATCGTAAAAAGGTGGAGGGCCTAGGACTTCAGAATTAGTAAATCAATATAGTTCCAATCCTGTAATCCAAGGTGAAAGGAAAGTAAAATATTTAGGAATTACATGTATTTCTCTCTATACAGTAATAGAGAAGACATATCATACAAAAGGAGCCCAGTTTAAGTAATTCTGCATACTTAGCATAAAGACTATGCTAATTGGATGCAACAAGTTCCCAATTTTTAAGGTCAGACCAAACTAAGCCCCAAAAATTAGGATGGCTTATTTGAGAATGAGAGAATATCCCCCCACAAACATACGCCAAATACAATAAAACTCCAGCTATATGCAGGATATAATTACAGACAAAACAGCTTCACTCATAGTTACATACTTATTAAGCCGGAGAAGTAAAAAATCCCCCCCCCCCCCTTTCTGAAGAAATCTTCAAAAAGAAAGAGGGGAGCACTCTGGAATCAGTAAAAGCGGGTACCAAAAAACAATATAAATATTCGTCGAACAGGCACTCAAGTATTAATTTATTATTAATAAATGGTGCTCAATGCCACTTCAGAAGTTAAGGCTATAGCAACGATCCCGGTAATTAATATTGCCCGCTATATAACGTACACCACAGACGGCATATGCAGATAGGTAAAAAACCAGTGATAAAATATATAACATACACATGTCCAATCGAACCACAATGAATGATCGCTGGAGAGTAAACACAATTCCGAGGTAACCCACAGACGACCCCATTCAGGTGTACAAGAAATTCCAGTAACAACACTCCCCAACGTGTACTATCCGATATCTATGACACAATAAACATGCGAATATACAAGAGTGTAAACAAGGTGTATTCGATTGAGGTACCAACATTAATAGAAACCTGGATCTAGAAATGGAAGTAGATATGATTAACAGGCTCCAACACGGACCACCCCCGAAATAATTAATAATTTCAAAGGTCCATAATATACAATAAAGCGTCAGCCTAATAATTATTATGTGCGTGAGCATTAAAATCCTGCATGTAATCATCTGAAAACCAGTTAACTGGTTATGCAGCCCCTGAAGACTAGCAATTTAATTATGATGAAATATGCACTCGTATATGACATATAGACAAATAATCACAGGAAACCAATCCAACTAAAAAGTGGATGTGCCCATGAGGTCGCCATAGAACACGACCCAGCCGCAAATCAAAAAGTGAAGAAATGCATGTACAGTAGAACCTGTCTTGAGAGACCGCCCTTTGGGCCACATGTCTCTCAAGACATGTGGTCTCTCATAACAGGTTTCAGGTTTTCTCAAGTCAGTGAATAACCAACTACAAAATTCAGAAATGGAGTTTCCTTCTGACGATTTTTGTCTGGAACGCCCTCCTTTACTCTTGTCTGCTGAAGTGGGACGTTGATATGCCGACTTCAAAAGCAGAGTACTAGACACTTTCTCAAAATTAAAATGTCCGGAAACCAGGGCGACTCGAGAGAGCTTTTCACCTTGTCATCTTATCAGTGATGACGACACAAGGGCAGCATCATGTCTGATTAACTCCAGATTAGCCACTGTTAGGGCGGAGTTATACGTGGTATACATAATTGCCCTGGAAAGAACTCTAAGAGAGGTACGAACATCCTCAAAATTCCTTTCCTTTCAGACGTTGCGCCATAGCTCTTGTAAGGTGATCTGCATAAGACATAAGTCCAAATTCGCTCTATTTGAAGAAATTGCCGTCTCAATTGCGTCTGAGCGAATAGAGAATGATACAGGTAAGGATACATCCAGATCCCCGGCCTGCTCATCCAAACGCAGAAGAACTCTCTGAACATCTTCCCTTTTTAAATGAACATGGTCCAAAAAACAGTATGTATACGGATGATGAAGATAAGAAACTGCCTTTTTCCTCGCACTCAAGAGGATAAATACGGCGGCGTCTATATAGCCGAAGGCCTGCGACACCTGCATAAACTGAACCAGAAAAGAAAGCACTTCCTCCTTTGTCCGGATAAAGTCTGTGCCTAATGACGCTAGTGGTTTCTCTCTTGTCGTCGCAGCATTCTGATTCGGCGGAACAAAAGCAGGGTAGTATCGATGGATGAAAGCCATCGCAACCATGTACTGTTCCGAAAGGGAAGGGTAATCCTCTTCCTTATCCCTTTTACCATCCGAAAGAATCAGTTGCGAATCTCGGTCCATTGCATCTGTGTGAACAGACTACTGGACCGACCTAGCACCATCCGACAGCTCAGATTCTGAGTCTGAGGGAGGTTGCATCTGCACTTGCTGGGATGCTGCGATTAGCTGTGCTATCTGTGACAGCAAGTCCGTCATCGAGGCCTGAGGAGCAGCGGCTTTCCTTCCTTAGCCGCATGCTGCTCCTGGGACGGTGTGTAGGAAAAGAATCCTTTCTCCGAGCGTCCCGATGAAAAGGCCTCGTCTCCCTAGCCTCCGGATGGTCCAACTTCACGGGCGAAGAGTGATTCCTTCTTCGTGCAGCAGGCTGGATATCCAAAGCCGGGTACCTAGGATGTGGTCATGTGTGCTTAAATAACGTAGCGGTGGAAGCCGTGACTGAAGCCGACCCTGGCTGCAGTCTAGACGGAGCGTCTCGAGCAGCAGGCGGACATATGTTCCATCTCAGGCAAGTTTCCAACCAAAAACCTTCATTTCGGCCTTGTGAAATGTAGCAGAGGAAGCCTTGACTGAAGCCGACCCCGGCTGTAGACTAAACAGAGCGTCCCGAGTGGAGGGCGGACATATGCTCCGGCTTGTGCAAGTTTCTCAAAACCACATCTGACCCCAGACATTGCTATATTAGAGAGGGGGGCCTCTCCTGCTCACGGTCTATCAGACCTCGCCGAGTACAAGAACTTGCAAACTTCCTCCCTATTTCCGTCGTTGCTGGGTAAGCTATTTAGATTATAGTGTTCGCTCTACCCAATCCACCTCTTAGACCACAACAGACTTACCCAGCGTCACGGCACCCACGGACGGAGTACCGCTTCACCGGTCGAGCTAGCTGCTTGCAAGAGATTAAAAGCTTTAACCAAAGGCCCTATCTCTTGCAATAATGAGCAGTGCAGCTAGCTCTATATGCTCCACAGAGCGCGACGACAGTAGCACACTTGGATGGGTGTCAAAATATCATCACCATGTTCATGTTCCTCTGAAATAGAAACTGACAGAATGATTTAAAACGCGGTAAGAGGATCTGATCCTCAGAACCTCACAGCCAACAACGTACCGCGACACCCGACTCCAAAATCAGTCATCCCAGTGCAACACAAGAATCACAAGAGTGCAGGAGTGTATCAACTAAAGTCGAAATCAGTCCTCCAAACTCCACAATATATATATATAACTGAGATACATGAATAATAGCTATCATAATTAAATTCAAAATATTTTTTGTAAACAAAAAAAAAAAATTTGAAAAACGTCCAAGTTCCCAAAGGGAACATGAAGAGCCCAAGGGCATCCCGATAGAGCCTAAGTGTGGACAATATCTCAAATTTTTTTAGCTACACTACCGGAATAATAATCCATGTATTCTACAGTATATTACAGTAATAAAATATAAGAAACTACCTATATATGAGGACGTTGATAATGTAAACAACGTCAATGTAAACAAGACATCAGGCACACAAAAAGGCTCAAAATCAGAACCAATTGAAATGCTATCAAATGCAAAGCTAGATCTTCATATGAAGAAAAAAACGATACATCGGATAGAAGATGCAAGACTAAATGGCCCAACACTACTAGGGTGAGGACGTACATCTGGGGAAGAAACAGAATAATATTCTGCAATAAATATTAAACTCCCAAGAAATTTAATAAAAAATTTCACTAAAAAATAGCCAAAAAGCTTAAGAGTTTAACAGGAAGGGTTCATGGAAGGATAAGGAAGGAATACTTAACACACAGTGGAATAATCATTTTTAAAAATGATGACGTTAGGTATATGTTCCGAAATTGGGAAACATAAAATAATTTTATAAATATTATAAAGTTACAGCCCTGAACGTCCAAACCGCCATTGAACACTTCCTTCATCCAATAACAGCCTTGTATCCACCGATTCTTGCATTGTAATCGCTCACCTGGAACTACATATAAAAATGTGATTTCCCATAGGCTTTCCATGGTAACTATGAGCTGCAATTGTGGCCATGTTTGCAACATTACATCAACATTACATTGGTAGAAGGTGTCCCAGTCTTCAATCACGTTAAGTTTCAAAACATTTGAATTCATCAAACAGAATCACAGAATGTCTCTGGTGGCCATATTTTCCAACCAATGGGAACAAAAAGAGGATCGTTTGTAGAGGGCCTCCTACAGACCAATCTTGCCAAGTTTTGGTTCCATCGGCTCAGTAATTCCAGAGAGAGGATGAAAATGTGATTTCCCATAGGTTTTTTCTATAGTAACTATAAACTGCAATTGTGGCCATGTTTCCAATACCATCAACATTAAAATGAGGAATGTTGTGGAGGGTGTCCCAGTTATCAACCATGCAAAGTATCAAAACATTTGGCCCAGTGGTTTCAGTGGAGAAGAGTTTTCAAAATTGAGCAATCAGAATCAAAGAATGCTTCTCGCGGCCACGTTTTTCATGCAACAGGAATAAAATGAGTAACAGTTGTAGAAAATCTCTCATAGACAATGCCTGCCAAGTCTGGTTCACATTGACTCAGTACTTTCAGTGAAGATGATAAAAATGTGATTTCCTATGGGGTTTCTATAGTAACTATAAGCCACAATTGCAGCCATAACTGCAACTTGATGAAGATTAAAATGAGGATCATTGGTAGAAGGGGTTACAGTCATCAGTCACACTAAGTTTTCAAACCATTTGGCCTTGTAGTTTCAAAGAAGATTTTCTTGAAAATGCACACATTTATGAATTCTGTTTCAACAAAAACAAAATCAGTAAAAGAAGGTTAAATATTTTGAAAATAACAATTCTCTCAGACAGTATTCTCTTTTCAAAATAGCTTTGGATAGGTAAAGGGCTACAGTCAAACACATTTTACTCCAATATTTGTCAAATCTTAAAAGATATACAATAATTACTGTCATCTAAGCTGACATGATTGAAAGAGAATACAAACAAAAACTTTCATGTTACTTAGCAGAAAATTCTGATATCAGATTGAAGATGACAGGTGTTTGGAAAACCAGGAGACTAATGATGCATATATCAAGGTACAGTTAAAATGGTTTACAGTGAAGTCAAAATAAGTTGTGTAGGATAATCCAAGAATTATGTATCTTTTTCTTTTTCTCTTCCTACATTGATAAGACCAGAAGCTGACATCATTTTCTGGAAAGCTCTCACTGATAGTTTTCCAGAAAATGTCAGATTCTGATCTTGTCAGGGCAGGAGCAGCAGTTTACTTAGTTTACTGCAGTTATGCTACAGCTTATTTTTACTTGTACGGTATACACAATATTTTGGGGTTTTTTTCCCAGTTCTCAGTGGAGAAAACTGGAACCAACCCTTACCAGATTCTCAAAAAACAAGTATTTTGCTGACAGTACTGATCTTCGTGCAGACAGGAGGGGCATTGGGTTAAGCATTAGAATATAGCCTCTGATGGCCTCATATTTCCATCCTCGCACAGACCATTCCTGCGAAGTTTGGTTCATGTCGGCTCAGTAGTTTCAGAGAAGATGAAAATGTGATTTCCCATAGGGTTTCTATAATAACTATAAGCCACAATTGTGGCCATGTTTACAACCTGATCAACACTAAATGAGGATCGTTGGTAGAGGGGGTTACAGTCATCACTCATGTGAAGTATCATAACATTTGGCCCAGGAGCTTCAGAGGTGAAGATTTTTGAAAATCTAGCTATCAGAATCAAAGAATGCCTCTATCGGCCATGTTTTTCAACTCTCGGGAACAAAATGAGGATCGTTTGTAGAGGACCTCCCATAGACCATCCCTGCCAGGTTTGGTTTACTTCGGCTCAGTAGTTCCGGAGAAGAAGATGGAAATGTGATTTCCCATAGGGTTTCTATAATAACAATAAGCTGCAATTGTGGCCATGTTTGCAACCCGATCAACATTAAATGAGGATCGTTGGTGGAAGGGGTCCCAGTCATCATTTATGTGAAGTATCAAAACATTTCACCTGGCAGTTTCAGAGAAGATTTTTTAAAATCTACCAATTAAAATCAAAGAATGCCTCTGGCGGCCATGTTTTTCAACACACGGGAACAAAATAAGGATCGTTTATAGAGGACCTCCCTTAGACTATCCCTGCCAGGTTTGTTTTCACGTCGCCTCGGTTTTTCCAGAGAAGAAGAGGAAAATGTGATTTCCCATAGGGTTTCTACAGTAACTATAAGCCGCAATTGTGGCCAAGTTTGTAACCCAATCAACATTAAATGAGGATCGTTGGAAAAGGGGGTCCCAGTCATCATTTATGTGAAGTTTCAAAACATTTGGCCTGGCAGTTTCAGAGGAGAAGATTTTAGAAAATCCACCAACCATAATCAAAGAATGCCTCTGGAAGCCTTGTTTTTCATCCGACGGGAACAAAATGAGGATCGTTTGTAGAGGACCTCCCAAAGACCATTCCTGCCAAGTTTGGTTCAAACCAGCTCAGCGGTTACAGAGAAGATGAAAATGTGAAAAGTTTACGGACGTCAGACGACGGACGACGGACGATGACCGATGGACGACGGACGCCAAGTGATGAGAAAAGCTCACATGGCCTTTTAGGCCAGATGAGCTAAAAAGGAGATTTTAAAGCACAGATGTCATTTCATTGTTGATGACTTTTAGGGCCAAACAAAGAATGATGTTGGCGCCAATTCTGGTCACTTCCTGACGTCTGCGCATGAGCAGAGAGTAAATGTATGAAGGGTCAGATATGACTTTTAATTTTCGGTTTTGCAAGCAAATTTTGGGGACTGGGGGTTCAAAATTTGTGTTTGGCCCTTAATAACTTTGAGTTAAGCACAAGATAGTCTGGGCCATTGGATTACAGTGTAAAAATATACTCTTGTTCAAAATGACTAACAAAAGATTTCATTAGCACGAAGAAAGCGGCTTGAATACTGAAGCAGATAACTTTACTTTGTCACCTCCAGAAGTTAATATGATACAAACCCTTGAATTTGCAAAATAATCATTTCCAATGTGAGAGGTTCTTGACATAGTTGGTTTTAAGTTCTTGTTCTGGCACACGCAGCATAGCTCAATAAATTTCTCAACCACGGATCTTGGAATACTTGCATATAATGCAGACAGCTGAAATAAAGGAAAGGAAACTACCCAGTGAGTAAATAGAGTTCCTGCACATGAATGAGTATTCATTTATTTACTGATGTTTAAGGTCACATATTTCTGCACTATATCGGGACTGCAACATGGAGATAAAGTCAAGTTTAGTCCATCATTTATACCCATGCTGCCATTTTAGAGGACCTCCACCCCAAACATTGGTGATTGGGTCCTATTTCACCAGTAAAACAAGAGCTTGATCACCACAGTAAACAAGCACTGCTTCACTTGCTGGGGAGGGAATGAGCATTCAATTCAAGAGTTTCCAAGATCTTCCATGTACATGTATATGCTAAAGGGTAACCAAAGTCATTCAACAAACCAAATCAAAAATAAGGGAACTCCCCTTCAACAGCTACACAAACATGTAGTCACATGAACATCAAGTCTGCCAATAAGCAGCCTGTCATGGTCATTGAGAGGCACAATTTGAATATTTGACAGGTGCCAATTCACTTGTACCTGTCAAAATGACTTGAACCTCAATGTAATTTTATATAATTTTAGGAGGTAGCACCAAATTTTTTATTTATAATTTCAGAAAAGCTATCCAAAAGAAAGTTTTCCAATAAATGATAATAAGAAAAGATTTTGAACATATGCAGTTAAATTTGATACCTCCCACCTGAACATCACACCAAGGCTACATATGAAATTAGAAAAAGATTAGGTGAGAAGTGTGGCTTGCAGGGTGTGCTAATGGAATTGTTGACAATTTATATGCCAAATCCAAGATGACCACCCACAGTCATGTTTTTCAATAAAATTTGGAAAAAATTGATAGCTCCTATCTAAACGTTACCCCAAAAGCAAGTATGAAATGTGAAACTGATAGGGTGAGAAATGCAGCCTGTAGGGTGTGCTAATGGATTTGTTGATAATTTATATGCCAAATCTAAGATGGCCACTGCTGGCCATGTTTTTCAATGAAAATTCAGAAAAAATTGATTGCTCCCATCTGGACTTCACACCAAAGCCAGATATGCAAACTGAAAAGATTGGGTGAGAGATGTGGCCTGTACGGTGTGCTAATGGAATTGTTGACCATTTATGTGCAAAATCCAAGATAGCTTCCATCTGGAAATTACTCCAAAGCCAAGTGTGAAATTCAAAACTTTTCGGGCGATAGATGCGGCCTGTAGGGTGTGCTAAAGGAATTGTGGATGGACAGACATATGCCTTGTGGATAGACAAACAGATGGATGGCAGATTGCAACCCATCCAAACAGCTCATACTTGACGTTAAGTTGAGCTAAAAATCAAAACTGTTCAGCTCTACTGTGAAATAAGATTGAATTGTTTAAATTCCTAGTTCCATAATGGGAAAAAATTTCTGAAAAAAAAATTTGTTATTTTGACATCAGTTTGCTGAGAGTTAAGTAACAAGCAAGCCCGAATATAAGCAACCTGTCATTTGCAAAATGGGGTCCCCAGGAGGTGAATTTGCTGATGCTATCCCATACAGTGGGCCAATTTATTCTCTTGGTATATCTTTCTGTTTTGGCTTGAGACCTTGATTCAGACTGAGGTTCATAGGGGGTAAATTTTGTGATGCTACCCTGCATCACCAAATTCACCCTCTGGAGACTCATTTTGCAGATGACAGTCTGCTTATTTTCAGGCTTGGTAATTAGCCACTATCAATAACATCAATACAATGTACAGGGCAAGTCATTTACAGATGAAACAGGATAAAACATTATTAAAGTTTTCCAACTTTATATTGAAACCCTTCTGAGGAAACAACACAATGAATAGGCATGTCAGTAGAATGCAACGCCATAATATAAACTTAGCTGCTGATGTGGCATTGAGCACCTACATTTATTTATGGTGGTTTATAATCACATATATCTGCACAATGGCTAACTGTGATCACAATTATGGAGATAAGTCAAGTTTAGACAATCATTTATATTCATTTTGCCTATTTTAGAGGACTTCCACCCTTGCATTGGTGACTGGATCCTATTTTACAAGTAAAACAAAACTTGTTTACCACAGTAAACAAGCACTGCTTCACTGCCTGGGATTCCCATGGGAAAACACCAATAAATAAATAATTAAGCAGAACAAGCTGCATCAGCATGTTCCAATGACATCCATAAATCTATAAGCTTTAACAAATAAAGCTAAACAAAATTAATCTTTTGATTCTCAGGCAGCGGCGCCGTCTTATTTTTTTTGGCCTGTATTCATCATATTTATTTTGGAGGTAAAATTCAAAATGTTTAAAACTATCTTAGGGTGTGATTTTAGTGGTATCGCATCGCGATCTGCAATGCAATATGTTGTATACATTGATACAGTATTGTTATTCTCTGTACACAATCAATGCCAACAGGCACTCTCCAATAATTTGTAATAGAACAAATTTGTATAAACAAACTATTATTTATGTTTGACTGAATATGAAATATGGACAAGGAAAATGTTGGTTTTTGCACTGGTACCCTCATTTTGTTTTAAAGATATTGATTTTGTGATGTAAGGTCACTGTTACAAAAAACAAGAGGAATGTTACATCCCAACACTCACCTGCATTCGCGCTTGATAATGTTGTTCCAATGTAACATGCCTAATATTTAGTTAATATAAATCATTAACTAGGCATCAAATGATTAATGTGGTTTATGTGATGGCTTTGGAAAGTCTATATTTCTGCATTTATTTTATATCAATTCAACATAGAATCATTGGATATAAAAAAAAAAAAAATCAGTTATATTTCTGCTTACAGTAGGGTTAATACCTAAAGTAGCTTTTGAAAAGACAAAAATAAAGAGTAATGATAAGTGAAGGCACCACAATGTGCACAAAAGATGACTTTAACACAAATTCTTACAACACCTAAATGCAAATTCTTACAAGTTTTCGCTGAAAATTGTAGGTGAAATTTGAAAGAAAGTCGTAGTATCAGGGTTAAATAATGTGCTGATAGTCGCCTACAACGTACATATGCAATATGAAAGGCCTGAGGCCAGTGATCTTGGAAAAAATAACCTTAACATTAAATCTTACAATATTGGACATGCCGGACGCCGACGCTGACGCCCGAGGTCATCATATAAGCTCACCACTTGTAATAGAAGTAGGTAAGCTAATAAAAATACATCAGATCAAAAAATAAAATAGGAGGTGCAAAATGGCATTATGTAATGAAGAATCACTGAAATTGTAATTGAAGTACATTCATTGGTTAAAGAGGAGTTGCGGAAAAACATTCGTTCAAGAAAGTGACTATAAGTCCCAACAAAAATACATCACATTAACAACTAAAATAAGCCTTAATGTTACTAGTAACAAGTATGAGAAAGTATTAAATAAAAAAAAAAGTTAAAAAAAATTTTTTTTAAAGAAAGTGAATATTAGTCCCAAAAATCCCCCTCAAATTCCTCAAATATGCATGTAATGAGGGCGCAACGTTACCGCAATGTAGTTCAGTAAACCATGTGTACAATATCAATTGCCTGGAAAGACACACAGAAACAGAACTCACCTTAATACAAACTTTTAGAACTTAAAATTGAGTAAGTCAGAGAAAAACGTGAAGATTGATACTGAAAAAAAGAAAAGAAATCAGTTAAATTTCTGCATACAGTAGGGTTAATACCTAAAGTAGTTATTGAAATGAGAAAATAAACAGTAATGTGAGGTGAAGGCACCACAATCTGCACAAAAGCTGACTTTAACGCAAATTCTTACAACACCTAAACGCTAATTCTTACAAGTTTTGGCAGAAAATCAGCCTCAAATTCTTCAAATATGCATGTAATGAGGGTTAAATATTACTACAATGGAGTTCAGTAACCCAAGTGTAGAATATTAATCGCCTGGAAAGACACATAGAAACACAACTCACCTAAACACAAAGTTTACAAAGTTTTACAACTTAAAATTTACTAAGTCCAAGAAAAACATGAAAATTTTGACTGAAAAAAAAAGAAAATTTCCGTTAAATTTCTGCATACAGTAGGGTTAATACCTACAGTTGTTATTGAAATATGAAAATCAACAGTAATGAGAAGTTGAAGCAGCACAATATGCACAAAAGCTGACTTTAATGCAAATTCTTACAACACCTAAATGCAAATTCTTACAAGTTATAGCAGAAAATTTTAGGTGAAAATTGGAAAAAAGTCGTAGTATCAGGGTTAAATACTGTTCTGATAGTCCCCTGCAACCTACAGATGCAATATCAAAGGCCTGAGCCCACTGATCTTTGAGAAATTAACCTTAACATTAAATCTTACAATATTGGACACGCCGGACGCTGACACCGACGCTGACGCCTGAGGTCAGGACAATAGCTCACCACTTCTAATAGAAGTAGGTGAGCTAAAAAACTATCAGTGAAATCAACATGGAAGCTCTAGTATTTAATTTTATCTGCAATTACACGAATGTACATGTATGGAGAATGCTCAAAATGTTAAAAAATTTATAGTAATTTATATATTTTTTATACTTACCAATGACCCAGACATAGCTGGTGCTAATTCTAAAAAATCTAGGGCCAAACACAAATTTTGCCCCCCAATCCCCAAAATTTGCATCTAAAACCGAAAAAATCATGTCCTAAATGGTCCTCCATACTTTTCCTCCACTGCGCATGCGCAGTGTCAAGGAGGTCTCGAAATTGGCGCCAATTATCATTCTTACAAGCAGTGCCTGGTCAGCGCTATGTACTCAGCGGGGAGGTATGAGTTCCCAACTCCTGAGAGGGCCATCCCCGTCTGGGTCATTGGTAAGTATAAAAAATATATAAATTACTATAAATTTTTTAACATTTTTATACTGTACCAATGACCCAGACATAGCTGAATAGTAACAAGAGCGATGTTACATCCCAACGCTCACCTACATTCGCGCTTGATAATGTTGTTCCAATGTAACATGCCTAATATTTAGTTAATATAAATCATTAACTAGGCATCAAATGATTAATGTGGTTTATGTGATGGCTTTGGAAAGTCTATATTTCTGCAGTTATTATATATCAATTCAACATAGAATCATTGGATATAAAAGCATTTTTTTCTTTTAGAAATGTTTATGATTAAGAATATGAATCGTGAGGCCAGATATTAAATCATAAATAAGAATTAGGAAAGGCTTTCATAAATCACTGAAATTGTAATTGAAGTACATTCATTGGTTAAAGAGGAGTTGCAGAAAAACAGTCGTTCAAGAAAGTGACTATAAGTCCCAACAAAAATACATCACATCAACAACTAAAATAAGCCTTAATGTTACTAGTAACAAGTATGAGAAAGTATTAAATAAAAAAAAAAGTTAAAAAAAAATTCTTTTAAAGAAAGTGAATATAAGTCTCAAAAATCCCCCTCAAATTCCTCAAATATGCATGTAATAAGGCCGCAACGTTACCGTAATGTAGTTCAGTAACCCATGCGTACAATATCAATTGCCTGGAAAGACACATAGAAACAGAACTCACCTTAACACCTCACCTTAACACAAACTTTTCGAACTTAAAATTGAGTTAGTCAGAGAAAAACGTGAACATTGTGACTGAAAAAAAGAAAAGAAATCAGTTAAATTTCTGCATACAGTAGGGTTAATACCTACAGTTGTTATTGAAATGAGAAAATAAACAATAATGAGAGGTGAAGGCACCACAATCTGCACAAAAGCTGACTTTAACGCAAGTTCTTACAACACCTAAACGCTAATTCTTACAACAAGTTTTGGCAGAAAATCAGCCTCAAATTCCTCAAATATGCATGTAATGAGGGTTAAATATTATTGCAATGGAGTTCAGTAACCCAAGTGTAGAATATTAATCGCCTGGAAAGACACATAGAAACACAACTCACCTAAACACAAAGTTTACAAAGTTTTACAACTTAAAATTTACTAAGTCCGAGAAAAACATGAAAATTTTGACTGAAAAAAAGAAAATTTCCATTAAATTTCTGCATATAGGGTTAATACCTACAGTTGTTATTGAAATATGAAAATCAACAGTAATGAGAAGTTAAAGCAGCACAATCTGCACAAAAGCTGACTTTAACGCAAATTCTTACAACACCTAAACGCAAATTCTTACAACTTTTGGCAGAACATTTTAGGTGAAATTTGGAAAAAAGTCGTAGTATCAGGGTTAAATACTGTTCTGATAGTCCCCTACAACCTACATATGCAATATCAAAGGCCTGAGCCCACTGATGTTTGAGAAATTAACCTTAACATTAAATCTTACAATATTGGACACGCCTGACGCCGACGGCGACGCTGACGCCCGAGGTTATCACAATAGCTCACCACATCTTACAGATGTAGGTGAGCTAAAAAGGCTGGAGGGCCTAGGACATAGAGGAAAATCCAATAAGCTCAACTATATATAATAGAGTCATCGCCTCGAGGAGAAAAGGAGTATTAGGCTTTACATGTATCTTTCTTATTTATGATAAATTAGAAAGACACAACACCCTCCATAATTGAGCATAATAACATTCATGTTCTCTATTAACATCCAGTATAACCCTTTATACTAATTATTTTTAAAGTAAGCCAATAAATAAAGTTAGTCCAGAGAATTGAGACTCTTTATACTCTTTAAAAGTGTCCGAGGATTGTATATTAACGCCCATTTGACACGTGACATATACAAATGCTTCACACCAGCTACACTTTAAAAATATGACATGAATGAATTTTAAACATTAACTTTACACTTTAAAACCATCCCGGTAACGACTCAGAATTACTGACTCCGGAGGAGGTATCCCCTTGCTTTTCACTATAAAGCAGGTGACCTAGGGGAACACCCTCCCCCCCCCCCTTCCCCTTGCCCCGGGTCAAATAGCCCAGAGCGAAGAGGGCAGCAGGACGGAGTCACTGCCGGAACAGAAAGCCTGCATAACTATAGTTGCAACTGTTTAGTGGACGACATTCTGAGCAACAGATAACGGACCTAAACAATGCAGGTCTCCAGAAATGGACTCAATATTTCTGAGATAAAAATTCGTGAATGTGGATGGCTGAGACCAATATGCAGCCTTCATTAAATCTGTAATAGCAACACTATTTGTGTAAGCCCAAGATGTAGAAAGAGCTCTTACTTCATGAGCCGAGATCTTAAGCACAGACTGCTGAGTTTATCATAAGCAGTACGGATAGTTAATTGAATCCATCTAGCAATAGAATGGACCGTAATGTCCTTTCTATTAGGCATCAGAGACAGAAAGAAGCGTTTTCGACCATTTCTGATAAACTGAGATCTTCGTTTATAAATACATAAAGCTCTAACCAGACAGAGTAAAGGCCTATGCCCGTCTGAAGACGGAAGGGCCTTAATAACAATAGGTTCCGGATATTTATTAGGAGCCTGATTCTTAGCCAAAAATCCAACATTAGTAGTAAAGGTAATAGTGTTCCCGACACTACGATAGTGAGAATCGTCCACAGATAGTGCATGAAGCTCACTGACTCTTATAGCAGAAGAGAAAGCTAAGAGAAATGCTGTCTTATAAGACAAGAATTTGAAGTCTCAAGAGGCTCAAATGGCTTTTCTTTTAGTTTAAGAAGAACCCAAGCTAAATTCCATTTAGGAATTAATCTAAGGGTTCTAGGTCTATTTATCGAGAAGTTTCTAACTAATTTAGATAAAGAGACATTAGATCCAATTTGTAAACTATCATGGTGTGCATAGGAATCAGATAACATAGACCTATAACCTTTAATAGTAACATGCTGCAGTTTGATCTTGTCAAACAAGTATACTAGAAAGTTTGCAATGTCTGGAATGGAGGGATCAAAAATATCAACAGAATGATCCCTACACCAACGACAAAAGACCTTCCACTTAGCCGCATAGTTTAGCGAAGAGGAGGTCCTCCGACAGTTAGAAATTGCGTCCACTGCTCGTCCTGTAAAATGCTTGCCGTGCAAGAAGGACCGCACAACGGAAATACGTGAAGGTTGAGACCTTGCGGGTTGTGATGTAGTTGACGCGATTTCCCCTGCGAAAGAAGATCCTCTCGTGGAGGAAGTTTTCGCGGTAAGTCCCAAAGCAGACACCTGAGTAGATTTATCCATGGTCTCTGTGGAGACAGAGATGCTACCAACAGAATTTTGCATTGAGATTGTTTTATCTTTAGCAAAATCTGCTGAATCAACGGCGCTGGAGAATACGCATATCCTATCATTCCGTCCCACGAGATCGATAGAGCGTCTACTGCATATGCTTGGAGATCCGGACATGGAGACACATACGTCTGCAACTGATTGTTGAGTTGTGTCGCAAATAAGTCTATCATTGGCCGCTCCCATTCGTAGCAAATCTGATTGAATACCTGTTTGTTGAGAGTCCATTCTGACGGCAACAAGCGACCCTTCCGTGAAAGGGAGTCTGCTAATACATTCAGACAACCCGGAATATGACGGACCGAAAGTAGAACTTGGTGTTCTAGAACAAACAGAAGGATTCTTTCCGTTAAATTGAATAACGGAACGAAATGAGTGCCTCCCTGGTTCCGAATATACGCTACTATTGTCGTATTGTCGGACAGGATTTGGACATGTGCTTTCTGAATAATGTTCATCCAATGACGTAGTGCAAGCCAAATTGACATCATTTCCTTGATGTTTATGTGCTTGCCTAGAAACTGCGGATCCCAAAGACCCTGGCACTTCGAATCCGTTGGGATCAATGTTGCACCCCAACCTGTTTGACTGGCATCCATCATAATCGTAAAACTCGGATCCGGCAACTGCAGTGGGACTCCCTGAGTCAACCACTGAATGTTTGCCCAAGTCTGAATCTCTTGTTTCACTTGATTTGACAAGAGAATGTCTATATCGAGTGAATGAATCTTTACACTCCAATTCTGAGTCAAGAAAATTTGGAGAGGATGAGTGCGTAACCGCCCCATCGGAATGAGATCCGCAGCGGCTCCGCACAGACCTATCAGTCTCATGAACTCTCTCGCTGTGCCTTTGTCTGAGTGAAGACAATAGCGAGCGTAACAACTGATTACTTTCGCTCTGGTTACCGGCAGATGAACGAGATTGTTGTGCGTGTCGAAGCTCATTCCCAGATGAGTGAATGACTTGGACGGCACCAGATCCAACTTCTCCTCGTTTATTATAAAAACCGAGGCGTCGGAGTAATAGAAGCAGATTCTGCACATCGTTCTGAAGCGTTAACTCGTTGCCGTACCTCTGAAGAATGTCGTCCAGGTAGGCCGACGTTACCGCAGACGAATGAGCTCGTAAATATATCATTACCGAGTTCATTATTCGAGTGAAAGCCCAGGGCGCTAGGTTCAAACCGAAGCACATCGCTCAGAACTGATATACCACTCCTAGGACTGCGAAGCGTAGATACTTTCTGAATGTCGGATGTACCATGACGTGAAAGTACGCATCCTTGAGATCTATGCTTGTAGCATAGTCGTTCACCCGAATACTCGCTCTGACTGACCGAATTGTCTCCATATAGTACTTCGGAGCGACGATCAGCTTGTTTATCCAGCTCAGATCTATGACTGGACGGAACGAGCCGTCTGGTTTCGGAACCAGAAACAGATGGCTGTAGAAACCCGGTGATTCCTGGTCTTCTACGACCTCTATCGCGTTCTTCTTCAGAAGAGACTGTACTTCTGATAAAAGAGCGTCTCTTTTCTGCGGATTCGACAGAAGCTGAGTCCATTTTGGACTTCGAGTTAATGGAGGCTTTCGTTTGAAGGATATTCTTAGTCCTTCTGAAATTACCCCTCGAACCCAGGGGTCATCCGTAATTGACGCCCAACCGTTTATAAAACTCGATAATCTTCCGCCTACCGGAACACGATAGAGGTTCAAACCATCACCTCCTGGACCTGCGAGACTTGCGGAAGGAGAAACTACGTCCTCCGCGAACCGCACCCCGCCCCGTCGACCTAGGGACATCTGACCGGTAATCTCGGCCAGAAGAACGTCCCCCACGAGAGTCGCTGCCTTGACGGTCTCTAGAATAAGACCTAGAGGACACATAGGAACCTCTATAGGAACTTCTCTTGGGCGTACTTGTCCCAAAAGTGCCTGTCTTACTCTTTTCTGCTGTATCCGGCTTTTTGGAAGCGGATTTGAAAAGCAGAGAATCCGAAGCTTTCTTAGTTATCTTATCACAGATTGCTGAAAGCTTGCCGTCGAAGAGAAGCTCTCCGGAGACCGAAGCGACTCTGAGAGAGTTCTTCACCTTACCATCCACGCGCGTGGATGTAGCTAGGGCTGCGTCACGTCTAACCAACTCCAGGTTTGCCACTGAAAGGCCGGAGTTATACGTGGAATAAGCTACTGCCCTTGAAAGAAGTCTTAATGAGGATTGTATATCCTGGAATTCTTTCCCTTGAAGACGTAATTATAACGCCTTAGTAAGGTGATCTGCGTATGATAAGGCGTCTAAGTTAACTCTGTTAGACATTATTGTCATTTCCAACGTAGTGGTTGGAATTGACATAGACGACGGTATAGACAATTCCAAGTCTTCAGCCTCGTCGTCTAGAAGCAGAGGAACTCTCGGTATGCCCTGTCCTGCCGTTTCGAATTTATTCCTTGAATTGATGAAAGGCAGATTTAGGGCATTTGCGGATAAGAAACCAGACTTGCCCGTTTTGGTAGCAAGCTTATAAATAGCGTCGTTCAATAATTCAAATGTTCTTGTGACCTTATTGGACTGTGTCGGAAACGCAGGGACGATGTCCCTGAACCGATCAAAAAAGTCTGTGTCCAATGACGCTATCAGTCTCTTATCCGGCATCGCAGCATTCTGGTCCGACGGAACAACCTCTGGAAGATAATGCCGGATAAAATCTACGGCAGCTTTATGTTGTTTCGAAAGGGAAAGCTCCAAATCCTACGAATCCCTTTCGCCAACCTGTCGGACCCTATGAAGTTCTCGGTCGTCCGTACCCGATGCTTCGGCGGAGCGTACCGACCCATCGTCGTCGGATAATTCCTGATCCGACAGAAAATCTGTCGTTTGCTGGGATGCTGCGATTAGTTGTGCTATTTGGGATAGCACGTCCGTCACTGAGGCCTGTGGAGTAGCGGTCTTACGTTGCTTTGCCGCTGGAAGCTCCGTGTACGTTGACATCTGCATACTTCTTTTATGCGAACATCCGGAGTCTACAGGCCTCGTGTCCCTGGCTACCGGATGGCGTGACCTGGTCGCCGTGGAATCCCTGATCGGCGAAGCTGGCTGGATATCCGTGGTCACGTAGCCAAGGTGCGGTCGTGTGCGCTGCCGTGAGGATGAGGAAGCCTTATCGACAGTCTCTCTGGACTGTCTATATAACGGAGCGCCCCGAGCGGCAGACGTATGCTCCGAATGCGAAACGTTTTGTACCAAAACATCTGGTCCCAAATGTTGTTGTATGAGAGAGGGACCTCTCTCGCTCGCAGCCCGGATGGACCTGGACGAGCTAGGAACCGGACTAATAGGCTTCCTCCATTCTCTCCTCTGATCCGTCGTCACTGGGTGTGCACTTTGTCTTATTATAGTGCTCGCATCACCCAAATCTCCTTCCTGGCTGCCGAGCCATTCGATGAATGGTCGCTACACCGGGCGAGCTAGCGGATGCCAATGCCATCGATCCTACTAGGGACCTCTTAGGCAATTGACGTATTTCCATGAGCACTTTTGCCGCTAGCTCTTCATTTAACTGTGACGACGGAGGCACACTTTTGGAAGACATCACGGAAACATCACCCTGTTCTTGTTCCTCTGAAATAGAGATTGATAAACTAGAGTGACCCTGCGGAGAAAGGACCGGCATGGCCTTTTCCCCGCTAACAACATACCGTGACACACGTTTCCAATGTTTGTCATCCCAATTGACACATACTGAACAGGAGTTAGTGCGAGTACACTGACTACAATTAATACAATGATTATGAAAGTCAGAGGAAGATTTCCTCTTATTACAATTTGAACAATATCCTTTCATTGTGAAAAGAACACAAAAAGTCCTAGTACTCGCACCAACCCCTGAAAACAAAGATACATAATAACATGATCCATTAACATAGAAAAAATAATTGAAATCAAAAAAAATTTTTGAAAAAATATTTTTTCAGAAAAGCCCAAGTTTCAGAAAGTAACGTTGAGCCCCAATGGATCCCAAAAAGCCTAAGTGTGGACAAATTTTTTAAAAATATTACAAAAAATTAATGCAACACTTACGTATATAATAATGTATCTTGTTATGATTAAGCTAATACAAAGACAAGAAAATCCCTCTCAACAGAAACCGTTAATGTAAACAAGAAGTGTATAAACACCAGAAACATGACTCCAGGCACTGATAACCCTGGCCCGAAATCAGTTACCAATAACACACTATCTGATGCAAAACAGAGACTTCCAGGGAAGAAACTGCAGAACATCAGATGGTAGATGCAGAACACTACGCCTAAACACCCATGGGTGGGGACGTAAACATGGGGAAAAGAACAGAATTCATTCCGTTACCCAGCTAAAACTCCCAAGAAATTTTAGTAATAATATTACAGAAAATATGCCAAAAGCATGGGAGAATAGCAAGGGGGGGACTTAAAGGAAAGGGAGAGAGATTATTTCCTGCCACTCATTTTTCCTCTCCTCCTTCTATTTCCTCTTTAGATCCACCATTTCTCTAATATCTATGTGTCTGGCATCATTTAAACTGAGATTTACAAGCACAAATATCAGTCAGGTGTGAACTGATGAAGGGCCAAACAAAGAATGATAATTGGCGCCAATTTCGAGACCTCCTTGACACTGCGCATGCGCAGTGGAGGAAAAGTATCGAGGACCATTTAGGACATGATTTTTTCGGTTTTAGATGCAAATTTTGGGGACTGGGAGGCAAAATTTGTGTTTGGTCCTAGATTTTTGAGAATTAGCACCAGCTATGTCTGGGTCATTGGTACAGTATAAAAATATCAGTATTCAACCAATAATTTATTAATAAATCAACTCAAATATGAGATCATGCTGAGCAGTGAGCAACTAATCTTGAAATGAACTCAATGACTAATAACATTTCATTATGCTTACAAAGTATGAGTAATGAGTCAGCTAACTATCTCAGCAAAACCAAATACAAATAAAAATTTTCAGTCTGGCTATATCTGTCTTTCATGAGAGTACAGAGCCAAAGAAAACTGTGCACAATTTTGGTAGTAACTTTAACAAGAGGCCCCAGGGGGCCTGAGGGCGGTCACCTGACATGGTAGTCTAAATATCAAACCAGGGACTTGACTTGGATAAGCTGCATACGCTCCTCCTAAGAAACGCATATATCAACTAGATGAAGCGATTGTGCCCACACAATACACAGGATTTTCCTTCTATTTTCAGTTCCTGCACTTTTATGTCCCAAAATTGAGATAACCGCATAAAAAAACAGATTTTTTTTTTATTTTTGTTCGGAAATTTTCGAAGTTCCAAACAAAATATTTTCAGACTAAAATTTTTTTTTCTTCTTAAAATTGACCAAAACGCATACAATGAAAGTGTCAATGACACTGTAGCTCAACTTGTCAAGACATGTACATGTATAGTATGTGACACAGCAATGACAAACATCTAGGTAATGACCTGATAACAAAGGTACATATAAAGTATTGTAACGGTCTGTACATAAATACTGACCGTAGCCTTAACAAATGTATAGGTAAAGTACTGTAAAGGTGGGTGACAGTCAGATGCTAAACTAGAAAAGACATCTTTGAGTCCCAGAGTGGGTCTGACTGAACCCGAAAATATTTGTTCTCATAGCACAGTGATAACAAAGGCACCCCAAAACACACTCATTCCTGTCCCAAGGTGAAAACAAAGGTACCCAAGAAGTTTCGTGAAGATCAGTTCATAAATATGAGCTGTATAGAAGTTGTGACAAAAAACTGATTGGACCTCATTTCGGTACAAAATGGCCACTGGCAGCCTTCTTGAATTTTGGACCGCACGCAGAAACACTCGTTCTCATCCCAAGGTGATAACAGAGGTACCCAAGAAGTTTCGTGAAGATCGGTTGATAAATACAGCCTCCAGCCCGCGCTGTATTGACATGTGTACTAAGCGTGTATAAGTAGCACTGAAAAAATAAAAGTTCATCTAATTTGCATAATTTCTGCACGAGAAAAGAACCCGTATTATATGTGATGTATCCCATGGTACTAAACATTCACTCAAAAAATTTTTCAAATCAGCGCTTTCATATGGAAGTTCTGCGCGAAAATCTGATTGCCCCTAATTTTGAACAAAATGGCTGCCAGTGGCCATCTTGAATTTTGGACCGGACCCAAAACACTCGTTCTTGTCCCACGGTGATAACAAAGGTACCCAAGAAGTTCCGTAAAGATCGGTTCATAAATGCGGCTTCTAGCCCAAGCCATATTGGCACTTGCACTGACAGTGCTGAAAGTAACACTAAATAAATCAAAGTTAGTCTAATTTGCATAATTTCAGCACGAGAAAAAAACCCGTATGATATGTGATGTATCTCATGATACTAAAAATTCATACAAAAAATGAAAGTGTCAATGACACTGTAGCTCAACTTGTCAAGACAAAGACATGTACATGTAAAGTATGTGACACAGCCATGACAAACATCTAGGTAATGACCTGATAACAACGGTACATATAAAGTATTGTAACAGTCTGTACATGAATACTGACCGTTGCCTGTAACAAATGTATAGGTAAAGTATTGTAAAGGTGGGTGACAGTCAGTTGCTAAACTAGAAAAAAATCTTTGAGTCCCAGAGTGGGTATGACTGAACCCCAAAATATTTGTTCTCATAGCACAGTGATAACAAAGGCACCCCAAAACACATTCATTCCTGTCCCAAGGTGAAAACAAAGGTACCCAAGAAGTTTCGTGAAGATCAGTTCACAAATATGAGCTGTGTAGAAGTTGTGACAAAAAACTGATTGGACCTAATTTCGGTACAAAATGGCCACTGGCAGCCATCTTGAATTTTGGACCGCACGCAGAAACACTCGTTCTCATCCCAAGGTGATAACAGAGGTACCCAAGAAGTTTTGTGAAGATCGGTTGATAAATACAGCCTCCAGTCCGCGCCGTATTGACATGTGTACTTACTGTGTGTAAGTAGCACTGAAAAAATAAAAGTTCATCTAATTTGCATAATTTCTGCACGAGAAAAGAACCCGTATTATATGTGATGTATCCCATGGTACTAAACATTCACACACAAATTTTTTCAAATCAGCGCTTTCATATGGAAGTTCTGCGCAAAACTCTGATTGCCCCTAATTTTGAACAAAATGGCTGCCAGTGGCCATCTTGAATTTTGGACCGGACCCAAAACACTCGTTCTTGTCCCACGGTCATAACAAAGGTACCCAAGAAGTTCTGTAAAGATCGGTTCATAAATGCGGCTTCTAGCCCGAGCCATATTGGCACTTGCACTGACAGTGCTGAAAGTAACACTAAATAAATCAAAGTTAGTCTAATTTGCATAATTTCACCACGAGAAAAAAACACGTATGATATGTGATGTATCTCATGGTACTAAAAATTCATACAACAAATTATTCAAATCAGAGCTTTCATATGGAAGTTCCGTACAAAAAACAGATTTCTGCATCGTCGGTACAAAATGGCGGCTGGCAGCCATCTTGAATTTCAGACCGCACCCAAAAACACTTGTTCTCGTCCCATGGTCATAACAAAGGTACCCAAGAAGTTTCGTAAAGATCGGTTCATAAATAAGGCCACTAGCCCGAGCCGTATCCAATTGTTGACGTACGGACAGACGGACAACAGGCCATGACAAAAGCTCAAATTTGGGTTCACCAAAGTTGAGCTAAAAACAAACAAACTCATTTGGTCCAAAATTTCTAAGTCCAGACCGGGACCCCAAATTTTCAGCCTAAATATGAACCCAGGGACTTGGCTTGAACAAACTTGAATCTCACCCCCCTAAGGATGCTGCATACCAAATATCAAAAGATTCTTATTGGTAGATCTGAAGAAGATTTTTAAATAATATTCCTCATACTGCACTAATTTAAAAATTTGGGCTCCCATAGAGAGCCCAAATATGGACCCACGGAATTACTTTCAATATACGTGTGAAACAATCTTCCAAAGATGTTATATGTGAAATTTGAAAGCTTTTGGAGCAGTGGTTTGGGAGAAAAGTAGTCTTAATTGTTTTTCCGATTACCCACAGTGTTAAAAAATGCCGACTCAGCACTTTTTCAAAGTCCCAGAAAAGTACCCTATGATAAAACCGATAGCATTTGACCATTCCATTCTGTTGGTCTTAAGGAAGCTTCACACCAAATAAGAATTCTCAGTGCCGTGTAGTTTTGGAGATATGGGCGTTTTAATTTTTTTCTATTTTTAGCTCCTGCGGTTCCCATGGGGCAATGGGAAAAAAAAAATTCGGGCATAAATTAAGTACGTATGACCCAATAAGCCCTCATATCAAATTTGGTTCAAATCTGCCTCTCGGTTTGGAAAATAAATTAAGCCCTGCCTGTGCCTCTGTTCAAAGTTACAATGTTGGAGAGCTGACAGCTGCTCATTGTTGCTCAGTGGTTCTCTGCAGGTACTCCGGCTTCTTCCACCCGTAAAACTGTCACCGACATGATGTAACCCTGGCTGTTAATGTGTCGTTAAACCCTAATAAAACTAGAAAAACTGTGAGCACTGCTCATTAAATGATACCACCCACTCCCACCAAGAAACATTTTACAATAGTAAAAGTGTGTTTAATGTAGAGAGCACAAACACTGACAACACTCCCCCCCCCCACCCAACCTCCACCCCGAAGCTTGAATTGACAAAGCCTATTTTTTAATATGTGAAACTGTAAAAATGAAAATATCTGAAAACAAAATAGAAGGTACACATCTTCACTGTATGTAAAAGAATGTTTGAAGGTTTCATTGAAATCCATTCACTAGTTTAAAAGAGGTTGCGGATAGAAAATGTCAACAAACCGCCCCAGCCCCCTCCCCCACGCATGCTTGAATTGACAAAGCCCATTTTTTTAATATGGGAAACCCTAAAAATGAAAATATCTGAAAACAAAACAGGAGGTGCACATCTTCAATATGTGTAAAAGAACGTCTGAAAGTTTCAATGAAATCTGTTAACTGGTGTAAGAGAAGTTGTGGATAGCAGATCTGTACAGAATGCCAATTGAATTTGACAAAGTTCATTTTTCAATATGGGAAACTGTAGAAATGAAAATATCTGAAAACAAAATAGGAGGTGCATATCTTCAATATATGTAAAAGAATATCTGAGAGTTTCAATGGAATCCGTTCACTGGTTTCAGAGGAGTTGCAGATAGCAGATGTGTACATCCCTAAAGAGTAAAGGATCGACGGACGGACGGACAGACAGACGGATGGACGGACGGATGGGCAGGCAGACGGACGGACATCGAAATATGAAAATATCTGAAAGAAAAATAGGAGGTGCACATTTTCAATATATGTAAAAGAAGGTCTGAGAGTTCCAAGGGAGTTTGTTCAATGGTTTAAGAGGAGAAGCGGACAGCAGATCTATACCCCTCCCTACTAAAACCTGAATTGACATTTGTTCAATGGTTTAAGAGGAGTAGCGGATAGCAGATCTATACCCCTCCCTACTAAAACCTGAATTGACAAAGACCATTTTTGAATATGGGGAACTGTAAATATGAAAATATCTGAAAAGAAAATAGGAGGTGCACATCTGCAATGTATGTAAAAGAATGTCTGAAAGTTTCAATGAAATCTGTTCAATGGTTTAAGACAGACATGTTAACTCTCCCGGAATGCCCGGGATTCTCCTGGAATTAGCTATCCCCTCCCGCCCTCCCGCCCGGGAGTCAATATGGGCCAAAATCTCCTGGAAAGTCGAGATACCAGACAAAAACTGAATCCACCAGCTTTTGTTTACAAATACAAAAGCATGTGCTCTACTCTCAATGGCAAGGTCATTAAGTTTGTGTGAAACGTCACCACTTACGTAAGAACTGGTGACCAATCTCATTTCTGTCAATGGCCGTGTTGTGATTATTTGCAAGACGTTTGCAAGACGTTTGACAGGCGGATTAAATGAATTTGTGATGCAGGATATTTGCTGAAATTGATTATATATTAAAGGCACACCTTTGCTTGTATACAGGTAGCAGTCAAATCGAAAAATAAGTTCCATACGCATAAATTTTGTCCAATCGAACATGTGCAAAAATATGCACAAATTTATTATTGTGCATTTTGGATTTCACTTTCAGATAATTATAGCCAATTTTGCAGACAAACGGCTCAAACATATGAGTTGCCGTAATTTTCAATATATTGGGAAAAATTTCCGATTCGCAATTTTCTAAAGCAGGCTGCAAAAAAAATTATGTTTTTGGTGAAAAAAATCTCTAAAAAGTTGCTAATTTACGGCACTTGGACGTTTTTTCATTCGTTGTGATAAATGGACAACAAAATAAATTAAATATCCCGGAGATGTTTCGTCCTGGGCTGGCTGTGGCATAATGTTCACGTTTCACTGAAAAATGATCACCCCATTCCAAATCCCCTTCGTAAATGACCAACTACTTCCAGTGAGTACCCGGTGTGGTTAGGCGGGGCGCTGGGCTTTGGCAGATCGAATTACCACAACAACCGGGCTCGGGGTGTGCCTAAACACCACAGATTGCCGCAGGTTACCGCAGGTCGCCGCAAGTACCCATAATTTCCCAAATAGATCCAAAACTTTCAACACAGCGTCAAAACTGATATAGTGCTGAAAAGGTCGAAAATATCTCCAAACATTTTGTACATAAAACCATTGAAATATGGATGTCATTGGAACAACTCAGATATTGGCACATGACCACATCCATATTTTTGATTTCTGTTTTTCTCTATATTTCTATGTTTTGGCTTTTGAAAGGACAAATTGTTCAAATAAAACACATTAGGGTGGAATGTTTAATGTATGTGTGTGTGGGGGGGGGGGGGGTGGGGGGGGTGGTAACATGGAAATTATTGATGTGCTGCCCACGTGCAAAAATCTCACTGACAAGCATCCGAGTCTCACTGGGAGCTCATCAAAATCTCACTGACAGTCACCTCGAGAGGTTAACAGGTCTGGGTCACTCACCACCGGTTAGTAGAACGTTGGCGTATGTTCCTTTGATGTATTGTTGTTGGACTGTTTCCTGTTATGTGTGGGGGTGGGGGGGGGGGGGGGTATTTGGTATTAATTTGTATTTAAAAGTGATCCACACGTGGCTTCTACGCGCAAAAAAAAATCTCCCTGAAAATCATGTCATCTCCCTGAAAATTTTCTTCAATCTCCCTGAAAAAGATTTTGGAAGGTTAACATGTCTGAGTCACCTCGAGAGGTTAACAGGTCTGGGTCACTCACCACCGGTTAGTAGAACGTTGGCGTATGTTCCTTTGATGTATTGTTGTTGGACTGTTTCCTGTTATGTGTGGGGGTGGGGGGGGGGGGGGGGTATTTGGTATTAATTTGTATTTAAAAGTGATCCACACGTGGCTTCTACGCGCAAAAAAAAATCTCCCTGAAAATCATGTCATCTCCCTGAAAATTTTCTTCAATCTCCCTGAAAAAAATTTTGGAAGGTTAACATGTCTGGTTTAAGAGGAGTTGCAAATAGCAGATCTGTACAGAATGTCAACTGAATTTGACAAAGTTCATTTTTCAATATGGGAAACTGTAATGAAAGTGTCATTGACACTGCAGCTTAACTTGTATGTGTGTTGTGTTTGATGAAAAGGATAATGTTCAATGTATATGAAAGGATTATGAAATAAGACAAGAATTATGATAATTGGGAATATGTTAATTTCAGTTTCCTGTATGCTATGTTTTTAATAAAAATAATATGAGGTGTACACTGTACTAAAGAGTTGAGGGGTGGGTTAATATGACCTCACAGTTAATGTATGTGGCCCTCACAGTTAACGTATATCAATGAAAGTTACCAAGTTACAGTGAAATTATTCCAAAATGAGTCATCCTATCAAGTTACACTGAAATCCCATCATAAATATGGCCTGCAGACTGTGCTAAAGGCTTTCGGGCTTCAGGCCTGTGTAGCCATGACAGTAGACTGAATGCAACTAAAAGGGGACATCCTCATCTCGACATTATACTGAGTCATTCCACTAAGTTACAATGAAATCCCTTCACAAATACGACCTTATTCTGTACTAAAGTTTTTTGGGTTTTGGGCTCGGGAAGCCACCATGGTTGAATGATCATGACCAAAAGGGGCGTTGTCATCTGGGCATAATCTGGAGTGATCCTACGAAGTTACAATGAAATCCCTTCATATAAATGACCTGTAGACTGTGCTCAAGGTTTTCGGGCTTCGGACCCCTGAAGCCGTCACAGCTGACCAAACACGACCAAAATGGGATGTCATCATCTAGGCATTATATGGAGTCAACCTAACAAGTTACAATGAAATTCTTCTATAAATACAACCTACAGACTATGCTAAAGGTTTTTGGGCTCAGGCAGCCATCAAGGCTGAATGATTGCAACCAAAAGGGGAAGTGCTCATCTAGACATTATTTGGAGTCATCCTACCAAGTTACAATGAAATCCCTTCATAAATATGACCTATAGACTGTGCTAAAGGTTTTCAGGCCCCTATAGCCATCACAGTTGCCCAACTGCGTCCAAAAGGGGACGTTCTCATCTAGACATTATATGAAGTCAACCTACCAAGATACAATGAAATCCCTTCATAAATATGACCTGTAGACTGTACTATGGGCTTTGGCAGCCATCATGGTTGAATGATCGCAACCAAAAGGGGACATTCTCATCTGGGCATCATCTGGAGTGATCCTACGAAGTTACAATGAAATCCCTTCATAAATATGACCTGTAGACTGTGCTCAAGGTTTTCGGGCTTCGGGCCCTGTAGCTGTCACAGTTGACCAATCACAATCAAAAGGGGATGTCATCATCTAGGCATTATATGGAGTCAACCTAACAAGTTACAATGAAATCCTTCCATAAATACGACTTATAGACTATGCTAAAGGTTTTTGGGCTCGGGCAGCCATCAAGGCTGAATGATCGTGACCAAAAGGGGACGTTCTCTTCTAGACATTATTTGGAGTCATCCTACCAAGGTACAATGAAATCCCTTCATAAATATGACCTGTAGATTGTGCTAAAGGTTTTCCGGCTTCGGGCCCCTGTAGCTGTCACAGTTGCCCAATCGTGTCCAAAAGAAGATGTTCTCATCTAGACATTATATGAAGTCAACCTACCAAGTTACAATGAAATCCCTTCATAAATATGACCTGAAGACTGTGCTAAAGGTTTTCGGGCTCGGGTAGCCATTATGGGTTGAATGGTTGCAACCAAAAGGGGACATTCTCATCTGGGCATCATCTGGAGTGATCCTACGAAGTTACAATGAAATCCCTTCATAAATATGACCTGTAGACTGTGCTCAAGGTTTTCTGGCTTCGGGCACCTGTAGCCGTCACAGTTGACCAATCATGATCAAAAGGGAATGTCATCATCTAGGCATTATATGGAGTCAACCTAACAAGTTACAATGAAATCCTTCCATAAATATGACCGAAAGACTATGCTAAAGGTTTTTGGGCTCGGGCAGCCATCAAGGCTGAATGATTGTGATCAAAAGGGGACGATTTCATCTAGACATTATTTGGAGTCATCCTACCAAGTTACAATGAAATCCCTCCATAAATATGACCTGTAGACTGTGCTAAAGGTTTTGGGGTTTTAGGCTCGGGCAGTCGTCATGGTTGACAGATCGCGACCAAATGGAGAAGTTCTCATCTAGACATCATATGGAGTCATCCTACCAAATTACAATGAAATCCCTCCATATTAAACATGACCTGCAGACTGTGCTAAAAGTTTTGGGGTTTCGGGTTTGGGCAGCCATCACGGTTGACAGATCATGACCAAAAGGGGACGTTCTCATCTAGCCATTATACAGAGGCATCCTACCAAGTTACAATAAAATCCCTTCATAAATACAACCTGTAGACTGTGCTAATGGTTTTCAGGTTTTGGGCTCGGGCAGCCATACCAGTTGACCGATCGATACCAAAAGGGGTCATTCTCATCTAGACATGACCCCAAACCTGCATATGAAATTTCGTGACGATCAGACAAGAACTACGGGGTGTAGCCTGTACTAAAGGAAAATATGAACAGACTCACAGACTAACAGACTCACAGACTTCCGCACGCGTGATGGCAATACCTTATCTTGACTTTGTCAAGTTAAACTAAAAATGAAAATATCTGAAAAGAAAATAAGAGGTGCACATCTTCAATGTATGTAAAAGAATGTCTGAGCGTTTCAATGAAATCCGTTCACTGGTTTAGGAGGAGTTGCGGATAGCAGATGTGTACCCACCTAAAGCGTAACGGACGGATGGACGTATGGACGGACATAGTGAACACTATATACCACCCACTTTTCAAGTGGGTGGTATAACAAGAGGTCTCATGGGGCCTGAAGCGCTCATCTTGAACAGAAAACAATATATTAAACAGAGTCCAAGAATGAGTCTACATTAAGCAATCCATCTCCACAGGATACACTGTCAATCCTTGAGTCCCTCAGGAGTGACAAAAATAATCCGGGCATCATGCCTTTTCTTCAGTTGAACATAATGTAATATGTAGAGCTCGAGCCTATGAAGCCCCTTGATACAACCTATGTGGATTAATCTTAGTTACACACCTCTGGAGGGTACTGAACACAAGATTTTTAATTCTTCAGCAACATGGCCAATTCCAGCTCCCATAGGGTGCCTAAATATTAACCTAGACTCTCAATTTGAACACAGTTGAATCTGACTTCCCAAGAGATGTTGTGTACCAAATATGAAAGCATTCTGACTGTTGGATCTGAAGAAGAGAAATTTAAAGAAATTTCTTCATATTGCAAAGAGTTAAAATTTAGGCTACCATAGCAAGCCCAAATATTAACCTATGGATCCGATTTGAACAAACTTGAATCTGACCCCCCTAGAGATGTTGCAATTTTTTTTATTTTAACAAACTTGTATCTGACAAACCCCCCCCCCCACCCCCACCCACTCCCTCCCTATGGGGCTGGGCATTTTGAGTTGAACAAAAATACAGTGCCCCTTCGAGACCATCACTCACACAAACTTTCACTTGAATTGGCCCAGTGGCTTTGGAGGAGAAGACCAAAACATGGTGTTGACAGACAACAGACGGACGATGAACAGAGAGCAATGAGATTAGCTCAGCTTGACTTTGTCAAGATGAGCTAAAAAAAATTTAAAAAATAGATCAAATGCTTACCTGTGTACTGGATGTACCAAGGCTGAACAGATATATATTTTTGCGGTAAAAAATGAGGAAAAAGGTTTCTGTATTTATATACCGTATTGACCCGTGTCGAACCGTATTGACCCATGTCGAAGCCCAGGGGGTGCTTGCAGTGGAATAAATGTAAACTTGGAGGAGGGAGGCTTAGGCACTGGGGAGACAGCTTGCACGAATCGGTCAATGGGGGTCGGGCCGGGAATTTTCAGAGTCAGATGAAGCCACTGCGATGGGCACATGTACTTCCAATGTCTCAGTTAAAAAAAATGGTACTCGTCTTCCTACAGATGTTTGCTTAAGTATTCAATGTATGTTTTTTTCAGCTTTTGAACTTCAATCATCAGTTTAATAAAATTAAATAAAATGAAAATCCATGTGTTGTTGTCATTTTTACAGGTGATTCTCGAAACCGGAAGCAACTAGAAAAACTCCAAACCACCTGTTTAAAAACACACTATAATTATAGTCTTTCTGTTAGATGGGTTGCTGTTTTAGACAATTTCGGGGGAGGAAAAATGAATATAAAAAAATAACCAGATTCCATGTGGGCGAACAGAGGGAGGAAACTCGTGGGAGAGATAAAAATAACAACACTATATTCATAACATAACAACAATATATTATCCAAGAAAATCATCAAACAACAAAATTAATTAATCAATGATACTGATAGCTTCAAAGGAATACAAAGTCAAAAAAGTAAAAAGTTAAAAAATTTATAGTAATTTATATATTTTTTATACTTACCAATGACCCAGACATAGCTGGTGCTAACTCTTAAAATATAGGGCCAAACACAAATTTTGCCCCCCAATCCCCAAAATTTGCATCTAAAACTAAAGAAAACATGTCCTGAAAGGCCCTCCACACTTCGCCCCGACTGCGCATGCGCAGTGTCAAGGACGTTCCGAAATTGGCGCCATTTATCATTCTAATAACCAGTGCCTGGTAAGCGCTATGTACTCAGCGGGGAGGCAAGAGTTCCCAACTCCTGGGAGGGCCATCCCCGTCTGGGTCATTGGTAAGTATAAAAAATATATAAATTACTATAAATTTTTTAACATTTTTATACTGTACCAATGACCCAGACATAGCTGAATAGTAAAAAGGCTGGAGGGCCAAGGACATAGAGCAAAATGGAATACGCTCAATAAAATAAAATAGAGTCATCCCCTGTAGGGAAAAGAAGTAATAGGCCTTACATGTATTTTTCTTATTTATGATAAATTAGAAAGATACAACACCTTCCAAAATTGAGCTTCATACATCCATGTACTCTATTAATATCCAATATAATCCTTATACTAATAATTTTTAAAGTAAGCCAATAATAAAGTAAGTCTAGAGAATAGAGACTCTTATACTCCTAAAAGTGTCTGAGAATTGCATAATCATGTCCGTTGACATATGCAATATTCAAAAGCTATACTTTAAAAACTAAGACTTGAATGAATTTTAAAAACTTAAACTTCTCACTAAACAACCATCCCAATAACAGCTCAGAATTACTAACTCCGGAGGAGGTATCCCCTTGTTTTCATAGTAAAACAGGTGACCCAAGGGAACACCCTCCCCCCCCCCCTTTTTCTTGCCCTGGGTCAAATAGCCCAGAGCGAAGAGGGCAGCCGAACGGAGACACTGCCGAAACAGACAGCCTACCTAGCTATAGTAGCAACTGTTAAGTGAATGACATTCTGAGCAGTAGATAATAGACCTAACAAAAGAGGCCTCCAGAAATTGACTCGATATTTCTAAGATAAAATTCATGAATGTGGATGGCTGAGCGCAATGAGCGGCCTTCAAAAATCTATAATAGCGACACTATTAATGTAAGCCCAAGAAGTAGAAGAACTCTTACTTCATGAGCCGAAATCTTAAGCACAACTGCTAAGTCAATGATATACCATAAGCAGTACCGATAGTTAATAGAATCCATTAACAATAAAATGGAGCGTAACGTCCTTCTACTAGACATCAAAGACAGAAGAAGCTTACGCCCTTGTAATAAACAGATATCTGTTTATAAATACATAAACTGTACCCGGAAAGAGTAAAGGCCTATGCCCATACGAAGACGGAAGGACCTTAAAATAATAGGTTCCGGATAATAGGAGCCTAACTCTTATGCAACAATCCAACCTAAATAGTAACGGAAGAATTGATTCCGAAACTATGAAAGTGAAAATCATCCATCGATAGTGCATGAAACTCACTGACTCTACAGTAAAAGAGAAACCAACAGAATTACTGTCTAAAAGGTCAGAATTTGAAAACTACTGTTTCCAGAGGCTCAAATGATTACTTAGCTAAATAAGAACCGAAGTTAAAATCCGTATAGGAATTTAATCTAAAGATTCTAAGTCTATTTATCAAAAAGTTACTAACTGACTTAGATAAAGAGACAAAAGACTCAATTGTAAACTATCGTAGAGTGAATAGGTATGAGGTAACATAAACCTATAACCTAAATAATAACAGGCTGCAGTAGATCTTGTGAAACAAGTATACTAAAAAATAGCAATGAGTAGTATGGAGGGATCAAGAATATGAACATAATGATCCCCACACCACGACGGAAGAGCCTCCACTTTAGTCGCATAGAATAGCGAAGAAGAGGATCTCCTATAGTAAGAAATCGCGTCCAAAGCTCGTCCAGTACAGTGCTTACAATGCAATACGGACCACACAACGGAATACATGAAGGTTGCGACCTTGCTGGTTGTGATAAAGATGACACGATTTACCCAGAGAAAAAAGATCCTCACATAGAGGAAGATTTCACGTTAAGACCCACAGTAGACAAGAGAGTAAATTACTCATGATCTCTGTGAAGATAGAGATGCTATCAACAGAAATGTATTGTGGTTGTTTATCTTAGCAATACCTGCTAAAACAACAGCGCCGGAGGATACGCGTATCCTATCATTCCGTCCTATAGATCAATAGAGCGTTAACACTATTAGCTCAGAGATCTGGACAAGCCAACACATACGTCTGCAATTGATTAGCAAGCTGTGTCATAAATAAATCATCTTTGGGCGCTCCCATAGATAGCAAATCTGATTGAATACTTGTTTGTTGAGAGTCCATTCTGACAGCAACAAGCGACCCGTAAGAGAACGGGAGTCCGATAAAACAATCAGACGACCCGGAATATGACGGACCAAAACTGAACTTGGTGTACTATAACCAACAGACGGATTCTTTCCATTAAATTGAATAACGGAAACGAAAGAGTGCCTCCCTGGTTCCGGAGATACGCCACTACTGTCGAATTAAAGGACAGGAATTTGGGCATGCGTTTCTGAATAATGTTCATGCAATGACATAAAGCAAGCCTAAAAAACATTATTCCGCGGAAGTTAAACTGATTGCTAAAAGACTGCGGAACCCAAAGACCCTGGCACTTCGAATCCGTAGGGATCAGTATATATCCCAATCTGTTTGACTGGCAACCGTCATAACAGCCACACTCGGGTCCGGCAACTGCGGCGGCACTCTCTGAGTCAACCACCGAATGTTTGCCCCAGTCTGAATCTCTTGTAACACTAGATAGACAAGAGAACGTATAAATCGAGCAATTCATGGATTGCCGGAAAGTTGCCGTCGAAGAGAAGCTCCTCCGAGAACGAAGCGACTCTGAGAGAGTTCTTAACCTTACTATCCACGCGTGTGGATGTAGCTAGGGCTGCGTCACGTCTAACCAACTCCAATCAGCCACTGAAGGGCGGAGTTATACGTGAACAAACTACTGCCCTCAAAAGAAATTACATTGAGAATAATATCCCGTAAATCTTTGCTTGAAGACGTAATGATAACGCCTCAGTAAGGCGGATTACGTATAATAAAGCGTCTAAGTTAAGTCTACTATACATAATGTCGTTCCCAACATTGAAATTGGAAAAGACATAAACGGCGAAAAAGAATATATGCAGTCTTTAATCACACCGTCTAGACGCATATGAACTCTCGGTATGCCCTGCTCTGCCAAAATAAACTATTTGTAAAAATGATAAAATGGCAGAAATGAGCAACGCGGACAAGAAACTAAACTATCATGCTTAGTAGCAGGCTTGTATATATATATATATATATAGCGTCGAAAAATAAAACACATGTTGTAATGACAATATTGGACTGCGTCGGTAAGTCAGGGACAATGTCCCTGTACCGATCGAAAAAACCGAGTCCAATGACGCTATAAGTCTCTTATCCAAGATCGCAGCAATGAAGTCCGAAATAATAATCACAGGAAGATAATGCCAGAAGATATGAAAGGCATCTTCCGATACTACTAAAGGGAAAACTCGAAATCTTTCGAATCCCTTTCGCCATCCTGTCGGACCCTATAAAGCGTTCGGTCGTCCGTAGCTGATGCAACCGCGGACCGCACCGACCCAGCGCCGTCGGATAATTCCTGATTCGACCGAGAAACTGTCAATTGCTGGGATGCTGCGAAATAACTGTGCTAACTCGGATAGCACGTCCGTCACTGAGGCCTGAGGAGAAGCGGTCTTACGATGCATTGCCGCTGGAAGCTCCGTGATCGTTACCCCGTGCATACTTCCAATATGCGAGCGAACGGAGTGTATAGGCCTCGTGTCCCTTGGCTACCGGATGGCGCGACCTATTCGCCGTGGAATCACTGAATGCCGAAACTGATCGGATACTCGAGGTCACGTAGCCAATGTGCGGTCGTGTGCCCTGCTGTGAGGATGAGGAAGCATTAAAGACAGTCTCTCGGACTGTCAATATAACGGAGCATCCCGAGCAATGGACATATGCTCCGAATGTAAAATATCTGAACCACAACATGCGGTCCCCTATGTTGTTGGGCGAGAGAGGAACCTCTCTCGCTCACAGCCCGGACGGACCTGGACAAGCCAGGAACCGGACTAACAGGCTTCCTCCGATCTGTCCTCAATCTGCCGTCACTGGGTGAGTACTAAAGTAATTAAAGTGCTCGCATCACCCAAATCTCCTTCGTAGACCGCAACGGACGAACCCGGCAGCCGAACCATTCGATGAATGTACGCTACACCGGGTGAGCTAGCGAATGTCACTCCGTAAGCGATAGACATATTCCATGAGCACTTATTGCCGCTAACTCTTCATTAACTATGACGACAGAGGCACACTTTTGAAAGACATCTCCATAACTCTTCGAACAAGAAACCAGAAATGCTTGGATAGCAAGCATAAAATAATAATATATAGAGCGTCGTTCAATAATTCGAAAGTTTGTGTGACATTATTGGACTATGTCGGAACTGAGGGACGATGTCCCTGAACCGAACCAAAAATTTCTAAGTCCACCGACGCTATCAGTTTCTTATCCGGCATCGCAGCATATGTTGTTCCGAAAGGGAAAGCTTGAAATCCTCCGAATCCCTTTCGGTATCCCGTCGGACCGGATGAAACTTTCGGACGTCCGTACCCGCTTCCGCGGAGCGTCCCGACCCAGCATCGTCGGATAAAATATATGCGACAGATTCAGTTGATGCTGGGATGCTGCGATAAACTGTGCTATTAAGGAAAGCACGTCCGTTCCCGAGGCCTGTGCAGTAGCGGACTTACGATGCATTGCCGCCGGAAGCTCCGTGTACGTTGACTCCCGCACACTTCCTATGCGAATGTCCGGAGTCTGCAGGCCTCGTGTCCCCGGCTACCGACCCAGCGCCGTCGGATAATTCTCGATCCGACACCGTTTCTGTCGGCTGCTGGGATGCTGCAATAAGCTGTGCTATGTGCACAAGAATGTCCGGCGTCGAGACCTGCGGAGGCGCAGTCTATCGCTGCTTCGCCGAGGGCAGCTCCGCATCAGATGGCTCCCGCATACTTTTCCTATGCGAACGTCCGGAGTCCATCGGTCTCGAATCCCTGGCTGCCGGATGGTGTGACCTGGTCGCCGAAGAATCCTTGATCGGCGAAGCTGGTAATATATCGGCGGTCACGCAGCCAAGGTGCGGTCGTGTGCGCTGACGAGAAGAGGAAGCCTTAGCAGTCTCAGCGGACTGCCTATACAACGGAGCGTCCCGAGCGACGGACGTATGCTCCGCTAGCGACACATTTTGTACCACAACATCTGGGGCCAGATGTTGTTGAACGAGAGAGGGGCCTCTCTCGCTTGCCGTCCGGATGGACCGGAACGAGCTATGAACCGGACTAAAAGGCTTCCTCCGTTCTCCCTCCGATCCGCCGTCACTGGGTGTGCATTAAGTTAATTTTATAGTGCTCGCATCACCCCAAAATTCCTTCTAGACCGCAACGGACGAACCCGGCTGCCGAACCATTCGGTGAATGGACGCTACACCGGGCGAGCTAGCGGACGTCAAAGGCCGTCGAACCTACTAGGGTCCTCTTAGGCAATTGGCGTATTACATGAGCACTTTTCCGCTAGCCCTTCATTAATTGTGACGACGGAGGCACACTGTTGGAAGACATCACAGATACATCACCCTAATCTTGATCGTCTGAAATAGAAATTGATAAAGTAGAGTGACCCTGCGGGGAAAGGACCGGAGTGTCCAAATCCCCAACAACATACCGTGACATACGCTTCCCATATTGTCATCGAAATCATACGATACAGAACAGGAGTTAATGCGAGTACACTGACCACATATAGAATGATAATAAAGTCAGAGGAAGACTTCCTCTTAAAACAATTGATCAATATCCTTTCAATGTGAAAAGAAAACAAGTCCTGGTACTCGCACTAACCCCTGGCAATCAAAATACATAATAATAATATGATCCATTATTTTAACGAAGAACTTCAAAAATTATTCGAATGGTGCTCTGTGAACGAGTTGATGCTGAATGCTAAAAAAACCTCATACATTATACTTAATCCAACAAAAGGAAGGAATACTGATTCCCGTCATGAGGTAAAAATAAATAACCAAGTTATTAAGAAGGTCGGAGACAACGAACCAGAAAAATCCATAAAGTTTTTGGGAATAAGCCTCGATGAACATTTATCCTACAAAGCCCACATATCCCGAATAAGCTCGAAAATAGCGCGAGCAAACTATAGTCTCAACAAAGTAAAAAATATCCTCCCTCATCGAGTCCTGAAGACATTGTATTTCGCCCTGGTTCACAGCCATTTAATATATGGAATCGTAACATGGGGGAGCTCGAAAGCAATTAATAAATTAGCTATTATACAGAAGCGTTCATTACGAATTGTCAATAACAAAAAATACAACTCTCATACTGACCCTCTGTTCAAGAAGGATGAAATCCTCAAAGTTGACGATTTGTTTAAACTACATGCATTGCTGTTCATGTTTGACTGGCACAAAGGCCATTTACCTTCTTCCTTTAATGATATGTTCAACGTAAATGACAATTCGTCAGGTAGAACAACCAGACAGTCTGGACTTCTGAACATAGAAAAAACACGAAACCGTACCTTAGATAAACTTCCATTATACACGTTCCCGAAATTATGGAATGCTCTAGACGTCACTGTTCGAAATATTAACAATAGAACCGCCTTTAGATGCAAATTAACCTCCGATTTTATTTCTTCCTACTCAAATTATGTCCGGTGTAATAACCCCTATTGCCCAGAATGTTCATAATAAAAATCAGTATTTTCATTAAATTACCGAGAAGAACTTACCAAAAAGAACTTATACACACAAGTTATGCTCTGTGTCCCATTCTGGTATCCTCGTCCTGTACAACCTGCAAATCCTTCGATTTGATCTGTGAAAATGCACAAATAATTTACGTGTCGTGCCGACTGTCACACCGTGAGGTACCGCGGGGGGAGCCGTTCCAGTTTAAACTGAAACGGGCTGATTCACCGCTATTTGCGCCCCATCGTGTGTCAGCCGATGTGGACCTCCCATTAACAGACTTGTATTATTCCAAGATTTGTACGATAGTTTATGACGGGATCTGTTGTTACTGTTTGCAACCCTGAACTGTGTTAACAATATATTAAGCAGGTTGTTTCGGGATATTAGCAATATTGAGGTACCAGTCGTCCGCTGGAATCTATAATTATTTCCCCCTAACTTATTTTTTATACGAGAACAAATTATTGGCAAAAGAATATGAACACCCATAACTCATTAGGAATTAGACTAATTACGTCAAGTCCGATCACTTCATCACAGTCTGTTGCGATTTTTATTTTCCTAGGGAGTGTCAGGTAGACAGCCAATCTGGCTATGTCACTTCCCTGGTATGCTGAATACATTGTCTGTAAAACATTTATCTGTAAAACGTTTTTTATATGTATACCGTAAATAAAGAATCTGAATCTGAATCTGAATCTGAATCCATTAATATAGAAAAAATAACTGAAATCAAAATATTTTGAAAAAATATTTTTTCAGAACAGCCCAAGTTTCTGAAAAGTAACGTTGAGCCCCAATGGATCCCAAGCCTAAGTGTGGACAAAAATTTTAAAAATATTTTAAACAATTTATTCAACACTTACGAACAATAATAATGTATCTAGTTATGATTAAAATAACATAAAGATATTATTATTTAGAAATCCCCCCCTCACACAGAGGGCTGTTGTAAATGTAAACAATGAGTGTAAAAACACTAAAATAAGACTCCAGGCACCCAGGCCCGAAATCAGTTACCAAAAATACACTATCTGATGCAAAACAGAGACTTCCAGGGAAGAAACTGCAGAACATCAGATGGTAGATGCAGAACACAATGCCTAACCACCCGTAGGTGAAGACGTAAACATGGGGAAAGAACAGAATTCATTCTGTTATTCAGCTAAAACTCCCAAGAAATTTTAGTAATAATAATTACAGAAACTATGCCAAAAGCATGGGAGAATAGCAAGGGGGAACTTAAAGGACAGGGAGAGAGGAAAACACTTGAAAAAACAGTGTAACTAAATAATCAGAATGACAACAAAATGGCTGCTGCCTTGAAAATAGGTAACTTAACATAATTTCATTAAAAAATTTTAAGTTACAGCCCTGATAATATTCTGTCACACATTCTTTTCCTCTCCTCCTTCTCTATCCTCCTTAGAATCACCATTTCACTAATATTTATGTGTCTGGCATCATTTAAACTGAGATTTAAAAGCACAAAGATCAGTCAGATGTTAACTGATGAAGGGCCAAACTTAGAATGATAAATGGCGCCAATTTCGGAACGTCCTTGACACTGCGCATGCGCAGTAGGGGCAAAGTGTGGAGGGCCTTTCAGGACATGTTTTCTTTAGTTTTAGATGCAAATTTTGGGGATTGGGGGGCAAAATTTGTGTTTGGCCCTATATTTTAAGAGTTAGCACCAGCTATGTCTGGGTCATTGGTACAGTATAAAAATATAGCACATCAAGAGAACAAAAATCTTACCCCTCCCAATATAAAGCCAAATATTGCTTCACGAACTTCGTTTGAACAAACTTGATTCTACACCTCAAAAGGAAGCTCCATAGCAAATATCAAGTCTTTGTACATACTGGTTCATGAGAAGAAGATTTTAAAAATATTTTGGAGCATTTTTCCCCACTCCCTCCCTATGGGGCTGGGCATGTTGAGTTGAACAAAAATGCAATGCCCCTTCGGGACCATCATTCACACAAACTTTCACTTGAATTGGCCCAGTGGCTATGGTGGAGAAGACCAAAACATGGTGTTGACAGACAACGGACAGACGATGGATGGAGAGCGATGAGATTAGCTCAGCTTGACTTTGTCAAGATGAGCTAAAATGAAAGTGTCAATGACACTGTAGCTCAACTTGTCAAGACATGAGAATGCTCAAAATATCAGTATTCAACCAATAATTTATTAATAAATCAACTCAAATATAAGATCATGCTGAGCAGTGAGCAACTAATCTTGAAATGAACTCAATGACTAATAACATTTCATTATGCTTACAAAGTATGAGTAATGAGTTAGCTAACTATCTCAGCAAAACCAAATATAAATAAAAATTTTCAGTCTGGCCATATCTGGCTTTCATGAGAGTACAGAGCCAAAGAAAACTGTGCACAATTTTGGTAGTAACTTTAACAAGAGGCCCCAGGGGGCCTGAGGGCGGTCACCTGACATGGTAGTCTAAATATCAAACCAGGGACTTGACTTGAATAAGCTGCATACGCCCCTCCTAAGAAAAGCATATACCAACTAGATGAAGCGATTGTGCCCACACAATACACAGGATTTTCCTTCTATTTTCAGTTCCTGCACTTTTATGTCCCAAAATTGAGATAACCGCATAAAAAACAGATTTTTTTTTTATTTTTGTTTGGAAATTTTCGAAGTTCCAAACAAAATATTTTCAGACTAAAATTTTTTTTTCTTCTTAAAATTGACCAAAACGCATAAAATGAAAGTGTCAATGACACTGTAGCTCAACTTGTCAAGACATGTACATGTACTGTGACACAGCAATGACAAACATCTAGGTAATGACCTGATAACAAATGTACATATAAAGTATTGTAACGGTCTGTACATAAATACTGGCCGTAGCCTGTAACAAATGTATATGTAAAGTATTGTAAAGGTGGGTGACAGTCAGATGCTAAATAGAAAAGAAATCTTTGAGTCCCAGAGTGGGTCTGACTGAACCCCAAAATATTTGTTCTCATAGCACAGTGATAACAAAGGCACCCCAAAACACACTCATTCCTGTCCCAAGGTGAAAACAAAGGTACCCAAGAAGTTTCGTGAAGATCAAATCTTTGAGTCCCAGAGTGGGTCTGACTGAACCCCAAAATATTTGTTCTCATAGCACAGTGATAACAAAGGCACCCCAAAACACACTCATTCCTGTCCCAAGGTGAAAACAAAGGTAGCCAAGAAGTTTCGTGAAGATCAGTTCATAAATACGAGCTGTATAGAAGTTGTGACAAAAAACTGATTGGACCTAATTTCGGTACAAAATGGCCACTGGCAGCCATCTTGAATTTTGGACCGCACTCAGAAACACTTGTTCTCGACCCAAGGTGATAACAAAGGTACCCAAGAAGTTTCGTGAAGATTGGTTGATAAATACAGCCTGTAACCTCTAGCTCGAGCCGTATTGACATGTCCACTTACAGTGTATAAGTAGCACTAAATAAATCAAAATTCATCTAATTTACATAATTTCTGCACGAGAAAAAAACCCATACTATATGTGATGTATTCCATTTTACTAAACATTCATACAAAAATTTATTCAACTCAGAACTTTCATACAGAAGTTCTGTACAAAAGACTGATTGCACTAATTTTGGTACACATTGGTTGCTGGTGGCCATCTTGAATTTTGGACCACACCCAAAAACACTCGTTCTCATCCCACGGTGATAACAAAGGTACCCAAGACGTTTCATAAAGATCGGTTCATAAATACGGCCTCTAGCCTGAGCCGTATAGAAGTTGTGTACAAAAAACTGATGAAACCTAATTTCGGTACAAAATGGCCACTGGCTGCCATCTTGAATTTTGGACTGCACTCAGAAACACTCTTTCTCGTCCCAAGGTGATAACAAAGATACCCAAGAAGTTTCGTGAAGATCGGTTGATAAATACAGCCTCTGGCCCGAGCCGTATTGACATGTGCACTTACTGTGTATAAGTAGCACTGAATAAATCAAAGTTCATCTAATTTGCATAATTTCTGCACGAGAAAAAACTTGTATTATATGTGATGTATTCCATGTTACTAAACATTCATTCAAAAATTTATTCAAATCAGAACCTTCATATAGAAGTTCTGTACAAAAAACTTATTATACCTAATTTTGGTACAAAATGGCTGCTGGCAGCCATCTTGAATTTTGGGCCACACCCAAAAACACTCTTTCTCGTCCCAAGGTGATAACAAAGATACCTAAGAAGTTTCATGAAGATCGGTTCATAAATAGACCCTCTAGCACGAGCCGTATTGACATGTGCACTTACAGTGTATAAGTAGCACTGAATACATCAAAGTTCATCTAATGCGCATAATTTCTGCATGAGAAAAAAACTTGTATTATATGTGATGTATTCCATGTTACTAAACATTCATTCAAAAATTTATTCAAATCAGAACCTTCATATAGAAGTTCTGTACAAAAAACAGATTGTACCTAATTTCTGTACAAAATGGCCACCGGCAGCCATCTTGAATTTTGGACCACACCCCAAAACACTCGTTCTCGTTCCAAGGTGATAACAAAGATACCCAAGAAGTTTTGTGAAGAAATGTTCATAAATACAGCCCCTAGCACGAGCCGTATTGACATTACTGTGTATAAGTAGCACTGAATAAATCAAAGTCCATCTAATTTGCATGTCTGCACGAGAAAAAACCCTGTATTATATGTGATGTATTCGATGTTACAAAACATTCATACAAAAATTTATTCAAATCAGAACCTTCATACAGAAGTTCTGTACAAAAACTAATTGCACTAATTTTGGTACAAAATGGCTGCCGACAGCCATCTTGAATTTTGGGCCGCACCCAAAAACACTCGTTCTCGTCCCATGGTGATAACAAAGGTGCCCAAGAAGTTTGGAAAGATCGGTTCATAAATATGGCCTCTAGAAAGAGACGTATAGAAGTGGTGTACAAAAAACTTGAATTTTGGACCGCACCCAGAAACACTTGTTCTCGTCCCAAGGTGATAACAAAGGTACCCAAGAAGTTTCGTGAAGATCGGTTCATAAATACAGCCCCTAGCCGAAGCCGTATTGACATGTGTACTTACTGTGGGTAAGTAGCACTGAAAAAATCAAAGTTCATCTAATTTGCAGAATTTCTGCACGAGAAAAAAACCTGTATCATATGTGATGTATTCCATGTTACTAAACATTCAGACAAAAAATTATTCAAGTCAGCACTTTCATATGGAAGTTTTGTGCAAAAATCTGATTGCACCTAATTTTGTACAAAATGGCTGCCATCGGCCATCTTGAATTTCGGACCGAACCCCAAAACACTTGTTCTCGTCCCACGGTGATACCAAAGGTACCCAAGAAGTTTCGTAAAGATCGGTTTATAAATACGGCCTCTAGCCCGAGCCGTATTGGCATTTGCACTTACAGTGCTGAAAGTAACACTAAATACATCAAAGTTAGTCTAATTTGCATAATTTACGTACAAGAAAAAAACCCGTATTATATGTGATGTATCCCATGGTACTAAACATTCATACAAAAAATTATTCAAATCAGCACTTTCATATGGAAGTTCTGTACAAAAAACAGATTTCTGCATCGTACAAAATGGCGGCTGAATTTCGGATCGGACCCAAAAACACTCGTTCTCGCCCCACAGTCATAACAAAGGTACCCAAGAAGTTTCATAAAGATCGGTTCACAAATACGGCCTCAAGCCCGAGCCGTATTGAATTGTTGACGGACAGATGGCCAGATGGACAGACGGACAGATGGACAGACGGACAACTGGCCATGGCATAAGCTCAAATTTGGCTTCGCCAAAGTTGAGCTAAAAATTAAAAAAAATACATCAAATGCTTACCTGTGTACTGGATGTACCAAAGCTGAACAGATATATATTTTTGAGGTAAAAAATGAGGAAAAAGGTTTCTGTATTTATATACCCGGTATATGCAATTAACAATTCAGTTTTATATGTCTTGAAGGGCTAGTGAAGGTCTGGTAAATGGTTAGGTGTTTGGAGGTTATATGCAATTAACAGGGCTATTTAATTAGGAAATAGCAAATTAAGTTAGACACTAATCATGTATAAGTAACTCAATGGATCATATGAAACTTCACGCATGTTTTTACACTGCTGTAATTTTGCAAAATCAGACATGAAGGAACATTACATGTATTTTAGCCATTGGGCATAAATTTTGATAATTCAGAGGCTATCCATTTCTAGTTTAGCGAAAATATATACTGAGTCAAAAAAGAAAGTATAATAGAAACAAAAGTGAAAAAATAGCATAAAGGATGAAATATAATATTTCTAATGTTACATGTTTGTGAACAAGAAGTCGTGCAAAGAGTTTAATAACATGTTGTTGTTGTCCACCCAAACGTATACAATTTTGCTACGGATTTCAAAATAACATGTGCTACCCGCGACTGTAAAATTGAATGGATGACCGACGATTTTCTTTTTGTCTTCCGACATTTTAAAAAATGCCAAGGTTAACCGAAAATCAGAGGTTGCGTGCCAGTTGTTGTTGTTGTCCACCCAACCGTATACAATTTTGCTACGGATTTCAAAATAGCATGTGCTACCCTAGAATGTCAAACTGAATGGGTGACCAACGATTTTCTTTGTGTTATGTTGTGCTAGAGAGCCTGGGTTTTGGAGAAAACATACTAGTTTTTGTCTTCCAGCATATTAAACAAGAGGCCCCAGGGAGCCTGAGGGCACTCACCTGACATGGTAGTCTAAATATGAAACCAGGGACTTGACTTGAATAAGCTGCATATGCCCCGCCTAAGAAAAGCATATACCAACTAGATTAAGCGATTGTGCCCACATAATACACAGGATTTTCCTTCTATTTTCAGTTCCTGCACTTTTACGTCCCAAAATTGAGATAAACGCATAAAAAACAGATTTTTTTTATTTTTGTTCAGAAATTTTCGAAGTCCCAAACAAAATATTTTCAGCCTAAAATTTTTTTTTGTTTTAAAATTGACCAAAATGCATAAAAAAAATTTAAAAAATTTCGGATTATGGTCTAAAATTTCTAAGTCCCACCCGGCCCCCAAATTTTCAGTGTAAAAAAATAAAAAATTTTTGTCTTAAAATTGACAGATACGCATAAAAAAACAAAAAAAATTTCAGGATTTTGGTCCGAACGGGACCCCAAATTTTCAGCCTAAATATGAGCGCAGTGACTTGGCTTGAATAAACTTATAAATAATCCCCCCCCCCTCCCCCCCCCCCCCCCCCCTTTATTGAACTTCAATATTGGAAGATCTGAAGAAGAAGATTTGTAAAGAAAAGTCCTCATATTGCACTAAGTTAAAATTCGAGCTCCCATAGGGAGCCCAAATGTGAACCCAGGAACTCGATTTGTACAAACTTGAATCTGACCTCCCTGGAGATGTTATATACCAAATATGAAATGATTCTGACTGGTGGATCTGAAGAAGAAGATTTTGAAAGAAAAGTCCTCATATTGCACTAAGTTAAAATTCGGGCTCTCATAGGGAGCCCAAATGTGAACTCAGGAACTCGATTTGTACAAAGTAGAATCTGACCTCCCTGGAGATGTTGTATACCAAATATGAAATGATTCTGACTGGTGGATCTGAAGAAGATTTTGAAAGAATAATCCTCATTTTGCACTAAGTTAAAATTTGGGCTCCCATAGGGAGCCTAATTTTGAACCCAAGGACTCCATTTGAACAAACTTGAATCTGACCCCCCCTAGGGATGATGTATACCAAATTGGAAAGAATTCTGCCTGGTGGATCTGAAGAAGAAGATTTTTTTTAATTTTGGAAAGAAATTCATGGGTGCTATCAGAGTTATGCCCCTTGTGGAGCCCCCTTATCAGGTCCATGAGCCATCGATGTTTTGCCATCCAAGAGGCAAACGGTGGACATACACCCCCTATTGACTGCATGTGTGAACTTTTCATTTCACCCCATGTCTGAATTGCAACGTCCTGACCTGACGCTGGCAACAGTAAGAACATGAAATTATGCAAATTCATACAGCTAGACTCGAAATATGAATTTACAATAATTTGTTTGGGATTAAAGTCGATAATACTAAAAAATTGCTCCTCAAAGTTTATTATACTTTCTTTTTTGACTCAGTATATATCTGTGGTATTGACATGTCTACCATTCTGTGCATTTCAAAACACAAAGCAATATTCACTGACATTGCTCTACTGGGTTACGGTTACCAGTCTTTACAAATAACCCAGGTGAAAACTTTGGAAAACGTACAAACCTCCTTTAGCATCTTCTTGGAACCTTTGTGACCAGTTGGCATTAAATGATTGTTCAGAAGAACAGGAAAAAAATCTTCAGCACAGATCACTTGCCTCAAATCAGAGTCTTTAATTTTCTTGGATTTCTGAAGTTAAAAAGATTAACTATGTAAATGATTTAAATAGTACAGTCCACCCAGTTGGTGGTGACGATAAGCATACACCTACTACAGTAGAGTCTTGTTAATTGAACAGCCACTTTGCCAATGAAAAGTATTCAATTAACATGGATTGTGTCACTTCCCTGTATTCTATAGATAAACTTAGCATTTATTCTATTATATCTTGTTTGACAGAACTCCATGAGCTCTGTCAAACAAGATATAATAGATTAAATGCCTGTATTGGATGTTCTGAGGCCTAATAGGTCTATAAACAAAGGAAACCTGGGGAGAGTCAGGGTAATTTCTTGATGGGTTAAAAGATTTTTTATTCAATTAATAGGAGTTTACTCTATAACCTATATTTAATTAACAGGTCAAATTTGTACTGGAGGTATGGTAAATGGTTTTGTGTTGGGAAATTATATTCAATTAACAAGGTTATTCAGTTAAGAGATATCCAATTAAGTGGGCTCCACTGTAGTACTTGCTAGACCAGTAGAAACTTGCAGACCTTGCACTGTGTCTGAGCTCGGGCTGACAGTCCCATGATAAGCCCTGTAACTTGTTTTTCGAGGCCTAATGGTAGTTCCAGCACCCTGTAAGAATAACATATTATCATTAGGCTAAGTTGAAAGAAAATACAATGCTAAAGTAGGAATCCATCAATATCTTCTGAAGCCTTCTGGAAGGCCATGACATTAGGGCTGCACGATATTCTAAACTGAACACCCGTATCAGTATTCAAAAAAATATTGCGGTATACCGGTATATCGAAAGACTGTTCAGATATCCCATAATCGGGACTTGAACGATCACAGTGGAACGAATTAGCATGCCTTGATGATGCAGATCGAATAACCCTTTACCCAATGCAGGCGATATCAAAATTTATTATTTTAAATATTAGTTTATCGAATCTTTCAATGAATTTCAACAAAACAATATCATGTGACCCCTCACTGGAACAAGCTCGTTCCAATGAGGTGTCACATGATATGTTTTTGTTAAAAAAAATTGAAAAATAGTTTTTCGTCTGCAGATTTTGTATATTATGAGGCGGATGTGGCCGATTCGTTGGGTCAAGAGATAAAATTATTTAATCGGGACTACAGTTAAAACTTAAGACATCTTGAAAATTAAATTGTGGGTAAATAAATAATGACGATAAACTGATATTTTTGTAATTACACACCGGTATTTAATCCATAGTGATTTGAATACAGGTATGTATTGGTTTATCGATATACAGTGTACCGTGCAGCCCTACGTGACATTATTATAAAATGCATGGCCTGAACCTAAGAACCTGATAAGCGTATCTTCAGTTCATGAACCAGGTGTCATCATTCATCAAGCTAACCCAGATGTTCATAACTTGCAAATTTGCTTGTTATGTTCACAAGTATGTACTAGGTCTACCAACTAAGAATTTGCCCACTTGGTGGGTCAATGAGTATCAAATCCCACTGTGCATACTGTAGTTAGTTATATATTTTGATTTTAAATATTAATGGATATTTAACAACTTATTACAAATTATTCGACAAGACCTATCTACTCCAATAAAATGTGACAAAAAAATCATTACAATTGAAATGATCATGATATGAGCCTCGTTTCAAGTGCTGTTACACTAAAACAAATCAATCAGCTAACTGCCTGTATGATCAACAAGTTTCAGTTTTATTTTATCAAGACTTCTGGGGGTGAGAAAACTCCATTTAAATGCACTTGTGGATGGGTGGGGGGTGAGCCTCAGTGTCTCACTCAGTGCACCCCCCCCCCCCCAACCCTGTTTGTCACTCATATTTTTTTCACAAGCAGACACAGGGGACAGAGTATTACTTTGGCAGCGAAAAAAATAGTCAATTAGCAGGAATGAGGGAATTTTCTACTAATAAACTGAGCATTTATTCTATTATACACTAGCAGGGTTACCGGCGTTGCTCAGGCTGAGGAGAGTATTATAACTGTTGGTACCCCTCTACACCCCCACCCACCCCAGCACTTTTTTAAACCTCACTATTAGATTCCTTGTAAAAAAATACCCCTAGTAGACCCCTTTGAAGACCTATATATCGGTGAGAAAAATCTGGGTCATAACTTTTGGTGCCCCTCTAGACCCCCACCCCAATACTTTAAACCTCACCATTAGATTCCTGATAAAAACGTACCCCTACTAGACTCCTTTGAAGACATATATCAGTAAAAAAAAATTTGGACATAACTTTTGGTGCCCCCCTACACCTCCACCTCCACCCCATACACTTTTTTAAACCTGACGATGACCACCGCCATAAAAAAGTACTCCTAGTAGACCCATTTTGGACACTCAGGGTGGACTCATATTCATTTCTATAGCAGACAGACAGACATACATACAGACATTCTAAAATATGGTATAGGTGTATCTTGTTTGACAGAGCCTATTGGGCTCTGTCAAACAAGATATACTAGATGAAATGCCTTTGGGTGTACTTACTATTAAAGCCTAAAATGTATATAGAAGTGGGGAATTCAATGGATGTCTAGAGCAATTCTGTAACAGATTACAAGATTTTCTTTTCAATTAACATGAGTTTACTCTTTAACCTACATGCAATTAACAGGTAAAATGTGTAAGTACTGAAGGTATGGTATATGGTTTGGTTTTTATAATCAGTTAACAGGTTTATTCTGTTGAAAGATATCTAATTAAGTAGACTCTGGGGATAATGCTCTAGGGATAACATAGGAGCATCCTGTGGGAGGTAGTGGATCAGGCTTGGGGCAAATACTTTGTAAATGTACTTGAATATGAATACAAATACTTTGAAATTTCATGAATACGAATACAAATACACAAATTTTCAAATGTATTTGAATACGAATACAAATACATTACAATGTATTCATAAATACATTTTTGAATACTTGAATACTTTTTAAATTAGAAGTATTTATAGCAAGGCCTTTAAGTTTTTGTTTGTTGGGGTAAAAGTCAATTTTCAACTGATGGTCCTTTAGCTGAAGCTTTAATTGTGCTTACCATGCTTTGTTGGAAAACTAAAGTAATTACCTGACAAGAAATCCACTCTATGGGTGTCATAGTAATTAGACTACTCTCCACGGACAACACTTCACAAAATGTGAGTGGATTACCTCTAAAAAATCACAGACTGGCATTTCCCTCTGAACTTTAAGTATCAATTGCAATGACACCACATAAGAAGGACTAGTAAAGTTTTGGCCACCACGATTTGCCGAGAGTTACCGGTAGGTACCGAGAGGTACGGTAAAAATGCCTTTTAGAAATTATTTTCACAATAAATTGAATGCAAACGATACATTTCATGCATTTATTTCTGGAAATGCGGCCATTTGTCGCGATAATCATAGTTTGGAGTTATTTATTGAGTAGCGCGGTTGACCTCTCAGTAAATCGTGTTTTCTCGGTTTGCCAAGAGGCACCGTGAGGTACGCAAAAAAGCTTCTTATAAATTATTTTCACAATAAATTGAATGCAACTGGTATATTTAATGCATTTTATGCATTTATTTCGGGGGATTTGGTCATTAATGGTGCAATTTGTCGCGATAATCACAGCTTGGTGTTATTTATTGAGTAGCGCGAATGACCTCTCGGTAAATCGTATTTTCTCGGTTTGACAAGAGGTACCGAGAGGTACAGAAAAAAGCTTTTTATAAATTATTTTCACAATAAATTAAATGCAAACGGTATATTTTATGCATTTATTTCACGGATTTGGTCATTAATGATGCAATTTATCGCAATAATCACAGCTTGGTGTTATTTATTGAGTATCGCGATTGACCTCTCGGTAAATCGTGTTCTCTCGGCTTGACATTGGGGCATTGGACCTGCAAGTCAGAGACTTGGCTGGTTTAAAATTGTTTTTAATTTATTTATTTATTTCTACTGTCGTTTGAAAATAAATAATTTATAGGCCATAGTATGTGGCTCCAATGAGGCCGCAATCCTTCTCCTGTCTTAGGTTGTCCCGTCGTTGGGATCGTGCCCGTCATCGGAGTAGACTGTGTAATGCCTGAAAGTTAAAAAGTAGGATAAGTTGTTCAAAGGCCCTTAAAGGGCAATATTTGTTACTGTCTTGCCCGCGCATGGCTGCAGTTTTGTTCTGTATTGGGTCGTCCCATTCTTGGGAAGTTGCCCATCATCGGATAATACTGGTAGCCGTCGGTGTGGATGAAAGTAGTCTCGCATGTAGGCGACAAGACAGTAGGCTGAGTCGGATAGGCACATCTAATTAATTAGCGAAATTGTCAGCCAGAGGTAACCACAAATTTCAAGAATATACACACATTCTGAATATATCCTCACACCAGTAAATAATTATAATAAATAAAGTAAATAAGTACTGAAATAATTCTGAAAGTTGTCTTTATTATCCATATAGAATAAAAGCAAACATTGATCATTTTACTTTACGTTATTTTTTATATACCGTTTGCATGCAATTTAAAATTATTGTGAAAATAATTTATAAAAAGCTTTTTGTGATTATCGCGTCAAATTGCAACATTAATGACCAAATCCCCGACATAAATGCATAAAATGCATGAAATATACCGTTTGCATTCAATTTATTGTGAAAATAATTTTCAAGAAGCTTTTTTTGCGTACCTCTCGGTGCCTCTTGTCAAATCAAGAAAACACGATTTACCGAGAGATCAACCACGCTACTCAATAACTAACTCCAAACTATGATTATCGTGACAAATTGCATCATTAATGACCAAATCCCCGAAATAAATGCATAAAACGCATGAAATATACCGTTTGCATTCAATTTATTGTGAAAATAATTTTCAAGAAGCTTTTTTTGCGTACCTCTTGGTGCCTCTTGTCAAACCAAGAAAACATGATTTACCGAGAGGTCAACCGCACTACTCAATAAATAACTCCAAACTATGATTATCGTGACAAATGCATCATTAATGGCCACATTTCCAGAAATAAATGCACGAAATGCATGAAATATATCGTTTGCATTCAATTTATTGTGAAAATAATTTCAAAAAAACTTTTTTTCCATACCTCTCGGTACCTCTCGGTAAATCGTGGTGGCGGTAAAGTTTTAGCCAATGCACTTCATGGTTAAACCTGGAGGTCTGTTGGCTGAAAGTTTGATAATAGCAGTAGTATTTTCTTTATAATATTTACGAGCTTTCACTGATTATAATTAGACATACTGAGCTGTGCAAAGGTGACCTCAAACAGGAATAAATAAATATGTGTTTTCCCTGTGAAATAAGGGATAAATAGAAAAACTTGAAATAAATCCAAAAATTTTAGAATATACATGTAATATCATTGAATAACTGAGTTGTGTCCAATAACACAAGTTTTTTGTTTTATTTTTATTGTCCATGTTTTCAACAATTTGAAAAGCCATGGGGATATGTGACCATTGTTACATAAATAGGTTGTATTGTGACAAGTTAATTGATAATTAAGTCTATTGTCTGCTTTCAATGCATAAATTTCAGACAAGGTGTTTGGTGGTTTATAAATAATATCAGGATTACTAAGTCTGACTTCATCACTTACTTTTCTTACTTTCCATACTCTCCACACACACACAGCAGACACCACAAGGACACGCAACTAAAGAGGTGCTAGTTTTATCTTTATAATTTACATATTCTAACGGAAACTAATTCTACCTTCTTCTTTTAAGCAGGTACACAGAAGATTTTTTTTTTTTTAACAGCACCCCAATAACCGCTACAGACAGTCTAACCGTTATGGAAACAGTCACCCCCACGGTTCCTGAACATCCTCCACTCCATCCCTAAAAGTGGTCAACCACTTTAAGGGAGGCGAGCATTGGTCCTGCGTCCCGCCTCTGCCCCTTTTTATAAGTGCATTGCGCATCTTTTTGTCCCAACCCAATAGGACTACAATGCAGGCCTGCCCCCGAACCAGGGAAGTTCGGGTCTTCTTCTTGGTGGTCCCCGAAAGGAGTCGTTGTTGTTTCCTTCAAAAGACATCCTATCTAACTGAGACAGCCTGAGGCAGATTATACTTGCTAGTGATGGCCATCACTCAATATCATCTCCGAAGTGGCAGACTATACTTGCCTGAAAACCCAGACCGACTGCACCCTCGGGGAGAGGTAGTACCTTTGTGAGAGGACCCAACCCCTCACACTGGTCCTCACCCGAGGGTTCAACCGACATCAGTCAAAGAGACCATCACGACGCCGCAACCGCTGACACCTGCCGAGTACCTGAACCTGTTCCTCCTTCAACACGAGTAGACATGTGGAAATTAGTCACTTACAGTCAACGAGGGTCGAAAGGGGCTTGTTCCCCATATCGTCCCTGCGCGCCTTCGGCGCGTTAAACCATTCCATTCGGATTACTTTTCTTACATTCACACATCTGACTTCAGAGCGTGAACAACACCTAGATAGCCATGGAACTTCCAGATAGACTAGTGAAAGCCATTTCAGCTCTGGGCGTCTCATGCCCTGTCTCCTGGACTATCCAGGAAATAGGCTTGAGCGTCCACCTGAAAGTGGAGTTTGAAACTGAAAAGACCACTACAACACCAACCCCTTCGGGGAGAGGTAGTACCTCTGGAGAGAGGATCCCCTCTCCCACTGGTTCTCACCCAAAGGGGCACAGAGGCCCTGAAAAGGAAAACAGACAGATCAAAAGAAAGAAGAAGAGCCCATCGACCAAGCGCAGGGACGCCCGGCGCTTGGAGGCCTTCCGGAATAGGAAGAAAGAGTTGAGTGAGGGGGTGGAGGCTCTGGAGGCAGCCGCCAGTTCCCCTCCCAGTCCCACTGGTACACTCAATCAACTGCCCCTCCTGAGCCGGTACAGTTGGATGAGGAAAGTCCAGTGGAGACTGAGGACGAACTGGAAGTTGCTTTTTCACCGCCTCCCACCCCTCACTCCCCTCTTCCTTCACTACCGGAAAGCCCGGGAGCCACAGCAGAACAGCCACCTCAGTCCTCACTCGCCATCGCGATAGAGATGGCCAAGAAAGCATTAGAGGAGGGAAGAAGAACAATAGAGCGAACTCGATATCTAGATCCAACACCGCTACCCAAATCACCATCTCAACCATCACCATCTCAACCACCTCCCAAGAAAAAGAGCCGTAAGAAACACAGACGGGGATAAGCTACCTCATTCCTACCTTTTCCTCCTTTGACACGCCTAGACATACAAAAACCAATCATTTACAGCCACTGAGGGTCGAAAGAGGTTTGTCCTTTAAATCGTCCCTGCGCACCTTTGGCACGCGAAACCATTTCCTTGTAAGTCTGACTTCAGAGTCCGAAGAGCAATTAGACATGGACTACCTGCCTGAAAAAATCAAGAACACTTTACTGGTGCTGGATGCCAGCTCGCTCCTCAACTGGAATGTCCAGGTTGAGAGTGACTGCGTCCAGCTTACCATTAAATACAAGATAAAACCCACCCCTGGGTGTGGTAGTACCTTTCGCGGGCCCACCCGCACTGGTCCGCCCCAGAGGAAGGGAAAACAGCCTACCTCCGAGACACCCGTGGAAAACAAGAAGAAGACAAAGACGAAGAAGAAGTCACCAGCCACTAAACACAGGGATGCCAGGCGAATGGAGGCGTGGATCGAAAGGAAGAGGAATGAGACGGGGAATCAGGAGATGGAAAAGGTGATCACTGTCAACTTACCTCCAAAACCTGTATCACCAATCCCAAGCCACACCTCTTCACCAAAGAGGTCTGAGGGAGAGGCAAAGCAGGAAAAGGAGACAGAGGAGATGGAGGTTGCCCAATCCGTACCTGACTCCCCTATCAACCTCAACCAATCGGGCCTCAAATCCATTTCAACCTTGGAGTCCGAGCATGAGCCCTCTGATGAAGGCGATACTAGCCTGACGGCCTACATTGAAATGTTGGATGGACGTGCCATTGAGCGCTTCGGCGAACTCAAGCTGGAGTTTGACGGAACTGGGGATGATTATTTGGAGTACCTTAAATCAACCCAGATGGAATGGGCTAAGGAAACATACAACGTCCTCATCAACAAACCAGGTCACTTGGAAGCAGCCAGGATCCGCGACCCGTTCTTCCACAGATGGCTAAAACGCAAAAACTCAGAAACAGCAACTGCCAAGCCTTCACCATTTCAGCCACCTCCTTCCAAGAAGAAAAAGCACAAATGTAGCAAATGCCACTAAACCCGAACACCTTCCTCCTTTGACGTGCCTAGACAAACCATCAAAAACCTATCCTACAGCTAAAGAGGGTCGAAAGGGGCTTGTTCCCCAAACCGTCCCTGCGTGCCTTCGGCGTGCGAAACCATTCAATTCGGGAAAGTCTTTAATATTGATATGAAGTGTGAATTTGTTGTCTGGAGTCCACACACTTGATCTGTGAAAATCTTTTTTTTAGTATATGGTTCTTTAATTCCAAAATATAGAAAGTATTCAAAAAGTATTCAAAATGTATTCATGAATACAGCTCAAATTTTAATGTATTTGAATACGAATACGAATACATGTATTCATAACATTCAGTGAGTACTGAATACATGTGAATACTTGATAAACTGTATTCGAATATGACTGAATACGAATACTGAATACGAATACCCCAACCCTGTAGTGGATCTCCATGTGTTATTGGGGATAATACCATAACCAATATATACAGCTGTAGTTCCTGTAAAGAAGCCACTTGAGGGGCATATTAAGCTTCTATTTTCCCAAATTTTGCCCTGGGGAGACCTTCCATACCTCGTTGACGAGTGTGGTAGACACTCTTCAGTGCTCCCTACCTCCATCACCAACTCGTCATCAGTGAAGTATGCCCACCCTCCCTCTAGACTGAAATGCCTCTGTTGGGCTATTGTATTTCATTTCCTCAAAGGGTTTAGTCAGGTAACTGCAGAATTTACTAATTTGCACCCGACACACTCAACTTTCAGAGGGACAGTCTGGGATGTTAAAAAACACAAATCTCGTCCAATGCCAGAGGAGGCCTATGTATGTTGGTTGCCATTTGCTAGTAATGTGCTACATACTGTACACAATAATAGATCATTTGAGGGCAAAAGTATCGTTTAGATGACATGCACAATGAAAAACTGCACAGAGTGTTTCGACACCTTTCACCACACACACACAAGTAGTATGTCAGGGTTTTTTCACCCCACATTTGCCGGACCCTGGTGCCAGACCATGGCAGTGACGTCATGTCACGTGACCCAGAGGCACCATTTTGTGTTATCATGGTAACCCATGTGAGCAGCCATCTTGTGACATCATCCCCATAGTGATATGTGATGTTAGAGTGCATGCGCAGCACATGTTGTTTAAGGCTTCTATGTTTAAACATGTAAATGGAAACGTTTCGTTTCACGACGATAAACTTTTACGATTTTCGTAAACGTTACATGGGATGGAGTTTAGCTAGAGTGATTTCCCCTCAACATATGTAGACTCTAAATCAAGGCCTGGGAGCGAGAAGGAGCCAACTGCCGTGCTTTAAAGTTTAAGCATCGTAAAGCATGGTAGTTGGCTCCTTGTCCCTCTCGGGCATTGAAAGGTAGATAAGAGGCCATTTCTGAATGAACTGTTTGTAATTGCAGATGAACGATTTGTCCATCTGCCTTTTTATTTATATAAGTGCCATATGAACGATAAAATCACTCCTCTTAAATATTATGCCCTGCTTTTCTGTGTATGCGCACTGCACAGAGTAGGCCTAAGCTATATTCTGCTATAAAACTAAAAACTCCAAAGAAATGATAGAATAAAAACTCCATAGAAATGATAGAACAGGGTTGTTTGAGTGTTCAATATTCGCCACCATTATTATAAAATCCACCCAACTGAAATGAGTCGGCGACTTCCCACCTAGTTTTGGGCAGCAGTTATAACGTTGCTAACGACTGCATGAGTTGTCTGCCACTGACTGCCAGTATAAGTTTTAGTGAACTTCAATAGATGCTTCATTGGGTTGAAGGTTCTTGTTGCCAAGATATTTTGATGGTGATCAAACAAAAATGTCGCAAAGTTTGCTTTGCTGCCGCAAAAGATATTTCTGATGGCAAAGTTGTGCCGTCGCAAAAATCTGCCGAATACCATTTCCCAGGACTACTTTCACTCGTAATGGTAGTAGTAGGTTTGTACGTGTAAACGTTTGCATTTCGTTTACGCACCGTCGTTTAACCGTTTATGAAAATTCCTAAACATTGAAGCCTTAGTGTTGTTAGGGTGATATGTGTTTCTGCCGGCCATTTTGTATACTGGATGCTGCCATCTTGGTTTCTATAGTAGCATGCCATGTGGTTGCTATGTGACCTAAAGGCTTCTTATATGACAGGGGTATGTTCGGAGGGTATGTTCGATTGAATAGGAGTAAATCTAATTACCCAAATAAATCCGACAATCCCTCCAAATCACCTTCTTCAACGACTTTATTTAATACAAATTTCCCCCAGAATCCTTTTTAGAACCGCCATACCATGGATTTTAATAGTAGCATGTAGTGCTATAGTACCGAGGGGGTCCCTAAGGGTAAGTTCGATTGAACTAGAGGATATCTCATTACCCAAATAGACTCGAAATTTTTTTTATTTTGGCTCTGATCTCCTACTGAATTCTTGATTTCTACCTATGTATCTACAAGCTCTGTCATGACTTCTTGGTTCTATTTATTCTGACTTCCCTAGATGTGTTTATGTTCTATTGTACACAATACAGGTAGCACATAGGCACATGCTGAATGTGCCGATATGTGCTTATGTGAAAATGCACAATGTGACACATTGTGCACTAGCACATAAGCACATGCTGGATGTGCCGATATGTGCTTATGCGAAAATGCACAATGTGACACATTGTGCACTAGCACATACGACTAAAAAGGGATTCTATAATTAGAGACATATCCTCAAAAGGGAGTCCATAGGAATTCCAAAAAAGGGATTCCATGGAACATGGGTGTTTGGTGGAATGTGCTTGTGTGTTATTACACATTGTGTCACAATATGTACACACTACAGGTAGCATAGGCACATGATGGATGTGCTGATATGTGCTTATGTGAAAATACACAATGTGACACATTGTGCACTAGTTAGTACATAGGCACATTTGACTAAAAAGGGATTCTATAACCAGCGACATATCCTAACTAGAGGCTCTAAAGAGCCTGTAATCGCTCACCTGGAACTACATATAAAAATATGATTTCCCACAGGCTTTCCATGGTAACTATGAGCTACAATTGTGGCCACGTTTGCAACATCACATCAACATTCCATGAGGATCATTGGTAGAAGGTGTCCCCGTCCTCAATCACGTGAAGTTTCAAAACATCTGAATCCATCAAACAGAATCATAGAATGTCTCTGGTGACCATATTTTCCAACCAATGGGAACAAAAAGAGGATCGTTTGTAGAGGGCCTCCTATAGACCATTCCTGCCAAGTTTTGGTTCACCTCGGCTCAGTAGTTCCAGACATGAAAATGTGATTTCCCATAGGGTTTTTCTATAGTAATTATGAACCGTAATTGTGGCCATGTTTGCAACATGATCAACATTAAATGAGGAACGTTAGTAGAGGGTATCCCAGTCATCAAACATGCAAAGTTTCAAAACATTTGGCCCTGTGGTTTCAGAGGAGAAGAGTTTTCAAAATTGACCAATCAGAATCAAAGAATGCTTCTGGCAGCCACATTTTTCATCCAACAGGAATAAAATGAGTAACAGTTGTAGAGAACCTCTCATAGACCATGCCTGCCAAGTCTGGTGCACACTGGCTCAGTACTTTCAGAGAAGATGATTAAAATGTGATTTCCTATGGGGTTTCTATAGTAACTACAAGCCACAATTGCAGCCATAATTGCAACCCGATGAAGATTAAATGAGGATCATTGGTAGAGGGGGTTACGGGCATCAGACACATTAAGTTTAAAAACATGTGGCCTTATAGTTTCAAAGAAGATTTCTTGAAAATGCACACATTTATGAATTCTGTTTCAACAAAAAAATCAGTAAAAGAAGGTTAAATATTTTGAAAATTACAATTTTTTTCAGACAGTATTCTCTTTCAAATATCTTTGGATAGGTAAAGGATTACAGGAAACACATTTTACTCCAATTTTGTCCTATCTTAATTGATTACTGGCCAGCTAAGCTGACATAATGAGAAAAGAAAATAAACAAAACTTCCATGCTTTCCAAACACGTGTCATCAATCAGTATTTCTGATAAGTAACTTGAGAGTAATACACATAATAACATAATTACAGCTGCAGTTGTTTACAGTACAAGTCAAAATAAGTTGTAGGATAATCCTATAAACTATGTATCTTTCTCTTCCTACACTGATAAGACCAGAAGTTGTCAGATTCTGATCTTGTCAGTGCAGGAGCAGCAGTTAACTTAGTTTATTACAGTTATGCTACAACTTATTTTGACTTGTACTGTATACACAATATTTTTTGTGGAGAAAACTGGAACCAACCCTTACCAGATTCTCAAAAAAAACGAGTACTTTGCTGACAGTACCGATCTCCGTGCAGACAGGAGAGGCATTGGGTTAAGCATTAGAATACAGCCTCTGATGGCCACATATTTCCATCCTCTCATAGACCATTCCTGCAAAGTTTGGTTCATGTTGGCTAAGTAGTTCCAGAGAAAAAGATGAAAATGTGATTTCCCATAGGGTTTCTATAGTAACTATAAGCCGCAATTGCAGCCATGTTTGCAACCCGATCAACATTAAATACGCATCGTTGGTAGAGGGTGTCGCAGTCATCAGCCATGCAAAGTTTCAAAACATTTGGCCCTGTGGTTTCAGAGGAGAAGATTTTTCCAAATCCACCAATCAGAATCAAAGAATGCCTCTGGCGGCCATGTTTTCAAACCCATGGGATCAAAATGAGGATCGTTTGTAGAGGACATTTTGGTTTCAGAGGAGAAGATTTTTCAAAATCAACCAATCAGAATCATAAAATGCTTTTGGCAGCCATGTTTTTCGATGCATGGTAACAAAAATGAGGAGCATTTTCAGAAGACCTCCATAGACTCTCCCTGCCAGGTTTGGTTCACATCGGCTCAGTAGTTCCAGAGAAGAAGATGAAAATGTGATTTCCCATAGGGTTTCTATAGTAACTATAAGCTACAATTACGGCCATGTTTACAACCCGATCAACATTAAATGAGGATCGTTGGTAGAGGGAATCCCAGGCATCATTGATGTGAAGTATCAAACAATTTGGCCTGGCAGTTTCAGAGGAGAAGATTTTTGAAAATTCACCAACCAGAATCAAAGAATGCCTCTGGCGGCCATATTTTTCAACCCATGGGAACGAAATGAGGATCGTTTGTAGAGGACCTGTAGAGAACCTCCCATAGACCATTCCTGCCAGGTTTGGTTCATGTCAGCTCAGTAGTTCCAGAGAAGAAGATGAAAATGTGATTTCCTACAGGATTTCTATAGTAACTATAAGCCGCAATTGAAGCCATGTTTGCAACCCAATCAACATTAAATGAGGATTGTTGGTTGAGGGTCCCAGTCATCAACAATGCAAAGTTTCAAAACATTTGGCCCTGTGGTTTCAGAGGAGAAGATTTTTCAAAATCCACCAATCAGAATCAAAAAATGCCTCTGGCGGCCATGTTTTCAAACCCATGGGATCAAAATGAGGATCGTTTGTAGAGGACCTCCCATAGACTATCCCTGCCAGGGTTGGTTCATGTCAATTCAGTAGTTCCAGAGAAGATGATGAAAGTTAAAAAATTTATAGTAATTTATATATTTTTTATACTTACCAATGACCCAGTCTTAGCTGGTGCTAACTCTAAAAGATTAAGGGCCAAACACAAATTTTACCCCCCAATCCCCAAAATTTGCATCCAAAACCGAAAATTACATGTCTTATATGGTCCTCCATACTTTTCCCCCACTGTGCATGCGCAGAGTCAAGGAGGTCTCGAAACTGCCGCCAAAAATCATTCTTACAACCAGTGCCTGGTAAGCGTTATGTACTCAACGGGGAGGAATGAGTTCCCAACTCATGGGAGGGCCATCCCCGTCTGGGTCATTGGTAAGTATAAAAAATATATAAATTACTATAAATTTTTTAACATTTTTATACTGTACCAATAACCCAGACTTAGCTGAATAGAAAAAAGGTTGGAGGGCCTAGGACATAAGGAAAATCCAATAGAATCAATTACCTATAACAGACCTATCCCCTTAAGGAGAAAAGGGGAGATAGTCTTACCTGTATCTTTCTTATTTGTAACAAAAAAGAAAGACACAATACTATTCTGTAATTGAGCACAATAACATCAATGATGTCTATAAACATCTAGTATAACCCTTTATACCAATATTTTTTAAGGAAAGCCAACTAATGCGGGAATCTAGAGAAATGAGACTCTATATACTCATTTAAAAGTGTTCAAGTGTTAATCACGTGATATATACGAATGCTTCACACCAATCAACACTAAAAAATATTACACAGATGAGTAAACATAGGCTTAACCCTAAAATCCTCTCGGAACCGACACGGAATTACTAAGTCCAAGGGAGGTATTCCCTTGCTTTACACTATAAAGCAGGTGACTGAAGGGAACACCTGCCCCCCCTCCTTTCCCTTGCCCTGGATCAAATACTCAAGAGCAAAGAGGGCAGCAGGACAGAGTCACTGCCGGAACAGAAAGCCTATACACACATAGTTGCCACTATTTAGTAGACGACCTTCAGAGTAAAAATAGTGGACCTAAACAATGTAGATCTGTAGAAAAGGACTCAATATTCTCAGATACAAAATCGTGAAAATGGAGGGCTAACACTAATATGCAGCCCTCATTAAATCTGTAATAATCATATTAATAGCTTAAGCCCATGAATTAGAAGAACTCTTACTTCATGAGCTTAAACTAAAACACAGACTGCTGAATGAAGAGATAATCATAAGCAGAACTGACAGTAGATTGAATCCATCTGACCATAGAATGGACCGAAATGTGGAGAAAGCTTCCACGGCATGTCCCACAACAGAAGCCTGAGTAAATAGTTCACAGTCCTGTGGAGCTAGAGAAGCTACCAACAGAATTTGCATTGTAATAATTACCCTAAAGCAAAATCTGTTGAATCAACAACGCTGTAAGATACGCATATCTTATTATTCCATCTAACAAGATCGATAGAGCGTTTATTGCAAACGCTCGAAAATCCAAACATAATGACACATACGTCTGCAACTAACTGTTGAGATGTGTCGCGAATAAGTGGATATTGGCCGCTCGCCATGGTAGCAATCTGATTGAAAACTCGTTTGTTGAAAGACGAATCTGGCGGAGTCCGCTAATACGTTTGGACGACCCGAAATATGATGGACTGATAGGAGAACTTGATGTTCTAGTGGCAACCGAAAGATTCATTCTGTTAACATGAATAACAGGATGGAATGAGTGCCTCTGTAATTCCGAAAATACGCTAATACCGTCGAATTGTCGGACAGAATTAGCATATGAACATTCTGAATTACGTTATCCAATAACGTAGCGCAAGCCAAAATGACATCATACTTGATGTTTGAGTGCTTGATAAGGAACTACTGAATCAAAAGACCCTGGCACTTCAATCCGTTGGGCTCAATGAAAACGACCCAACCTGTTTACTGGCATCCGTAAAGACTGTAAAACTCGGATTCGGCAGTTGCAGTGGAACTACCTGAGTTAAGCCCAGAATACTTGCCCAAGACTGAAACTCTTATTCACTTGATTAGACAAGATGATGTCCGTATCGAGCGAAAGAATCTTCACCCTCCAATACTTAATTAAAGAAATTCGGAGAGGACCAATGCATAACTGCCCTATCGGAATAAAATCGGGGCAGTCCCGCCTAAATGTATCAGTCTCATAAGATCTCTAGCTGAGAATTGTCTGAGCGAAGACAAAAGTGCACACAACAACTGAATAATTTTGTTCTGGGTAACGGCAGATGAACGAAAAAGTTGTGCGTTACGAAGCTCATTCCCCGGTGGGTGAATGACTTGGATGATACCAGATCCAACTTCTCCTCGTTTACTTAAGAAACCCGAGACGTCGGAGCAATAGAAGCAGATTCTGCACATAGTTCTGAAGCGTTAACTCATTGCCGTACCTGTATGAATGTTGTCCAGGTAGGCCGACGTTATCGCAGACGAATAAGTTCGGAAATGAGTCATTACCGAATCCGTTATTCGAGTGAAGGGGGCTAGATTCAGAACTGATTTGGAACTGATATACGACTCCTATGATAAGGAAGCGAAGATACATTCTGACGCCTGATGTACCATGATGTGAAAGTACGCATCTTGAGATCTATGCATGTAGCATAATCGTAGACCCGAATACTGGCTCTGGCCGATCGGGTGGACTCCATATATAAACTTGGAGCCACGATCAGCTTGTTTATCCAGTTCCGAATAATGAGTGAACGGAACGAGCCGTCTGGTTTTTGGAACCAGAAAAGGATGGTTGTAGAAACCTGGAAATTCCTGGATTTCTACAATCTCCATCGCGATCATTCCAGAAGAGACTGGACTTCTAATGGAAGGCTTTCATTGAAAGCGAGCCTCTATCCTACTGACTTGGCGGAAGCTGAGTCCATCTTGGACTCCGAGTTGACTGAGGATTTCGTTTGAGGAACAATTTAGTCCTTTCGAAATCACCCCTAGAATCCAAGGGACGTCCGTAATCTATTCCCAAATAATTGAGAAACTTGACCGACTTCCGCTCACTAGTACACAATAGAGGTTAAAACCATTACCTCGAGATCCTGCGAGGTTTGCAGAAGGAGAAGCCATGTCCTCCACGGTCCACACCTCGCCCCGTCGACCTAGGGATGTCTGACCGTAATTACGGCCCCTATATGAGTCGCTACCCTGATGGTCTCAAGAATAAGACCTAAAGGACGCATAGGAACCTTATAGGAACTTCCCTTGGACGTATTCGTCCCAGAAGTGCCTGTCCTACTCTTCTCTGCTGAATCCGACTTATATGGAAGCAAATTTTAATAGCAGAGAGTCTAAAGCTTTCTTAGTTAACTGATCATAGACTGCGGAAAGCTTGCCGTCGAAGAAAACTCTCCGGAGCGACTCTGAGAGAGTTTTTCACCTTACTATCTACATGCGTGGATGTAGCCAGGACCGCGTCACATCTAACTAACTTCATATTGCCACTAAAGGATGGAGTTTTACGTGAGGTCCTCGAAAGAACTCTTAAGGAGATTGTGCATCCTAGAATTGTTTTTCCTTGCGACGTAATGATAACGTTCTGGTAAGGTGATCTGCGTACGATTGCTAGATGATATTGTAATTTCCAACATCGTGGTTGGAATTGACATAGACGACACTAAAAAACAATACTAGGTCCTAACCTGGTCGTCTAGACACAGAGAACTCTCAGAATGCTCTGTCCTGCCATTTCGAAATATTCATTGAATTGATGAAAGGCAGATGTAGGTAGCAAGTTAAATAATATAGCGGCATTCAACAGATCAAATGTCCGTGAGACATATCTGGACTATGTCGGAAACTGAGGGATGATGACCCTAAACCGATTAAGAATTCTGTGTCCAGTGGCGCTATCAGTCTCTTATCCGGCAACGCAGCATTTTGGTCCAGAAGAACAACGTCAGATGACAATGCCAGATGCACTCTACGGCAATTATGTTGTTCCGAAAAGGGAAAATACAACTCATCCGTATCCCTTTCGCCATCCTGTCGGACTACTTGTAATTCTTGGTTGTCCGTGTCTAAACCTGCAGCAGAACGTACCAACCCAGCTTCCTCGGATAATTCCTGATCTGACAGTGTTACTGTCGGTTGCTGGGATGCTGCGATAATTGTGCTATCTGCAATAGCATGTCCGTAACAGAGGCCTGTGGAGCTGCGGTCTTAAAGGATTTAGCCGCTGGAAGCTCCTTGGACAATCACTCTTGCATACATCAAATATGTGAACGTCCAGAGTATGAAGACCTCGTATCCTTGGCTACCGGATGGCGTGACCTGGTCACCGTAGAATCCCAGGTCGGCGATGTTGGTTGAATATCACAGGTCACGTAGCCAGGTGTGGTCGCGAGTGCTGCCGTGAGGATGAGGAAGCCGATAGAGCAGTCTCTCTGGACTGTCTATAAAAAGGAGCGTCCCGAACAGTGGACGTATGATCGGACTGAGCAAAGTTTTGTACCACAACATCTCGGCCCAGATGTTGTAATACGAGAGAGGAACCTCTCTCGCTCGCAGCCCGATGGACTTGGACGAGCTAGGAACCGGACTAATAGGCTTCCTCCGTACCATACTCGTATCCGTCGTCACTGGGTGTGCACATTGTATTTTTATAGTGCTCGCATCACCCAAATTTCCTTCCTGGACTGCAATGGACGAACCCGGGTGCTGAGCCATTCGATGAATGGTCATGACACCAGGCGAGCTAGCAGACGCCAACGCCATCAATCCTACTTGGGACCTATTAGGCAACTGACCTATCTGTATGAGCACTTTACCGCTAGCTCTTCATTGACTGTAACAACAGAAGTACACTTACAAAGACTTCACGGTAACAATACCTAGTTCATGTTACCCTATGAGACCTGTGGAGCCGCGGTCCTACGTGAAATATCCGCTGGAAGCTCCCGGGACGTTCAATCCTGCATTTATATAATATGCGAACGTCCCGACTGGAAAGGTCTCGTATCCTTGGCTAGCAGATGGAGTGACCTGGTCGACGTGTATTCCTTGGTGGGCGAAGCAGGAGCACCAGGGATGTTCAGTCCTGCATTTATATAATATGCGAACGTCCCCTGGAAATCTGTGGTCACATAGCCAAGGTGCGGCCGCGTATGTGTTGACGAGGATGAGGAAGCCAATATAGCAGCCGCATCGGACTGTCATGCGACGGAGCGTCCCGAGCAGGAGTGGACGTAAGCTCCGACTAAGCGAACAACATACAACAACATCCGCAGATGTTGATGCAAGAGAGAGGGGGGCCTTTCTCGCTCGCGGTCTGGGGGACCTGGACGAGCTAGCTACCGGACGGACAGGCTTCCTCCGTACTATCCTCGGATACGTCGTTGCTGGGTGTGCACATCTGAAGTTTTATAGTGCTCACATCACCCAATCTGCTTCCCTGGACCGCAACGGACTAACCCGGGTGCTGTACCATTCTTTCCTGGTGAATGGACGTGACACCGGGCGGACTAACGGGCAACAATGCCTTCGATAGAACTAGCTAACTCCCAGCAATTGTCATAATACCTTGAGCACTTCCTGCTAGCCCTACTATTGCAACGACGGAGACACACTTATTGACGACATCACGGAAACATCACTCTGAATTCTGAAAAAGAAACTGATAGTATATAGTGACCCTACAGAGAGAGGACCGTAATGGACCCCTCACCGCTAATAAAATACCGTGACACCCGTCTCCAACGATGTCATATCAATCAATACACACAGAGCAAGAATTAATGCAACTACATTGACTATAAGAAACACAATGAACTTGTGAATTAGAGGAAGATATCCTCGCATTACGAATGAAGAATATTTTTTCCAACCAGAAAAAATATACACCGTCATATTACTCGCAAGAACCCTTGAAATAAATATACATATATATTATAATTCATTATAACATTACAAAAGAAAATAATTTTCAAAAAAAAAATTTTGAAAAATATTTTCTGTAGAGCCCAAGTTCCCAATGGGAACCTTGAGCCCAAAGGATCCCAAAAAAGCCTAAGTGTGGACAAAAATTTTTAAGGATTTTGAAAAATTAATGCAACACTTACGGACAATATTAATGTATCTTGCTATGAACTAAATTAAGCAGAAGACAAGTAATCACTGTCAGAAGTAACAGTTGTCAACATAAGCAAAAGTGTCAACAAACAGGAAACATGACTCCAGGCACTGAAACAAACATAGCCCGAAATCAGTTACCAATTTAAACACTATCTGATGCAAAACAGAGGCTTCCAGAGAAGAAACTGTAGAACATCAGATGGTAGATGCAGACCAAAACGCCTAAACACCCCTGGGGTGAGGACGTAAACATGGGGAAAACAACAGAAAATAATTCTGTTACCAAGCCAAAACTCCCAAGAAATTTTAGTAATAAACATTACAAAAAATAAGCCAAAAGCATGGGAGAATAGCTAGGGGGGAATAAAGGAAAGGGAGAGAGGAAACACTGATTAAACAATGGAACATTCATAGCAAGAATGACCACAACAAGGTCATGCCTCGAAAATAGGTAACATGAATAATTTCGTAAAGTAATTATAAGTTACAGCCCTGAACATTTGTTTCCACTGTTTTTTCCTCTCCACCTTCTATTTCCACCATATATCCACCATTTCTCTCATAATTATGCGTCTGGCATCATTTAAACTGAGATTTACAAGCACAAATATCAGTCAGTTGTAACTGAATTGAGGGCCAAACAAAGAATGATTTTTGGTGGCAGTTTCGAGACCTCCTTGACACTGCGCATGCGCAGTGGGGTAAAAGTATGGAGGACCATATAGGACATGTAATTTTTGGTTTTAGATGCAAATTTTGGGGATTGGGGGTAAAATTTGCATTTGGCCCTTAATATTTTACAGTTAGCACCAGCTAAGTCTGGGTCATTGGTACAGTATAAAAATATGTGATTTCTCAGAGGGTTTCTACAGTAACTATAAGCCGCAATTGTGGCCATGTTTGTGACCCAATCAACATTAAATGAGGAACGTTGGTAGAGGAGGTCCCAGTCATCATTTATATAAAGTTTCAAAACATTTGGCCTGGCAGTTGCAGAGGAGAAGATTGTTGAAAATTTACCAACCAGAATCAAAGAATGCCTCTGAAAGCCATGTTTTTCATCTGACGGGAACAAAATGAGGATCGTTTGTAGAGGGCCTCCCATAGATCATTCCTGCCAAGTTTGGTTCACACCTGCTCAGCGGTTACAGAGAAGAAGATGAAAATGTGAAAAGTTTACGGACGCCGGACAACGACGGATGCCAAGTGATGAGAAAAGCTCACATGGCCTTTTAGTCCAGGTGAGCTAAAAAGGATTCCATGTGGGGTGAAAAGCCCCTGACATACTACTCACACAAACCAGCCCTGTGTATCAAACTTTTGAAAGATTGTCACCCCTCCATTCGGTTAAGTGTCAAAACCAGTTCGTCCGGGCCGTTTCGCCCCAAAATGACAATCAGGACAATTCTTCTCAAATATCAGGAAGATTCGTCCCAACTATTTTTTTCAGAGTATCAAGACGATTCGTCCCAAATAAATTTTTATTTTACGAATATCAGGATGATTCATCCCAACATTTATTTTCATGGTATCGGGTCAAATTGTCCTGAGTGCAATTTTTTTCAGCAGATTATATATTTAGTCCAGGTGAGCTAAAAAGGATTCCATGTGGGGTGAAAAGCCCCTGACATACTACTCACACAAACCAGCCCTGTGTATCAAACTTTTGAAAGATTGTCACCCCTCCATTCGGTTAAGTGTCAAAACCAGTTCGTCCGGGCCGTTTCGCCCCAAAATGACAATCAGGACGATTCTTCTCAAATATCAGGAAGATTCGTCCCAACTATTTTTTTCAGAGTATCAAGACGATTCGTCCCAAATAAATTTTTATTTTACGAATATCAGGATGATTCATCCCAACATTTATTTTCATGGTATCGGGTCAAATTGTCCTGAGTGCAATTTTTTTCAGCAGATTATATATACTGTGATTTAGGCAAAAAAAACAACTAGATCGAGTTATTTGTGTGCAAAGCACACAATGGTGTATCCCCGCATTACCTTAGTAACACCTTAGCATAGTCTTAACATTTCGAATTAATACCCAAGAAGCCTTTCGATGAAAACTGATTTTCTAATGATAAAAGTGGTTCCACTGGAACCACCTGGGGCAAAATCAAAATTCCGAAACCTTCAAGCACATGTAGAGATGTTACCTGAACACATTAGCATAGATTAAACGTTTCAAATTAAATACCCTAGGAGCCTTTCGATGAAAACTGATTTTTTAACGATAAAAGTGGTTCCCTGGAACCACCAGGGGCAAAATCAAAATTCAGAAACCTTCATGCACATCTAGACATGTTACCTGAACACATTAGCATAGATTAAACGTTTCGAATTGAATACCCTAGGAGCTTTTCAATGAAAGTTAAAAAATTTATAGTAATTTATATATTTTTTATACTTACCAATGACCCAGACTTAGCTGGTGCTAACTCTAACAAAACCAGGGCCAAACACAAATTTTGCCCCCCAATCCCCAAAATTTGCATCCAAAACAAAAAGAAATCATGTCCTAAAGGACCTCCATACTACGCCTCTACTGCGCATGCGCAGTGACGCAGTCGTCCCGAAATTGGCGCCAATTATCATTCTTACTGGCAGTGCCTGGTCAGCGCTATGTACTCAGCGGGGAGGCAAGAGTTCCCAACTCCAGGGAGGGCCATCCCCATCTGGGTCATTGGTAAGTATAAAAAATATATAAATTACTATAAATTTTTTAACATTTTTATACTGTACCAATGACCCAGACTTAGCTGAATAGTAAACAGGCTGGAGGGCCTAGGACATAGAGGAAAATCCAATAAGCTCAACTATATAGTAAAGAGGTAACCCCTTAAGGAGAAAAGGAGTATTAGGCTTTACATGTATCTTTCTTATTTAATATTAAATTAGAAAGATACACTACCCTTAATAATTGAGCACAATAACATTCATGTTCTCTATTAACATCCAGTATAACCCTTATACTAATTATTTTTAAAGCAAGCCAATAAATAAAGTAGTCCAGAGAATTGAGACTCTTTATAATCATTTAAAAGTGTCCGAGTATTGTATATTAAGGCCCGTTTGACACTTGACATATACAAATGCTTCACACCTAGCTACACTTTAAAAAAAAGACATGAATGAATTTAAACATTAATATTACACTTTAAAACCATCCCGGAAGCGACTCAGAAATACTGACTTGGAGGAGGCATTCCCTTGCTTTTCACTATAAAGCAGGTGACCTAAGGGAACACCCGCCCCCCCCCCCCCCCCTTCCCCTTGCCCTGGGTCAAATAGCCCAGAGCGAAGAGGGCAGCCGGACGGAGTCACTGCCGGAACAGAAAGCCTGCATAACTATAGTTGCAACTGTTTAGTGGACGACATTCTGAGCAACAGATAACGGACCTAAACAATGCAGGTCTCCAGAAATGGACTCAATATTTCTGAGATAAAAATTCGTAAATGTGGATGGCTGAGACCAATAAGCAGCCTTCATTAAATCTGTAATAGCAACACTATTAGCATAAGCCCAGGAAGTAGAAAGAGCTCTTACTTCATGAGCAGAAATCTTAAGCACAGACTGCTGAGAAGAAGATAAATCTTCATAAGCAGTACGGATAGTTAACTGAATCCATCTAGCAATAGAATGGACTGAAATGTCCTTTCTATTAGGCATCAAAGACAGAAAGAAACGTTTCCGTCCCTTTCTGATAAACTGAGATCTCTGTTTATAGATACGTAGTGCTCTAACAGGACAGAGTAAAGGCCTACGCCCGTCTGAAGATGGAAGAGCCTTAATAACAATAGGTTCCGGATATTTATTAGGAGCCTGATTCTTAGCTAAAAAACCCACATTAGTAGTGAAGGTGATAGTGTTCCCAACACTACGATAATGAGAATCATCCACCGATAGTGCATGAAGCTCACTGACTCTTCTGGCAGAAGAGAAAGCTAAGAGAAAAGCTGTCTTATAAGATAAGAATTTCAAATCTACTGTCCCAAGAGGTTCAAATGGCTTTTCCTTCAATTTAAGGAGAACCCAAGCTAAATTCCACTTAGGAATTAATCTAAGAGTTCTGGGACTATTTATCGAAAAGTTTCTAACCAACTTCGATAAAGAGACATTAGATCCAATTTGTAAACTATCATGATGTGCATAGGTATCAGATAACATAGATCTATAACCCTTTATAGTAACAGGCTGCAGTTTGATTTCGTCAAACAAGTATACTAGAAAGTTTGCAATGTCTGGTATAGAGGGATCAAATATATCTACAGAATGATCCCTACACCAACGACGAAAAACCTTCCACTTAGCCGCATAGTTTAGCGAAGAGGAGGTCCTCCTACAGTTAGAAATCGCGTCCACTGCTTGTCCTGTAAAGTGCTTGCCATGCAAGAAGGACCGCACAACGGAAAAACGTGAAGGTTGAGACCTTGCGGGTTGTGATGGAGTTGGCGCCATTTCCCCTGCGAAAGAAGATCCTCTCGTGGAGGAAGCTTCCGCGGTAGGTCCCACAACAGACACCTGAGTAGATTTATCCACGGTCTCTGTGGCGACAGAGATGCTACCAACAGAATCTTGCATTGAGATTGTTTTATCTTTAGCAATACTTGTTGAATTAACGGCGCTGGAGGATACGCATATCCTATCATTCCGTCCCAAGGGATCGACAGAGCGTCTACTGCAAATGCTCTTGGATCCGGACACAGAGACACATACGTCTGCACTGATTGTTGAGATGTGTCGCAAATAAGTCTATCATTGGCCGTTCCCATTGGTAGCAAATCTGATTGAATACTTGTTTGTTGAGAGTCCACTTCGACGGCAACAAGCGACCCTTTCGTGAAAGGGAGTCTGCTAGCACATTCAGACGACCCGGTATGTGACGGACCGAAAGAAGAACGTGATGTTCTAACGCAAACAGAAGGATTCTTTCCGTTAGATTGAACAACGGAACTGAATGAGTGCCTCCCTGATTCCGTATATACGCCACTACTGTCGTATTGTCGGATAGGATTTGGACATGAGCATCGTGAATAATGTCCATCCAGTGACGTAACGCAAGCCAAATTGACATCATTTCCTTGTTGTTTTTGTGCTTGCACAGGAATTGCGGATCCCAAAGACCCTGGCATCTCGAATCCGTTGGGATTAATGATGCACCCCAACCTGTTTGACTGGCATCCGTCATAACGGTAAAACTCGGATCCGGCAACTGCAGCGGAACTCCTTGAGTTAACCACTGAATGTTTGCCCAAGTCTGAATCTCTTGTTTCACTTGATCTGACAAGAGAACGTCTACATCGAGCGAATGAATTTTCACACTCCAATTCTGAGTCAGGAAAATTTGAAGAGGACGTGTGCGTAGCCGCCCCATCGGAATGAGATCCGCGGCGGCTCCGCACAGACCTATCAGTCTCATAAATTCTCTCGCCGTGACTTTGTCTGCGTGCAGACAATAGCGAGCGTAACAACTGACTAATTTCACTCTGGTTAACGGCAGACGAACGAGATTGTTGTGCGTCTCGAAGCTCATTCCCAGATGAGTGAATGACTTGGACGGCACCAGATCCGACTTCTCCTCGTTTACTATAAAACCGAGACGTCGGAGCAATAGAAGAAGATTCTGAACATCGTTCTGAAGCGTTAACTCGTTGCCGTACCTCTGAAGAATGTCGTCCAGGTAGGCCGACGTTACCGCAGACGAATGAGCTCGGAAGTAGATCATTACCGAGTTCATTACCCGAGTGAAAGCCCAGGGTGCTAGATTCAATCCGAAGCACATCGCCCGGAATTGATACACCACTCCCAGGACTGCAAAGCGTAGATACTTTCGGAATGTCGGATGTACCATGACGTGAAAGTACGCATCTTTGAGATCTATGCTCGTTGCATAATCGTTCACCCGAATACTCGCTCTGACCGATCGAATCGTCTCCATATAAAACTTCGGAGCGACGATCAGCTTGTTTATCCAGCTCAAATCTATGACTGGACGGAACGAGCCGTCTGGTTTGGGAACCAGAAACAGATGGCTGTAGAATCCCAGAGATTCCTGGTTTTCTACGACCTCTACCGCGTTCTTCATTAAAAGAGACTGCACCTCTGATAACAGAGCGTCTCTTTTCTGTGGATTTGACGGAAGATGAGTCCACTTTGGACTTCGAGTTAATGGAGGCTTTCGTTTGAAGGATATCTTTAGACCTTCCGAAGTCTCTCCTCTCACCCAAGGGTCGTCCATAATCGACGCCCACTCTTGTGAAAAACTCGACAACCTTTCGCCAACCGGAACGCGATAGAGGTTTAAGCCATCACCTCCTGGACCTGCGAGGCCTGCGGTAGGAGAAACCACGTCTTCCACGACCCGCACCTTGCCTCGTCGACCTCGGGGCGTCCGACCGATTGTCCCGGCCTGAAGGACGTCCCGAACGAGAGTCGCTATCCTGATGGTCTCTCGAATAAGACCAAGAGGACGCACCGGAACCTCTATAGGAACCTCTCTTGGGCGCATTAGACCCAGAAGTGCCTGTCTTATTCGTGTCTGCTGTATCCGACTTTTTAGGAGCCGATCTGAACAACAGAGAATCATTAGCTTTCTTTTTAATTTTATCATAAATAGCGGAAAGCTTGCCGTCAAAGAGAAGTTCTCCTGAGACCGAAGCGACTCTAAGAGAGTTCTTCACCTTAGAATTCACTAGTGTGGATGTAGCTAGGGCTGCGTCACGTCTAACCAACTCCAGATTTGCCACTGAAAGGGCGGAGTTACACGTGGAATAAGCTACTGCCCTTGAAAGAAGTCTTAAAGAGGATTGTATATCCTGAAACTCTTCCCCTTGAAGGCGCAGTGATAACGCCTTAGTAAGGTGATCTGCGTAAGATAAGGCATCTAAATTGGCTCTGTTAGACGCAATAGCTGTTTCCAACACCGCGGTTGGAATAGAAGCTGACGACGGTAATGATAGCTCTAAGTCTTCCGCCTCGTCGTCCATACGCAGAGGAACTCTCGGTATACCCTGTCCTGCCGTATCGAATTTATTCCTTGCATTAATGAAAGGCAGGTTGAGAGTATTAGCGGACAAGAAACCTGCTTTCCCCATCCTGGAAGCAAGTTTAAATATAGCGTCGTTCAATAATTCAAATGTTCTAGCAACATTATTGGACTGCGACGGAAACTCGGGAGCGATGTCCCTGAACCGCTCAAAAAATTCAGAGTCCAATGACGCTATAATTCTCTTGTCCGGAAGCGCAGCAGTCTGGCCCGACGGAACAACTTGAGGGAGAAAGTGCCGGATGAAGTCCACGGCAGCTTTATGTTGTTCCGAAAGGGATAGCTCCAAGTCATCCGTATCCCTTTCACCATCCGGTCGGACCTCACGATGTTCCCGGTCGTCCGCCCCCGATGCTTCGGCGGAGCGTACCGACCCAGCGCCGTCGGATAATTCTCGATCCGACACCGTTTCTGTCGGCTGCTGGGATGCTGCGATAAGCTGTGCTATCTGCACAAGAATGTCCGGCGTCGAGAGCTGCGGAGGCGCAGTCTTTCGCTGCTTCGCCGAGGGCAGCTCCGCATCAGATGGCTCCCGCATACTTTTCCTATGCGAACGTCTGGAGTCCATCGGTCTCGAATCCCTGGCTGCCGGATGGTGTGACCTGGTCGCCGAAGAATCCTTCATCGGCGAAGCTGGTAATATATCGGCGGTCACGCAGCCAAGGTGCGGTCGTGTGCGCTGACGAGAAGAGGAAGCCTTAACAGTCTCTGCGGACTGCTTATACAACGGAGCGTCCCGAGCGACGGACGTATGCTCCGCTAAAGACACATTTTGTACCACAACATCTGGTCCCAGATGTTGTTGTATGAGAGAGGGACCTCTCTCGCTCGCGGCCCGGCTGGACCTGGACGAGCTAGGAACCGGACTAAAAGGCTTCCTCCGTTCTCGCTTACTATCCGCCGTCACTGGGTGTGCATCTATTATGTTTATAGTGCTCGCATCACCCAAAATTTCCTCTTGGACCGCATCGGACGAACCCGGCTGCCGAACCATTCGGTGAATGGACGCTACACCGGGCGAGCTAGCGGACGACTTTTGTCTAATCTCCATGAGCACTTTTGCCGCTAGCTCTGAATTCATTTGTGACGACGGACGCACACTTGAAGAAGATAACATGGAAACATCACCCTGTTCTGGTTCCTCTGAAATACAAACTGAGAGAGTAGAGTGACCTTGTGGAGAAAGAGCCGGCATCGCTCTTTCTCCAGAAACAACATATCGTGACACACGTTTCCAATGTTTCTCATCCCAATGTTCACATATAGGACAGGGATTAATGCGAGAACACTGACTACAATTAATACAATGATCATGAAAGTCAGAGGAAGATTTCTTCCTATTACAATTTGAACAACGTCCCTTCATTGTGAAAGAACAACAATAAGTCCTAGTTACTCGCAAAAACCCCTGACACAAAGATACATAATAACATGATCCATTAATAAATGAAAAAACAATTGCAAAACAAAATAATTTTGAAAAAATATTTTTTCAGAGAAGCCCAAGTTGCTGAAAAGTAACGTTGAGCCCCGATGGATCCGATGGCAAAGTGTGGTCAAAAATTTTAAATTTATATAAAATAATTAATGAGACACTTTCGGATAATATAAATGTATCTTATAATGAGATAAACTACCACAAAGGCAAACAGCCCCCCTCAAAAAAGGCTGTTGCCAATGAAAACAAACAGTGTAAACACACTAGAAAACATGACTCCAGGCACTGAAAAAACTGGCCCGGAATCAGTCATCAATTACACTCTATCTGATGCAAAACAGAGACTCCCAGGGGAGAATCTGTAGAACATCAGATGGAAGATGCAGAACACAAACGTTATACACCCATGGGTGAAAACGTAACTATGGGGAAAATAACAGAAAACATTCTGTAACCAAGCAACTCTCCCAGGAAATTTTAGAAATGAAATTTCTCAAAAATATGCCAACAGCATGGGAGAATTGCCAGGGGGGACTTTAGAAGGCTAGGGGAGAGGAAACACTGAATAAGCAGTGCAACAATTAGCAAGAATGACAAGAAGAGGCCCATGCCTCGAAAATAGGTAACTTAACATAATTTCATCAAAAAATTTTAAGTACAGCCCTGATTATTTTTTGCCACTTCTTTTTCCTCTCCTCCTTCTATCCTCCTTAGAATCACATTTTCTCCAAAAATTACGTGTCTGGCATCCTTTAAACTGAGATTTACAAGCACAAAGATCAGTGAGATGTTGACTGATGAAGGGCCAAACAGAGAATGATAATTGGCGCCAATTTCGGGACGACTGCGTCACTGCGCATGCGCAGTAGAGGCGTAGTATGGAGGTCCTTTAGGACATGATTTCTTTTTGTTTTGGATGCAAATTTAGGGGATTGGGGGGCAAAATTTGTGTTTGGCCCTGGTTTTGTTAGAGTTAGCACCAGCTAAGTCTGGGTCATTGGTACAGTATAAAAATACTGATTTTCTAACGATAAAAGTGGTTCCATTGGAACCACCGGGGGGACGAATCAAAATTCCGAAACCTTCATGCACATCTAGAGTTGCTACCTGAACACATTAGCATAGTTTAAGCATTTTAAATTAAATACCCTAGGAGCCTTTCGATGAAAACTGATTTTCTAACGATAAAAGTGGTTCCACTGGAACCACCAGGGGCAAAATCAAAATTCCCGAAACCTTCATGCACATCTAGAGATGTTACCTAAACACATTAGCATAGTTTTAACGTTTCAAATTAAATACCCTAGGAGCCTTTCGATGAAAACTGATTTTCTAACGATAAAAGTGGTTCCACTGGAACCTCCGGGGGCAAAATCAAAATTCTGAAACCTTCATGCACATCTAGAGATGTTACCTGAACACATTAGAATAGTTTAAACATCTCGAATTGAATACCCTAGGAGCCTTTCGATAAAAACTGATTTTCTAACGATAAAAGTGGTTCCATTAGAACCACCGGGGGGACGAATCAAAACTCCGAAACCTTTATGCACATCTAGAGTTGCTACCTGAACACATTAGCATAGTTTAAGCATTTCAAATTAAATACCCTAGGAGCCTTTCGATGAAAACTGATTTTCTAACGATAAAAGTGGTTCCACTGGAACCACCAGGGGCAAAATCAAAATTCCCGAAACCTTCATGCACATCTAGAGATGTTACCTAAACACATTAGCATAGTTTTAACGTTTCGAATTGAATACCCTAGGAGCCTTTCGATGAAAACTGATTTTCTAACGATAAATCAAAATACCGAAACCTTCATGCACATCTAGAGATGTTACCTGGACACATTAGCATAGTTTAAACGTTTCAAATTAAATACCCTAGGAGCCTTTCGATGAAAACTGATTTTCTAACGATAAAAGTGGTTCCAGTGGAACCACCGGGGCAAAATCAAAATTCTGAAACCTTCATGCACATCTAGAGATGTTACCTGAACACATTAGCATAGTTTAAACGTTTCGAATTGAATACCCTAGGAGCATTTCAATGAAAGTTAAAAAATTTATAGTAATTTATATATTTTTTATACTTACCAATGACCCAGACATAGCTGGTGCTAACTCTTAAAAATCTAGCGCCAAACACCGGGGGGCAAAATCAAAATACCGAAACCATCATGCACATCTAGAGATGTTACCTGAACACATTAGCATAGTTTAAACGTTTCAAATTAAATACCCTAGGAGCCTTTCGATGAAAACTGATTTTCTAACGATAAAAGTGGTTCCACTGGAAACACCGGGGCAAAATCAAAATTCTGAAACCTTCATGCACATCTAGAGATGTTACCTGAACACATTAGCATAGTTTAAACGTTTCGAATTCAATACCCTTGGAGCCTTTCAATGAAAGTTAAAAAATTTATAGTAATTTATATATTTTTTATACTTACCAATGACCCAGACATAGCTGGTGCTAACTCTTAAAATATAGGGCCAAACACAAATTTTGCCCCCCAATCCCCAAAATTTGCATCTAAAACTAAAGAAAACATGTCCTGAAAGGCCCTCCACACTTCGCCCCTACTGCGCATGCGCAGTGTCAAGGACGTTCCGAAATTGGCGCCATTAATCATTCTAATAACCAGTGCCTGGTAAGCGCTATGTACTCAGCGGGGAGGCAAGAGTTCCCAACTCCTGGGAGGGCCATCCCCGTCTGGGTCATTGGTAAGTATAAAAAATATATAAATTACTATAAATTTTTTAACATTTTTATACTGTACCAATGACCCAGACATAGCTGAATAGTAAAAAGGCTGGAGGGCCAAGGACATAGAGCAAAATGGAATACGCTCAATAAAATAAAATAGAGTCATCCCCTGTAGGGAAAAAGAAGTAATAGGCCTTACATGTATCTTTCTTATTTATGATAAATTAGAAAGATACAACACCTTCCAAAATTGAGCTTCATACATCCATGTACTCTATTAATATCCAATCTAATCCTTATACTAATAATTTTTAAAGTAAGCCAATAAATAAAGTAAGTCTAGAGAATAGAGACTCTTATACTCCTAAAAGTGTCTGAGGATTGCATAATCATGTCCGTTGACATATGCAATATTCAAAAGCTATACTTTAAAAACTAAGACTTGAATGAATTTTAAAAACCTAAACTTCTCACTAAACAACCATCCCAATAACAGCTCAGAATTACTAACTCCGGAGGAGGTATCCCCTTGTTTTCATAGTAAAACAGGTGACCCAAGGGAACACCCTCCCCCCCCCCCTTTTTCTTGCCCTGGGTCAAATAGCCCAGAGCGAAGAGGGCAGCCGAACGGATACACTGCCGAAACAGACAGCCTACCTAGCTATAGTAGCAACTGTTAAGTGAATGACATTCTGAGCAGTAGATAATAGACCTAACAATAGAGGCCTCCAGAAATGGACTCGATATTTCTAAGATAAAATTCATGAATGTGGATGGCTGAGCGCAATGAGCGGCCTTCAAAAATCTATAATAGCGACACTATTAATGTAAGCCCAAGAAGTAGAAGAACTCTTACTTCATGAACCGAAATCTTAAGCACAACTGCTAAGTCAATGATATACCATAAGCAGTACCGATAGTTAATAGAATCCATTAACAATAAAATGGAGCGTAACGTCCTTCTACTAGACATCAAAGACAGAAGAAGCTTACGCCCTTTGTAATAAACAGATATCTGTTTATAAATACATAAACTGTATCCGGAAAGAGTAAAGGCCTATGCCCATACGAAGACGGAAGGACCTTAAAATAATAGGTTCCGGATAATAGGAGCCTAACTCTTATGCAACAATCCAACCTAAATAGTAACGGAAGTATTGATTCCGAAACTATGAAAGTGAAAATCATCCATCGATAGTGCATGAAACTCACTGACTCTACAGTAAAAGAGAAACCAACAGAATTACTGTCTAATAGGTCAGAATTTGAAAACTACTGTTTCCAGAGGCTCAAATGATTACTTAGCTAAATAAGAACCGAAGTTAAAATCCGTATAGGAATTTAATCTAAAGATTCTAAGTCTATTTATCAAAAAGTTACTAACTGACTTAGATAAAGAGACAAAAGACTCAATTGTAAACTATCGTAGAGTGCATAGGTATGAGGTAACATAAACCTATAACCTAAATAATAACAGGCTGCAGTAAATCTTGTGAAACAAGTATACTAAAAAATAGCAATGAGTAGTATGGAGGGATCAACAATGTGAACATAATGATCCCTACACCACGACGGAAGAGCCTCCACTTTAGCCGCATAGAATAGCGAAGAAGAGGATCTCCTATAGTAAGAAATCGCGTCCAAAGCTCGTCCAGTACAGTGCTTAAAATGCAATACGGACCACACAACGGAATACATGAAGGTTGCGACCTTGCTGGTTGTGATAAAGATGACACGATTTACCCAGTGAAAAAGATCCTCACATAGAGGAAGATTTCACGTTAAGACCCACAGTAGACAAGAGAGTAAATTACTCATGATCTCTGTGAAGATAGAGATGCTATCAACAGAAATGTATTGTGGTTGTTTATCTTAGCAATACCTGCTAAAACAACAGCGCCGGAGGATACGCGTATCCTATCATTCCGTCCTATAGATCAATAGAGCGTTAACAATATTAGCTCAGAGATCTGGACAAGCCAACACATACGTCTGCAATTGATTAGCAAGCTGTGTCATAAATAAATCATCATTGGGCGCTCCCATAGATAGCAAATCTGATTGAATACTTGTTTGTTGAGAGTCCATTCTGACAGCAACAAGCGACCCGTAAGAGAACGGGAGTCCGATAAAACAATCAGACGACCCGGAATATGACGGACCAAAACTGAACTTGGTGTACTATAACCAACAGACGGATTCTTTCCATTAAATTGAATAACGGAAACGAAAGAGTGCCTCCCTGGTTCCGGAGATACGCCACTACTGTCGAATTAAAGGACAGGAATTTGGGCATGCGTTTCTGAATAATGTTCATGCAATGACATAAAGCAAGCCTAAAAAACATTATTCCACGGAAGTTAAACTGATTGCTAAAAGACTGCGGAACCCAAAGACCCTGGCACTTCGAATCCGTAGGGATCAGTATTATATCCCAATCTGTTTGACTGGCAACCGTCATAACAGCCACACTCGGGTCCGGCAACTGCGGCGGCACTCTCTGAGTCAACCACCGAATGTTTGCCCCAGTCTGAATCTCTTGTAACACTAGATAGACAAGAGAACGTATAAATCGAGCAATTCATGGATTGCCGAAAAGTTGCCGTCGAAGAGAAGCTCCTCCGAGAACGAAGCAACTCTGAGAGAGTTCTTAACCTTACTATCCACGCGTGTGGATGTAGCTAGGGCTGCGTCACGTCTAACTAACTCCAATCAGCCACTGAAGGGCGGAGTTATACGTGAACAAACTACTGCCCTCAAAAGAAATTACATTGAGAATAATATCCCGTAAATCTTTTCTTGAAGACGTAATGATAACGCCTCAGTAAGGCGGATTACGTATAATAAAGCGTCTAAGTTAAGTCTACTATACATATTGTCGTTCCCAACATTGAAATTGGAAAAGACATAAACGGCGAAAAAGAATATATGCAGTCTTTAATCACACCGTCTAGACGCATATGAACTCTCGGTATGCCCTGCTCTGCCAAAATAAACTATTTGTATAAATGATAAAATGGCAGAAATGAGCAACGCGGACAAGAAACTAAACTATCATGCTTAGTAGCAGGCTTGTATATATATATATATATAGCGTCGAAAAATAAAACACATGTTGTAATGACAATATTGGACTGCGTCGGTAAGTCAGGGACAATGTCCCTGAACCGATCGAAAAATCCGAGTCCAATGACGCTATAAGTCTCTTATCCAAGATCGCAGCAATGAAGTCCGAAATAATAATCACTGGAAGATAATGCCAGAAGATATGAAAGGCATCTTCCGATACTACTAAAGGGAAAACTCGAAATCTTTCGAATCCCTTTCGCCATCGTGTCGGACCCTATAAAGCGTTCGGTCGTCCGTAGCTGATGCAACCGCGGACCGCACCGACCCAGCGCCGTCGGATAATTCCTGATTCGACCGAGAAACTGTCAATTGCTGGGATGCTGCGAAACAACTGTGCTAACTCGGATAGCACGTCCGTCACTGAGGCCTGAGGAGAAGCGGTCTTACGATGCATTGCCGCTGGAAGCTCCGTGATCGTTACCCCGTGCATACTTCCAATATGCGAGCGAACAGAGTGTATAGGCCTCGTGTCCCTTGGCTACCGGATGGCGCGACCTATTCGCCGTGGAATCACTGAATGCCGAAACTGATCGGATACTCGAGGTCATGTAGCCAATGTGCGGTCGTGTGCCCTGCTGTGAGGATGAGGAAGCATTAAAGACAGTCTCTCGGACTGTCAATATAACGGAGCGTCCCGACCAACGGACATATGCTCCGAATGTAAAATATCTGAACCACAACATGCGGTCCCCTATGTTGTTGGGCGAGAGAGGGACCTCTCTCGCTCACAGCCCGGACGGACCTGGACAAGCCAGGAACCGGACTAACAGGCTTCCTCCGATCTGTCCTCAATCTGCCGTCACTGGGTGAGTACTAAAGTAATTAAAGTGCTCGCATCACCCAAATCTCCTTCCTAGACCGCAACGGACGAACCCGGCAGCCGAACCATTCGATGAATGTACGCTACACCGGGTGAGCTAGCGAATGTCACTCCGTAGGCGATAGACATATTCCATGAGCACTTATTGCCGCTAACTCTTCATTAACTATGACGACAGAGGCACACTTTTGAAAGACATCTCCATAACTCTTCGAACAAGAAACCAGAAATGCTTGGATAGCAAGCATAAAATAATAATATATATAGCGTCGTTCAATAATTCGAAAGTTTGTGTGACATTATTGGACTATGTCGGAACTGAGGGACGATGTCCCTGAACCGAACCAAAAATTTCTAAGTCCACCGACGCTATCAGTTTCTTATCCGGCATCGCAGCATTCTGGTCCGACGAAAGAAGCTGTAGAGGACCAAGTCAGATGACATACACAACAGCATATGTTGTTCCGAAAGGGAAAGCTCGAAATCCTCCGAATCCCTTTCGGTATCCCGTCGGACCGGATGAAACTTTCGGACGTCCGTACCCGCTTCCGCGGAGCGTCCCGACCCAGCATCGTCGGATAAAATATATGCGACAGATTCAGTTGATGCTGGGATGCTGCGATAAACTGTGCTATTAAGGAAAGCACGTCCGTTCCCGAGGCCTGTGCAGTAGCGGTCTTACGATGCATTGCCGCCGGAAGCTCCGTGTACGTTGACTCCCGCACACTTCCTATGCGAACGTCCGGAGTCTGCAGGCCTCGTGTCCCTGGCTACCGGATGGTGTGACCTGGTCGCCGAAGAATCCTTGATCGGCGAAGCTGGTAATATATCGGCGGTCACGCCGCCAAGGTGCGGTCGTGTGCGCTGACGAGAAGAGGAAGCCTTAGCAGTCTCAGCGGACTGCCTATACAACGGAGCGTCCCGAGCGACGGACGTATGCTCCGCTTGCGACACATTTGTACCACAACATCTGGGGCCAGATGTTGTTGAACGAGAGAGGGGCCTCTCTCGCTTGCCGTCCGGATGGACCGGAACGTTCTATGAACCGGACTAAAAGGCTTCCTGCGTTCTCCCTCCGATCCGCCGTCACTGGGTGTGCATTAAGTTAATTTATAGTGCTCGCATCACCCCAAAATTCCTTCTAGACCGCAACGGACGAACCCGGCTGCCGAACCATTCGGTGAATGGACGCTACACCGGGCGAGCTAGCGGACGTCAAAGGCCGTCGAACCTACTAGGGTCCTCTTAGGCAATTGGCGTATTACATGAGCACTTTTCCGCTAGCCCTTCATTAATTGTGACGACGGAGGCACACTGTTGGAAGACATCACAGATACATCACCCTAATCTTGATCGTCTGAAATAGAAATTGATAAAGTAGAGTGACCCTGCGGGGAAAGGACCGGAGTGTCCAAATCCCCAACAACATACCGTGACATACGCTTCCCATATTGTCATCGAAATCATACGATACAGAACAGGAGTTAATGCGAGTACACTGACCACATATAGAATGATAATAAAGTCAGAGGAAGACTTCCTCTTAAAACAATTGATCAATATCCTTTCAATGTGAAAAGAAAACAAGTCCTGGTACTCGCACTAACCCCTGGCAATCAAAATACATAATAATAATATGATCCATTAATATAGAAAAAATAATTGAAATCAAAATATTTTGAAAAAATATTTTTTCAGAACAGCCCAAGTTTCTGAAAAGTAACGTTGAGCCCCAATGGATCCCAAGCCTAAGTGTGGACAAAAATTTTAAAAATATTTTAAACAATTTATTCAACACTTACGAACAATAATAATGTATCTAGTTATGATTAAAATAACATAAAGATATTATTTTTTAGAAATCCCCCCCTCACACAGAGGGCTGTTGTAAATGTAAACAATGAGTGTAAAAACACTAAAATAAGACTCCAGGCACCCAGGCCCGAAATCAGTTACCAAAAATACACTATCTGATGCAAAACAGAGACTTCCAGGGAAGAAACTGCAGAACATCAGATGGTAGATGCAGAACACAACGCCTAACCACCCGTAGGTGAAGACGTAAACATGGGGAAAGAACAGAATTCATTCTGTTATTCAGCTAAAACTCCCAAGAAATTTTAGTAATAATAATTACAGAAACTATGCCAAAAGCATGGGAGAATAGCAAGGGGGAACTTAAAGGACAGGGAGAGAGGAAAACACTTAAAAAAACAGTGTAACTAAATAATCAGAATGACAACAAAATGGCTGCTGCCTTGAAAATAGGTAACTTAACATAATTTCATTAAAAAATTTTAAGTTACAGCCCTGATAATATTCTGTCACACATTCTTTTCCTCTCCTCCTTCTCTATCCTCCTTAGAATCACCATTTCACTAATATTTATGTGTCTGGCATCATTTAAACTGAGATTTAAAAGCACAAAGATCAGTCAGATGTTAACTGATGAAGGGCCAAACTTAGAATGATTAATGGCGCCAATTTCGGAACGTCCTTGACACTGCGCATGCGCAGTAGGGGCGAAGTGTGGAGGGCCTTTCAGGACATATTTTCTTTAGTTTTAGATGCAAATTTTGGGGATTGGGGGGCAAAATTTGTGTTTGGCCCTATATTTTAAGAGTTAGCACCAGCTATGTCTGGGTCATTGGTACAGTATAAAAATACTGATTTTCTTACGATAACGGCAAAACCAAATTCCGAAACCTTCATGCACATCTAGAGATGTTACCTGAACACATTAGCATAGTTTAAACGTTTCGAATTAAATACCCCAAGAGCCTTTTGATGAAAACTGATTTTCTAACGATAAAAGTGGTTCCACTGGAACCACCGGGGGCAAAATCAAAATTCCGAAACATTCACGCACATCTAGAGATGTTACCTGAACACATTAGCATAGTTTAAATGTTTCGAATTGAATACCCTAGGAGCATTTCAATTAAAGTTAAAAATTTATAGTAATTTATATATTTTTTATACTTACCAATGACCCAGACATAGCTGGTGCTAACTCTTAAAAATCTAGGGCCAAACACAAATTTTGCCCCCCAATCCCCAAAATTTGCATCTAAAACCAAAGAAATCATGTCCTGAATGGCCCTCCATGCTTCACCTCTACTGCGCATGCTCAGTGTCAAGGACGTCCCGAAATTGGCGCCATTAATCATTCTTACCATCAGTGCCTGGTAAGCGCTATGTCCTCAGCGGGGAGGTATGAGTTCCCAACTCCTGGGAGGGCCATCCCCGTCTGGGTCATTGGTAAGTATAAAAAATATAGAAATTACTATAAATTTTTTAACATTTTTATACTGTACCAATGACCCAGACATAGCTGAATAGTAAAAAGGCTGGAGAGCCCAGGACATAGAGGAAAATCCAATAAGCTCAACTATATAAAATAGAGTCATCCCCTCGAGGAGAAAAGGAGTATTAGGCTTTACATGTATCTTTCTTATTTATGATAAATTAGAAAGACACAATACCTTCTATAATTGAGCATCATAACATCCATATTCTCCATTAATATCCAGTATAATTCTTATATTAATTATTTATTATATTAATTACTTTTAAAGTAAGCCAATAAATAAAGTTAGTCCAGAGAATTGAGACTCTTTATACTCTTTTAAAAGTGTCCGAGGATAGTATAATAACGTCTGTTTGACACGTGACATATTCAAATGCTATACTTTAAAACTAGGACATGAATGAATTTAAAACATAACTTTTCACTTAAAAACCATCCCAGTGACAGCTCAGAATTACTGACTCCGGAGGAGGTATCCCCTTGTTTTCATAATAAAACAGGTGACCCAAGAGAACACCCTCCCCCCCCCCCCCCCCTTTTCTTGCTCTGGGTCAAATAGCCCAGAGCGAAGAGGGCAGCAGGCCGGAGTCACTGCCGGAACATAAAGCCTACATAGCTATAGTTGCAATTGTTAAGTGATCGACGTTCTGAGGAGCCGATAATGGACCTAAACAATGCAGGCCTCCAGAAATGGACTCGATATTTCTGAGATAAAAATTCGTGAATGTGGATCTATAATAGCAACACTATTTACGTAAGCCCAAGATGTAGAAGAGCTCTTACTTCATGAGCCGAAATCTTAAGCACAGACTGCTGAGTTAAGGATAGATTATCCTAAGCAGTACCGATAGTTAATTGAATGCATTTAGGAATAGAATGGACTGTAATGACCTTTCTATTAGGCATCAGAGCCAGAAGAAGCTTTACGTCCTTACTGATAAACTGAAATCTGTTAATAAATACATAAAGGTCTAGCCGGACAGAGTAAAGGCCTATGCCCGTTCGAAGACGGAAGGACCTTAAAAACAATAGGTTCCGGATATTTATTAGGAGCCTGATTCTTAACTAAAAATCCAACATTAGTAGTAAAGGTAATAGAGTTTCCGATACTACAAAAGTGAGAATCGTCCACCGATAGTGCATGAAGCTCACTGACTCTTCAGCAGAAGAGAGGACTAAGAGAATTGCTGTCTTAAAAGGCCAGAATTTCAAACTACTGTCTCAAGAGGTTCAAATGGTTGCTTTAGTTTAATAAGAACCCAAGCTAAATTCCGTATAGGAATTAATCTAAGGATTCTAGGTCTATTTATCGAAAAGTTTCAAACTAACTTAGATAAAGAGACATTAGGCTCAATTGTAAACTATCATGGTGTGCATAGGTATCAGATAACATAGACCTATAACCTTTAATAGTAACTGGCTGCAGTTGATCTCGTCAAATAAGTATACTAGAAAGTTTGCAATGTCTGGTATGGAGGGATCAAAAATATCAACATAAAGATCCCTACACCAACGACGGAAGACCCTCCACTTTAGCCGCTTAGAATAGCGAAGAGGAGGTCCTCCTACAGTTAGAAATCGCGTCCACTGCTCGTCCTATACAATGCTTGCCATGCAAGAAGGACCGCACAACGGAATACGTGAAGGTTGAGACCTTGCGGGTTGTGATGAAGTTGACACGATTTCCCCAGCGAGAAAAGATCCTCTAGTGGAGGAAGTTTTCGCGGTAAGTCCCACAGCAGACACTTAAGTAAATTTATCCACGGTCTCTGTGGAGACAGAGATGCTACCAACAGAATTGTATTGTGAATGTATAATCCTAGCAATACTTGCTGAATCAATAACGCTGGAGGATGCGCATATCCTATCATCCCGTCCTACTAGATCGATAGAGCGTTAACTACATATGCTCGGGGATCCGGACACGGTGACACATACGTCTGCAATTGATTGGTGAGTTGTGTCGCAAATAAATTATCACTGGGCGCTCCCCTTGGTAGCAAATCTGATTGAATACCTGTTTGTTGAGAGTCTATTCTGACGGCAACAATCGACCCTTACATGAAAGGGAGTCTGTTAATATGATCCGACGACCCAGAATATGACGGACCGAAACAGAACTTGGTGTTCTATAACAAACAGAAGGATTCTTTCCGTTAAATTCAATAACAGAACCGAATGAGTGCCTCCCTGGATCCGGATATACGCAACTACTGTCGTATTATCGGACAGGATTTGGACATGCGTTTCTGAATAATGTTCATCCAATGACGTAGTGCAAGCCAAAATAATATCATTTCTTGGAAGTTAAGTGCTTGCCTAAAAACTGCGGAACCCAAAGACCCTGGCACTTCGAATCCATTGGGATCAATATTGAGCCCCAACCTGTTTGACTGGCATCCGTCATAATCGAAAAACTCGGATCCGGCAACTACAGTGGAACTCTCTGAGTCAACCACCGAATGTTTGCCCACGTCTGAATCTCTTGTTACACTTGATTGACAAGAGAACGTGTATATCGAGCAATTCAAAGATTGCTGAAAGGTTGCCATCGAAGAGAAGCTTCTCCGAGACCGAAGCGACTCTGAGAGAGTTCTTCACCTTACTATCCACGTGCGTGGATGTAGCTAGGGCTGCGTCACATCTAACCAACTCCAGGTTGCCACTGAAGGGCGGAGTTATACGTGGAAAACTACTGCCCTTGAAAGAAATCTCATTAAGAATCATATCCTGGAATTCTTTCTCTTGAAGACGTAATGATAATGCCTCAGTAAGGTGGTCTACATATGATAAAGCGTCTAAGTTAAGTCTATTAGACATCATTGTCGTTTCCAACGTCGTGGTTGGAATTGACATAGACGGCGAAAAAGACAATACCCAGTCTTCAGCCTCGTCGTCTAGACGCAGAGGAACTCTCAGTATGCCCTGTCCTGCCATTTCAAATTATTCCTAGAATTGATGAAAGGCAGATTAGAGCATTTGTGGACAAGAAACTAGACTAATGTGTTTTGGTAGCAAGCTTATATATATATAGCGTCGTTCAATAATTCGAAGGTTCTAGTGACATTATTGGACTGTGTCGGCAACTCAGGGACGATGTCCCTGAACCGATCAAAAACTCTGTGTCCAATGACGCTATTAGTCTCTTATCCAGCATCGCAGCATTCTAGTCCGACGGAACAACCTCTGGAAGATAATGCCAGAAGAACTGTATGGCATCTTCTGTTGTTCCGAAAGGGAAAGCTCGAAACCGTCCGAATCCCTTTCGCCATCCTGTCAGACCCTATGAAGTGTTCGGTCGTCCGTACCTGATGCATCAGCGGAGCGAACCGACCCAGCATCGTCGGATTATTCCTCATCCGACAGAGATTCTGTCGTTTGCTGGGATGCTGCGATAAGCTGTGCTATTTTGGATAGCACGTCCGTCACTGAGGCCTGTGGAGAAGCGGTCTTACGATGCTTTGCCGCTGAAAGCTCCATGTTCGTTACCCCATGTATACTTCTATTATGTGAGTGACCGGAGTGTACAGGCCTCGTGTCCCTCGGCTACCGGATGGCGTGACCTGTTCGCCGTGGAATCACTGAATGACGAAGCTGGCAGGACACTCGAGGTCACGTAGCCAAGTTGCGATCGTGTGCGCTGCCGTGAGGATGAGGAAGCATTATCGACAGTCTCTCGGACTGTCTATATAACGGAGCGTCCCGAGCGGCGGACATATACTCCGAATGCGAAACGTATGTACCACAACATCCGGTCCCAGATGTTGTTGTACGAGAGAGGGACCTCTCTTGCTCGCAGCCCGGATGGACCTGGACGAGCTAGGAACCGGACTAACAGGCTTCCTCCGATCTCTCCTCTAATCCGTCGTCACTGGGTGTGTACTATTGTCTATTATAGTGCTCGCATCACCCAAATCTCCTTCCTGGACCGCAACGGACGAACCCGGCTGCCGAACCATTCGATGAATGGACGCTACACCGGGTGAGCTAGCGAATGTCAACGCTGTCGATCCTACTAGGAACCTCTTAGGCGATTGACGTATTCCATGAGCACTTATTGCCGCTAGCTCATCATTCAACTATGACGACAGAGGCACACTTTTGAAAGACATCTCAGTAACTTGCGAACAAGAAACCAGACTTGCTTGTACATGTAAATAGCAAGCATATATATATATAAATAGCGTCGTTCAATAATTCGAAAGTTCCTGTGACATTATTGGACTGTGTCGGAACTGAGGGACGATGTCCCTGAACCGATCCAAAAAATTTTTGTGTCCACCGACGCTATCAGTCTCTTATAGGGCATCGCAGCATTGTGGTCCGACGAAACAACCTCTAGAAGATAAAGCCGGATGACATATACAGCAGCTTATGTTGTTCGAAAAGGGAAAGCTCGAAATCCTCCGAATCCCTTTCGCCATCCTGTCGGACCATATGAAGTTTTCGGACGTCCGCACCTGATGCTTCAGTGGAGCGTCCCGACCCAGCGTCGTCGGATATTACATGATGCGACAGAGATACTGTCGTTGCTGGGATGCTGCGATAAGTTGTGCTATTCGGGATAGCACGTCCGTCACTGAGGCCTGTGCAGTAGCGGTCTTACGATGCTTTGACGCTGGAAGCTCCGTGTACGTTGACTCCTGCATACTTTTCTTATGCGAACGTCCGGAGTCTACAGGCCTCGTGTCCCTGGCTACCGGATGGCGTGACCTGGTCGCCGCGTATTCTCTGATTGGCGAAGTTGACTGGATATCGGAGGTCACGTAGCCAAGGTGCGGTCATGTGCGCTGCCATGAGAATGAGGAAGCCTTATTGACAGTCTCTCCGGACTGTCTATATAACGGAGCGTCCCGAGCGGCGGACGTATGCTCCGAATGCGAAACATTTTGTACCACAACATCTGGGGCCAGATGTTGTTGTACGAGAGAGGGGCCTCTCTCGCTCGCAGCCCGGATGGGCCTGGACGAGCTATGAACCGGACTAATAGGTTTCCTCCGTTCTCTCTTCTAATCCGCCGTCACTGGGTGTGCACTTGGTTGTTTTATAGTGCTCGCATCACCCAAAACTCCTTCTAGACCGCAACGGACGAACCCGGCTGCCGAACCATTCGATGAATAGACGCTACACCGGGCGAGCTAGCGGACGAAAAAGGCCGTCGATCCTACTAGGGACCTCTTATGCAATTGGCGTATTTCCATGAGCACTTTTCCGCTAGCTCTTCATTAATTGTGACGATGGAGGCACACTTTTGGAAGACATCACAGATACATCACCCTGTTCTTGATCGTCTGAAATAGAGATTGATAAACTAGAGTGACCCTGCAGAGAAAGGACCGGCATGGCCATTTCTCCGCTAACATACCGTGAGACACGCTTCCCATGTTGTCATCGAAAATAACACATACTGAACAGGAGTTAGTGCGAGTACACCGACTACATTTATACAATGATTATGAAAGTCAGAGGAAGATTTCCTCTTAATCCAATTGAACAATATCCTTTCATTGTGAAAAGAAAACAAAGTCCTAGTACTCACACCAACCCCTGCAAATCAAAATACATAATAACATGATCCATTAACATAGAAAAAATAATTGAAATCAAAATAATTTTTTAGAAAAAATATTTTTTCAGAAAAGCCCAAGTTTCTGAAAAGTAATGTTGAGCCCCAATGGATCCCAAGCCTAAGTGTGGATAAAAATTTTAAAAATATTTTAAAAATATAATGCAACACTTACGAATAATAATAATGTTTCTAGATAGGATTAAACTAACATCAAGATATTATTTTCAAGAAATCCCCCCTCACACAGAGGGCTGTTGTAAATGTAAACAAGAAGTGTAAAAACACCAGAAACATGACTCCAGGCACTGATAACCCTGGCCCGAAATCAGTTACCAATAATACACTATCTGATGCAAAACAGAGACTTCCAGGGAAGAAACTACAGAACATCAGATGGTAGATGAAGAACACTACGCCTAAACACCCAAGGGTTAAGACGTAAACATGGGGAAAAGAACAGAATTCATTCTGTTATCCAGCTAAAACTCCCAAGAAATTTTAGAAATAATATTACAGAAAATATGCCAAAAGCATGGGAGAATAGCAAGGGGGGACTTAAAGGAAAAGGAGAGAGGAAAACACTGAACAAGCAGTGTAACTTTATAGCAAGAATGACCACAAACAGGCCGTTGCCTCGAAAATAGGTAACTTAACACAATTTCATTAAAAAATTTCAAGTTACAGCCCTGATTATTTTCTGTCACTCAATTTTCCTCTCCTCCTTCTATATCCTCCTTAGAACCACCATTTCTCTAATATTTATGTGTCTGGCATCATTTAAACTGAGATTTACAAGCACAAAGATCAGTCAGATGTTAACTGATGAAGGGCCATACAAAGAATGATTAATGGCGCCAATTTCGAGACATCCTTGACACTGCGCATGCGCAGTAGAGGTGAAGTATGGAGGGCCATTCAGGACATGATTTCTTTGGTTTTAGATGCAAATTTTGGGGATCGGGGGGCAAAATTTGTGTTTGGCCATAGATTTTTAAGAGTTAGCACCAGCTATGTCTGGGTCATTGGTACAGTATAAAAATACTGATTTTCTAACAATAAAAGTGGTTCCACTGGAACCACCGGGGGCTGAATCAAAATTCCGAAACCTTCATGCACATCTCGAGTTGCTACCTGAACACATTAGCATAGTTTTAGCATTTCGAATTAAATACCCTAGGAGCCTTTCGATGAAAACTGTTTTTCTAACGATAAAAGTGGTTCCACTGAAACCACAGGGGGCAAAATCAAAATTCCGAAACCTTCATGCTCATCTAGAGATGTTACCTGAACACATTAGCATAGTTTAAACGTTTCAAATTGAATACCCTAGGAGCCTTTCGATGTAAACTGATTTTCTAACAATAAAAGTGGTTCCACTGGAACCACCGGGGGCAAAATCAAAATTCCGAAACCTTCATCCACATCTAGAGATGTTACCCGAACATATTAGAATAGTTTAAACGTTTCGGATTAAATACCCTAGGAGCCTTTCGATGAAAACAGATTTTCTAACGATAAAAGTGGTTCCACTGGAACCACAGGGGGCAAAATCAAAATTCTGAAACCTTCATGCACATCTAGAGATGTTACCTGAACACATTAGCATAGTCTAAACGTTTCAAATTAAATACCCTAGGAGCCTTTCGATGAAAACTGATTTTCTAACAATAAAAGTGGTTCCAGTGGCAAAATCAAAATACCGAAACCTTCATGCACATCTAGAGATTTTACCTGAACACATTAGCATAGTTTAAACGTTTCAAATTAAATACCCTAGGAGCCTTTCGATGAAAACTGATTTTCTAATGTTAAAAGTGGTTCCATTGGAACGACCAGGGGCAAAATCAAAATTCCGAAACCTTCATGCACATCTAGAGATGTTACCTGAACACATTAGCATAGTTTAAACGTTTTGAATTAAATACCCTAGGAGCCTTTCGATGAAAACTGATTTTCTAACGATAAAAGTGGTTCCACTGGAACCACCAGGGGCAAAATCAAAATTCCAAAACCTTCATGCACATCCAGAGATGCTACCTGAACACATTAGCATAGTTTAAACATTTCGAATTGAATACCCTAGGAGCCTTTCGATGAAAACTGATTTTCTAACAATAAAAGTGGTTCCACTAGAACCACCAGGGGCAAAATCAAAATTCCGAAACCTTCATGCACATCTAGAGATGTTACCCAAACATATTAGCATAGTTTAAACATTTCGAATTGAATACCCTAGGAGCCTTTCGATGAAAACTGATTTTCTAATGTTAAAAGTGGTTCCATTGGAACGACCGGGGGCAAAATCAAAATTCCAAAACCTTCATGCACATCTAGAGATGTTACCTGAACACATTAGCATAATTTAAATGTTTTGAATTAAATACCCTAGGAGCCTTTCGATGAAAACTGATTTTCTAACGATAAAAGTGGTTCCACTGGAACCACCAGGTGCAAAATCAAAATTCCGAAACCTTCATGCACATCTAGAGATGCTACCTGAACACATTAGCATAGTTTAAACATTTCGAATTGAATACCCTAGGAGCCTTTCGATTAAAACTGATTTTATAACGATAAAAGTGGTTCCACTAGAACCACCGGGGGCAAAATCAAAATTCCGAAACGTTCATGCACATCTAGAGATGTTACCTGAACACATTAGCATAGTTTAAACATTTCGAATTGAATACCCTAGGAGTCTTTCGATGAAAACTGATTTTCTAACGATAAAAAACCAAATTCCGAAACCTTCATGCACATCTAGAGCAGTTACCTGAACACATTAGGATAGTTTAAACGTTTCGAATTAAATACCCCATCAGCCTTTTGATGAAAACTGATTTTCTAACGATAAAAGTGGTTCCACTGGAACCACCGGGGGCAAAATCAAAATTCTGAAACCTTCATGCACATCTAGAGATGTTACCTGAACACATTAGCATAGTTTAAACATTTCAAATTAAATACCCTAGAAGCCTTTCGATGAAAACTGATTTTCTAACAATAAAAGTGGTTCCACTGGAACCACCGGGGGCAAAATCAAAATTCCGAAACCTTCATGCACATCTAGAGATGTTACCCGAACATATTAGCATAGTTTAAGCATTTTGAATTGAATACCCTAGGAGCCTTTCGATGAAAACTGATTTTCTAATGTTAAAAGTGGTTCCATTGGAACCACCGGGGGCAAAATCAAAATTCCGAAACCTTCATGCACATCTAGAGATGTTACCCGAACACATTAGCATAGTTTAAACGTTTTGAATTAAATACCCTAGGAGCCTTTCAATGAAAACTGATTTTCTAATGATAAAAGTGGTTCCACTGGAACCACCAGGGGCAAAATCAAAATTCCGAAACCTTCATGCACATCTAGAGATGCTACCTGAACACATTAGCATAGTTTAAACATTTCGAATTGAATACCCTAGGAGCCTTTCGATGAAAACTGATTTTCTAACAATAAAAGTGATTCCACTAGAACCACCGGGGGCAAAATCAAAATTCCGAAACCTTCATGCACATCTAGAGATGTTACCTGAACACATTAGCTAGCATAGTTTAAACATTTCCAATTGAATACCCTAGGAGTCTTTCGATGAAAACTGATCTTCTAACGATAAAAGTGGTTCCACTGGAACCACCGAGGGCAAAATCAAAATACCGAAACCTTCATGCACATCTAGAGATGTTACCTGAACACATTAGCATAGTTTAAACGTCTCAACTTAAATACCCTAGGAGCCTTTCGATGAAAACTGATTTTCTAATGATAAAAGTGATTCCACTTCAACCACCGCGGGCAAAATCAAAATTCCGAAACCTTCATGCGCATCTCGAGATGTTACCTGAACACATTAGCATAGTTTAAACATTTTGAATTGAATACCCTAGGAGCCTTTCGATTAAAACTGATTTTTTAACGATAAAAGTGGTTCCACTGGAACCACCGGGGGCAAAATCAAAATTCCGAAACCTTCATGCACATCTAGAGATGTTACCTGAACACATTAGCATAGTTTAAACGTTTTAAATTGAATACCCTAGGAGCCTTTCGATGAAAACTGATTTTCTAACGATAAAAGTGGCTCCACTGGAACCACCGGGGGCAAAATCAAAATTCTGAAACCTTCATACACATCTAGAGATGTTATCTGAACACATTAGCATAGTTTAAACATTTCGAATTAAATACTCTAGGAGCCTTTCGATGAAAACTGATTTTCTAACGATAAAAGTGGTTCCACTGGAACCACCGGTGGCAAAATCAATATTCCGAAACCTTTATGCACATCTAGAGATGTTACCTGAACACATTAGCAAAGTTTAAACGTTTCGAATTGAATACCCTAGGAGCCTTTCGATGAAAACTGATTTTCTAACAATAAAAGTGGTTCCACTAGAACCACCAGGGGCAAAATCAAAATTCCGAAACCTTCATGCACATCTAGAGTTGCTACCTGAATACATTAGCATAGTTTAAACGTTTCGAATTAAACACCCTAGGAGCCTTTCGATAAAAACTGATTTTCTAACGATAAAAGTGGTTCCACTGGAACCACCGGGGGCAAAATCAAAATTCCGAAACCTTCATGCACATCTAGAGATGTTACCTGAACACGTTAGCATAGTTTAAATGTTTCGAATTAAATATCCTAGGAGCCTTTCGAAGAAAACTGATTTTCATACGATAAAAGTGGTTCCACTGGAACCACCGGGGGCAAAATCAAAATTCTGAAACCTTCATGCACATCTAGAGATGTTACCTGAACACATTAGCATAGTTTGAACTTTTCGAATTGAATACCCTAGGAGCCTTTCGATGAAAACTGATTTTCTAACAATAAAAGTGGTTCCACTAGAACCACCGGGGGCAAAATCAAAATTCTGAAACCTTCATGCACATCTAGAGATGTTACCTGAACACATTAGCATAGTTTAAACGTTTCAAATTGAACACCCTTGGAGCCTTTCAATGAAAACTGATTTTCTAACGATAAAAGTGGTTCCACTGGAACCCCCGGGGGCAAAACCAAATTCCGAAACCTTCATGCACATCTAGAGCAGTTACCTGAACACATTAGGATAGTTTAAACGTTTCGAATTAAACACCCCAAGAGCCTTTTGATGAAAACTGATTTTCTAACGATAAAAGTGGTTCCACTGGAACCACCGGGGGCAAAATCAAAATTCCGAAACCTTCGCGCACATCTAGAGATCTTACCTGAACACATTAGCATAGATTAAATGTTTCAAATTGAATATCCTAGGAGCCTTTCAATGAAAACTGATTTTCTAACAATAAAAGTGGTTCCACTGGAACCACCGGGGGCCGAATCAAAATTCCGAAACCTTCATGCACATCTCGAGTTGCTACCTGAACACATTAGCATAGCTTTAGGATTTCGAATTAAATACCCTAGGAGCCTTTCGATGAAAACTGATTTTCTAACGATAAAAGTGGTTCCACTGGAACCACAGGGGGCAAAATCAAAATTCCGAAACCTTCATGCACATCTAGAGATGCTACCTGAACACATTACCATAGTTTAAACGTTTCAAATTGAATACCCTAGGAGCCTTTCGATGAAAACTGATTTTCTAATGTTAAAAGTGGTTCCATTGGAACCACCGGGGGCAAAATCAAAATTCCGAAACCTTCATGCACATCTAGAGATGTTACCTGAACACATTAGCATAGTTTAAACGTTTCAAATTAAATACCCTAGGAGCCTTTCGATGAAAACTGATTTTCTAATGATAAAAGTGGTTCCACTGGAACCACCGGGGCAAAATCAAAATTCTGAAACCTTCATGCACATCTAGAGATGTTACCTGAACACATTAGAATAGTTTAAACATCTCGAATTGAATACCCTAGGAGCCTTTCGATGAAAACTGATTTTCTAATGATAAAAGTGGTTCCACTGGAACCACCGGGAGCAAAATCAAAATTCTGAAACCTTCATGCACATCTAGAGATGTTACCTGAACACATTAGCATAGTTTAAACGTTTTGAATCGAATACCCTTGAATCCTTTCAATGAAAACTGATTTTCTAACGATAAAAGTGGTTCCACTGGAACCACTGGGGGCAAAATCAAAATTCTGAAACCTTCATGCACATCTAGAGATGTTACCTGAACACATTAGCATAGTTTAAACGTTTCGAATTGAATACCCTTGGAGCCTTTCAATGAAAACTGATTTTCTAACGATAAAAGTGGTTCCACTGGAACCACCGGGGGCAAAATAAAAATTCCGAAACCTTCACGCACATCAAGAGATGTTACCTGAACACATTAGCATAGTTTAAATGTTTCAAATTGAATACCCTAGGAGCATTTCAATGAAAACTGATTTTCTAACAATAAAAGTGGTTCCACTGGAACCACCGGGGGACGAATCAAAATTCCGAAACCTTCACGCACATCTCGAGTTGCTACCTGAACACATTAGCATAGTTTTAGCATTTCGAATTAAATACCCTAGGAGCCTTTCGATGAAAACTGTTTTTCTAACGATAAAAGTGGTTCCACAGGAACCACAGGGGGCAAAATCAAAATTCCGAAACCTTCATGCACATCTAGAGATGTTACCTGAACACATTAGCATAGTTTAAACGTTTCAAATTGAATACCCTAGGAGCCTTTCGATGAAAACTGATTTTCTAACAATAAAAGTGGTTCCACTGGAACCACCGGGGGCAAAATCAAAATTCCGAAACCTTCATGCACATCTAGAGATGTTACCTGAACACATTAGCATAGTTTAAACGTTTTGAATTAAATACCCTAGGAGCCTTTCGATGAAAACTGATTTTCTAACGATAAAAGTGGTTCCACTGGAACCACCAGGGGCAAAATCAAAATTCCGAAACCTTCATGCAAATCTAGAGATGCTACCTGAACACAATAGCATAGTTTAAAGATTTCGAATTGAATACCCTAGGAGCCTTTCGATGAAAACTGACTTTCTAACAATAAAAGTGGTTCCACTAGAACCACCGGGGGCAAAATCAAAATTCCGAAACCTTCATGCACATCTAGAGATGTTACCTGAACACATTAGCATAGTTTAAACATTTCGAATTGAATACCCTAGGAGTCTTTCGATGAAAACTGATTTTTTAACGATAAAAGTGGTTCCACTGGAATCACCGAGGGCAAAATCAAAATACCGAAACCTTCATGCACATCTAGAGATGTTACCTGAACACATTAGAATAGTTCAAACGTTTCGAATTAAATACCCTAGGAGCCTTTCGATGAAAACTGATTTTCTAACGATAAAAGTGTTTCCACTGGAACCAAAGGGGGCAAAATCAAAATTCCGAAACCTTCATGCACATCTAGAGATGTTACCTGAACACATTAGCATAGTTTAAACGTTTCGAATTGAATACCCTAGGAGCCTTTCGATGAAAACTGATTTTCTAACGATAAAAGTGGTTCCATTGGAACCACTGGGGGCAAAATCAAAATTCCGAAACCTTCATGCACATCTAGAGATGTTACCTGAACACATTAGCATAGTTTAAGCGTTTCAACTTAAATACCCTAGGAGCCTTTCGATGAAAACTGATTTTCTAACGATAAAAGTGGTTCCACTGGAACCACCAGGGGCAAAATCAAAATTTCGAAACCTTCATGCACATCTCGAGATGTTACCTGAACACATTAGCATAGTTTAAACATTTCGAATTGAATACCCTAGGAGCCTTTCGATGAAAACTGATTTTCTAACGATAAAAGTGGTTCCACTGGAACCACCAGGGGCAAAATCAAAATTCTGAAACCTTCATGCACATCTAGAGATGTTACCTGAACACATTAGCATAGTTTAAACGTTTTAAATTGAATACCCTAGGAGCCTTTCGATGAAAACTGATTTTCTAACGATAAAAGTGGCTCCACTGGAACCACCGGGGGCAAAATCAAAATTCTGAAACCTTCATACACATCTAGAGATATTACCTGAACACATTAGCATAGTTTAAACATTTTGAATTAAATACTCTAGGTGGTTCCACTGGAATCACCGAGGGCAAAATCAAAATACCGAAACCTTCATGCACATCTAGAGATGTTACCTGAACACATTAGAATAGTTTAAACGTTTCGAATTGAATACCCTAGGAGCCTTTCAATGAAAACTGATTTTCTAACAATAAAAGTGGTTCCACTGGAACCACCGGGGGCAAAATCAAAATTCCGAAACCTTCATGCACATCTAGAGATGTTACCTGAACATGTTAGCATAGTTTAAATGTTTCGAATTAAATACCCTAGGAGCCTTTCGATGAAAACTGATTTTCAAGTGATAAAAGTGGTTCCATTGGAACCACCGGGGGAAAAATCAAAATTCCGAAACCTTCATGCACATCTAGAGTTGCTACCTGAATACATTAGCATAGTTTAAACGTTTCGAATTAAACACCCTAGGAGCCTTTCGATAAAAGTTAAAAAATTTATAGTAATTTATATATTTTTTATACTTACCAATGACCCAGACTTAGCTGGTGCTAACTCTAACAAAACCAGGGCCAAACACAAATTTTGCCCCCCAATCCCCAAAATTTGCATCCAAAACAAAAAGAAATCATGTCCTAAAGGACCTCCATACTACGCCTCTACTGCGCATGCGCAGTGACGCAGACGTCCCGAAATTGGCGCCAATTATCATTCTTACTGGCAGTGCCTGGTCAGCGCTATGTACTCAGCGGGGAGGCAAGAGTTCCCAACTCCAGGGAGGGCCATCCCCGTCTGGGTCATTGGTAAGTATAAAAAATATATAAATTTTTTAACATTTTTATACTGTACCAATGACCCAGACTTAGCTGAATAGTAAACAGGCTGGAGGGCCTAGGACATAGAGGAAAATCCAATAAGCTCAACTATATAGTAAAGAGGTAACCCCTTAAGGAGAAAAGGAGTATTAGGCTTTACATGTATCTTTCTTATTTAATATTAAATCAGAAAGATACACTACCCTTAATAATTGAGCACAATAACATTCATGTTCTCTATTAATATCCAGTATAACCCTTATACTAATTATTTTTAAAGCAAGCCAATAAATAAAGTAGTCCAGAGAATTGAGACTCTTTATAGTCATTTAAAAGTGTCCGAGTATTGTATATTAAAGCCTGTTTGACACTTGACATATACAAATGCTTCACACCGAGCCACACTTTAAAAATAAGACATGAATGAATTAAAACATTAATATTACACTTTAAAACCATCCCGGAAGCGACTCAGAAATACTGACTTGGAGGAGGCATTCCCTTGCTTTTCACTATAAAGCAGGTGACCTAAGGGAACACCCCCCCCCCCCCCCCTTCCCCTTGCCCTGGGTCAAATAGCCCAGAGCGAAGAGGGCAGCCGGACGGAGTCACTGCCGGAACAGAAAGCCTGCATAACTATAGTTGCAACTGTTTAGTGGACGACATTCTGAGCAACAGATAACGGACCTAAACAATGCAGGTCTCCAGAAATGGACTCAATATTTCTGAGATAAAAATTCGTAAATGTGGATGGCTGAGACCAATAAGCAGCCTTCATTAAATCTGTAATAGCAACACTATTAGCATAAGCCCAGGAAGTAGAAAGAGCTCTTACTTCATGAGCAGAAATCTTAAGCACAGACTGCTGAGAAGAAGATAAATCTTCATAAGCAGTACGGATAGTTAACTGAATCCATCTAGCAATAGAATGGACTGAAATGTCCTTTCTATTAGGCATCAAAGACAGAAAGAAACGTTTCCATCCCTTTCTGATAAACTGAGATCTCTGTTTATAGATACGTAATGCTCTAACAGGACAGAGTAAAGGCCTACGCCCATCTGAAGATGGAAGAGCCTTAATAACAATAGGTTCCGGATATTTATTAGGAGCCTGATTCTTAGCTAAAAAACCCACATTAGTAGTGAAGGTGATAGTGTTCCCAACACTACGATAATGAGAATCATCCACCGATAGTGCATGAAGCTCACTGACTCTTCTAGCAGAAGAGAAAGCTAAGAGAAAAGCTGTCTTATAAGATAAGAATTTGAAAGCTACTGTCCCAAGAGGTTCAAATGGCTTTTCCTTCAATTTAAGAAGAACCCAAGCTAAATTCCACTTAGGAATTAATCTAAGAGTTCTGGGTCTATTTATCGAAAAGTTTCTAACCAACTTCGATAAAGAGACATTAGATCCAATTTGTAAACTATCATGATGTGCATAGGTATCAGATAACATAGATCTATAACCCTTTATAGTAACAGGCTGCAGTTTGATTTCGTCAAACAAGTATACTAGAAAGTTTGCAATGTCTGGTATAGAGGGATCGAATATATCTACAGAATGATCCCTACACCAACGATGAAAAACCTTCCACTTAGCCGCATAGTTTAGCGAAGAGGAGGTCCTCCTACAATTAGAAATCTCGTCCACTGCTCGTCCTGTAAAATGCTTGCCATGCAAGAAGGACCGCACAACGGAAAAACGTGAAGGTTGAGACCTTGCGGGTTGTGATGGAGTTGGCGCAATTTCCCCTGCGAAAGAAGATCCTCCCGTGGAGGAAGCTTCCGCGGTAGGTCCCACAACAGACACCTGAGTAGATTTATCCACGGTCTCTGTGGCGACAGAGATGCTACCAACAGAATCTTGCATTGAGATTGTTTTATCTTTAGCAATACTTGTTGAATTAACGGCGCTGGAGGATACGCATATCCTATCATTCCGTCCCAAGGGATCAACAGAGCGTCTACTGCAAATGCTCTTGGATCCGGACACGTAGACACATACGTCTGCAACTGATTGTTGAGATGTGTCGCAAATAAGTCTATCATTGGCCGTTCCCATTGGTAGCAAATCTGATTGAATACTTGTTTGTTGAGAGTCCACTCCGACGGCAACAAGCGACCCTTTCGTGAAAGGGAGTCTGCTAGCACATTCAGACGACCCGGTATGTGACGGACCGAAAGAAGAACATGATGTTCTAACGCAAACAGAAGGATTCTTCCCGTTAGATTGAACAACGGAACTGAATGAGTGCCTCCCTGATTCCGTATATACGCCACTACTGTCGTATTGTCGGATAGGATTTGGACATGAGCATCGTGAATAATGTCCATCCAGTGACGTAACGCAAGCCAAATTGACATCATTTCCTTGATGTTAATGTGCTTGCACAGGAATTGCGGATCCCAAAGACCCTGACATCTCGAATCCGTTGGGATTAATGATGCACCCAACCTGTTTGACTGGCATCCGTCATAACGGTAAAACTCGGATCCGGCAACTGCAGCGGAACCCCTTGAGTTAACCACTGAATGTTTGCCCAAGTCTGAATCTCTTGTTTCACTTGATCTGACAAGAGAACGTCTACATCGAGCGAATGAATTTTCACACTCCAATTCTGAGTCAGGAAAATTTGAAGAGGACGTGTGCGTAACCGCCCCATCGGAATGAGATCCGCGGCGGCTCCGCACAGACCTATCAGTCTCATAAATTCTCTCGCCATGACTTTGTCTGCATGCAGACAATAGCGAGCGTAACAACTGACTAATTTCGCTCTGGTTAACGGCAGACGAACGAGATTGTTGTGCGTCTCGAAGCTCATTCCCAGATGAGTGAATGACTTGGACGGCACCAGATCCGACTTCTCCTCGTTTACTATAAAACCGAGACGTCGGAGCAATAGAAGAAGATTCTGAACATCGTTCTGAAGCGTTAACTCGTTGCCGTACCTCTGAAGAATGTCGTCCAGGTAGGCCGACGTTACCGCAGACGAATGAGCTCGGAAGTAGATCATTACCGAGTTCATTACCCGAGTGAAAGCCCAGGGTGCTAGATTCAATCCGAAGCACATCGCCCGGAATTGATACACCACTCCTAGGACTGCGAAGCGTAGATACTTTCGGAATGTCGGATGTACCATGACGTGAAAGTAGGCATCTTTGAGATCTATGCTCGTTGCATAATCGTTCACCCGAATACTCGCTCTGACCGATCGAATCGTCTCCATATAAAACTTCGGAGCGACGATCAGCTTGTTTATCCAGCTCAAATCTATGACTGGACGGAACGAGCCGTCTGGTTTCGGAACCAGAAACAGATGGCTGTAGAATCCCGGAGATTCCTGGTTTTCTACGACCTCTACCGCGTTCTTCATTAAAAGAGACTGCACCTCTGATAACAGAGCGTCTCTTTTCTGCGGATTTGACGGAAGATGAGTCCACTTTGGACTTCGAGTTAATGGAGGCTTTCGTTTGAAGGATATCTTTAGACCTTCTGAAGTCACTCCTCTCACCCAAGGGTCGTCCGTAATCGACGCCCATTCTTGTGAAAAGCTCGACAACCTTCCGCCAACCGGAAAGCGATAGAGGTTTAAGCCATCACCTCCTGGACCTGCGAGGCCTGCGGTAGGAGAAACCACGTCTTCCACGACCCGCACCTCGCCCCGTCGACCTCGGGGCGTCCGACCGATTGTCCCGGCCTGAAGGACGTCCCGAACGAGAGTCGCTATCCTGACGGTCTCTCGAATAAGACCAAGAGGACGCACCGGAACCTCTATAGGAACCTCTCTTGGGCGCATTAGACCCAGAAGTGCCTGTCTTATTCGTGTCTGCTGTATCCGACTTCTTAGGAGCAGATTTGAACAACAGAGAATCCTTAGCTTTCTTTGTAATTTTATCATAAATAGCGGAAAGCTTGCCGTCAAAGAGAAGTTCTCCTGAGACTGAAGCGACTCTAAGAGAGTTCTTCACCTTAGAATCCACTAGTGTGGATGTAGCTAGGGCTGCATCACGTCTAACCAACTCCAGATTTGCCACTGAAAGGGCGGAGTTACACGTGGAATAAGCTACTGCCCTTGAAAGAAGTCTTAAAGAGGATTGTATATCCTGAAACTCTTTCCCCTGAAGGCGCAGTGATAACGCCTTAGTAAGGTGATCTGCGTAAGATAAGGCATCTAAATTGGCTCTGTTAGACGCAATAGCTGTTTCCAACACCGTGGTTGGAATAGAAGCTGACGACGGTAATGATAGCTCTAAGTCTTCCGCCTCGTCGTCCATACGCAGAGGAACTCTCGGTATACCCTGTCCTGCCGTATCGAATTTATTCCTTGCATTAATGAAAGGCAGGTTGAGAGTATTAGCGGACAAGAAACCTGCTTTCCCCGTCCTGGAAGCAAGTTTAAATATAGCGTCGTTCAATAATTCAAATGTTCTTGCAACATTATTGGACTGCGACGGAAACTCGGGAGCGATGTCCCTGAACCGCTCAAAAAATTCAGAGTCCAATGACGCTATAATTCTCTTGTCCGGAAGCGCAGCAGTCTGGCCCGACGGAACAACTTGAGGGAGAAAGTGCCGGATGAAGTCCACGGCAGCTTTATGTTGTTCTGAAAGGGATAGCTCCAAGTCATCCGTATCCCTTTCACCATCCGGTCGGACCTCATGATGTTCCCGGTCGTCCGCCCCCGATGCTTCGGCGGAGCGTACCGACCCAGCGCCGTCGGATAATTCTCGATCCGACACCGTTTCTGTCGGCTGCTGGGATGCTGCGATAAGCTGTGCTATCTGCACAAGAATGTCCGGCGTCGAGACCTGCGGAGGCGCAGTCTTTCGCTGCTTCGCCGAGGGCTGCTCCGCATCAGATGGCTCCCGCATACTTTTCCTATGCGAACGTCCGGAATCCATCGGTCTCGAATCCCTGGCTGCCGGATGGTGTGACCTGGTCGTCGAAGAATCCTTGATCGGCGAAGCTGGTAATATATCGGCGGTCACGCAGCCAAGGTGCGGTCATGTGCGCTGACGAGAAGAGGAAGCCTTAACAGTCTCTGCGGACTGCTTATACAACGGAGCGTCCCGAGCAACGGACGTATGCTCCGCTAAAGACACATTTTGTACCACAACATCTGGTCCCAGATGTTGTTGTACGAGAGAGGGGCCTCTCTCGCTCGCGTCCCGGCTGGACCTGGACGAGCTAGGAACCGGACTCAAAGGCTTCCTCCGTTCTCGCTTACTATCCGCCGTCACTGGGTGTGCATCTATTATGTTTATAGTGCTCGCATCACCCAAAATTTCCTCTTGGACCGCATCGGACGAACCCGGCTGCCGAACCATTCGGTGAATGGACGCTACACCGGGCGAGCTAGCGGACGACATTTGTCTAATCTCCATGAGCACTTTTGCCGCTAGCTCTGAATTCATTTGTGACGACGGACGCACACTTGAAGAAGATAACATGGAAACATCACCCTGTTCTGGTTCCTCTGAAATAGAAACTGAGAGAGTAGAGTGACCTTGCGGAGAAAGAGCCGGCATCGCTCTTTCTCCAGAAACAACATATCGTGACACACGTTTCCAATGTTTCTCATCCCAATGTTCACATATAGGACAGGGATTAATGCGAGAACACTGACTACAATTAATACAATGATCATGAAAGTCAGAGGAAGATTTCTTCCTATTACAATTTGAACAACGTCCCTTCATTGTGAAAGAACAACAATAAGTCCTAGTTACTCGCAAAAACCCCTGACACAAAGATACATAATAACATGATCCATTAATAAATGAAAAAACAATTGCAAAACAAAATAATTTTGAAAAAATATTTTTTCAGCGAAGCCCAAGTTGCTGAAAAGTAACGTTGAGCCCCGATGGATCCGATGGCAAAGTGTGGTCAAAAATTTTAAATTAATATTAAATGATTAATGAGACACTTTCGGATAATATAAATGTATCTTATAGTGAGATAAACTACAGCAAAGGCAAACAGCCCCCCTCAAAAAAGGCTGTTGCCAATGAAAAAAAACAGTGTAAAAACACCAGAAAACATGACTCCAGGCACTGAAAAAACTGGCCCGGAATCAGTCATCAATTACACTCTATCTGATGAAAAACAGAGACTCCCAGGGGAGAATCTGCAGAACATCAGATGGAAGATGCAGAACACAAACGTTATACACCCATGGGTGAAAACGTAACTATGGGGAAAATAACAGAAAACATTCTGTAACCAAGCAACTCTCCCAGGAAATTTTAGAAATGAAATTTCTCAAAAATATGCCAAAAGCATGGAAGAATTGCAAGGGGGGACTTTAGAAGGCTAGGGGAGAGGAAACACTGAATAAGCAGTGCAACAATTAGCAAGAATGACAACAAGAGGCCCATGCCTCGAAAATAGGCAACTTAACATAATTTCATCAAAAAATTTTAAGTACAGCCCTGATTATTTTTTGTCACTTCTTTTTCCTCTCCTCCTTCTATCCTCCTTAGAATCACATTTTCTCCAAAAATTACGTGTCTGGCATCCTTTAAACTGAGATTTACAAGCACAAAGATCAGTGAGATGTTGACTGATGAAGGGCCAAACAGAGAATGATAATTGGCGCCAATTTCGGGACGTCTGCGTCACTGCGCATGCGCAGTAGAGGCGTAGTATGGAGGTCCTTTAGGACATGATTTCTTTTTGTTTTGGATGCAAATTTTGGGGATTGGGGGGCAAAATTTGTGTTTGGCCCTGGTTTTGTTAGAGTTAGCACCAGCTAAGTCTGGGTCATTGGTACAGTATAAAAATACTGATTTTCTAACGATAAAAGTGGTTCCACTGGAACCACTGTGGGCAAAATCAAAATTCCCAAACCTTCATGCACATCTAGAGATGTTACCTGAACACATTAGCATAGTTTAAACGCTTCCAATTGAATACCCTAGGAGCCTTTCGATGAAAACTGATTTTCTAACAATAAAAATTACGAAACCTTCATGCACATCTGAGTTGCTACCTGAATACATTAGCATAGTTTAAGCGTTTCAAATTAAATACCCTAGGAGCCTTTTGATCAAAACTGATTTTCTAACGATAAAAGTGGTTCCACTGGAGCCACCGGGAGCAAAAACAAAATTCCGAAACCTTCATGTACATCTAAAGATGTTACCTGAACACATTAGCATAGTTTAAGTGTTTCAAATTAAATACCCTGGGAGCCTTTCGATGAAAACTGATTTTCTAACGATAAAAGTGGTTCCACTGGAACCACCGGGGGCAAAATCAAAATTCCGAAACCTTCATGCACATCTAGAGATGTTACCCGAATACATTAGCATAGTTTAAACATTTCGAATTGAATACCCTAGGAGCCTTTCAGGGTGTGACGTACGGACGGACCAACGGATGGACGGACGGATGGACGGAGATCACGAAAATATCCCCGCATTTTTGAAAATGCAGGGATAATTAATGTTGTGGTTTGGGCTACATGCAAACAAAAAAATAGGGTCACTAGGTAGGCTTTTTTTTCACTTTTAGACGAATAAATTACCTGGGTTATCCTCATATGGGCAAAACGCAACATATATGAGAAGAGTAGAACAATGGGTATTATTCTGCTTAACAAGCCAGAATATAGAAACAGGACCGATATTAAAGCAAGTAGGAGGCAGGGCATAAAATTGGAACTTTTAGATAACCTATTTTCCGTTTATCCCAATGAACTCTAGAGGAACAATTATCGTGAGACTGATTCTGAAGACATCTGTCCCAAGTGCCGCAGGTGCTAGTTTGATGGCATGATGGGGGAGGAGGGGGGGGGGGGGGGGGGCGGTGTCTTTATTTAAATTTTTAAAAGGAGCTATCAAGTGGTGCATTCTGGTGGCTTTTGTGGGGAAAATTATCTTGTTTTTTTTAACAGAAAAACCTTACTTTTTTATCAGCATATTGCAAATTTTTAAAGATACTGGCATACATCCTTCCCATGAATTACACAAATGTTTCATTTTCTGAGAACTTCAGCAAACTGTTCCTTTTGGATGCAGATAGCACTGGACGACCTTGAATAGAATACCTTATGCATGTAACAATGACAGGTGTGCTGTTATTAAACTTGAACAACCAAGCAATCATCAGTCTCATTTTATTTTGGGTGACATTCATGACTGCCAAACTGGGCCCATGGAATAGGGTGCCTAACTTTGATAACATTTATTGTCTGACGATAAATGTTATCAAAGTTAGGCACCCTATTGTGTCGGCCCAATTTGGCAGCCATGGAGAACAGATTGGAACAGGGAAGTCCGAACAGATTGAAATTTCTTTTTTTCGCCTGAATGAGGGCAATTCCTTTTTATTAAAGCCAAGATTGTTGACAATGTTCAGATGAAGGTCGGCAATACAAAGAATTAAAATCGCGAAATGCGTAGGTTATGTTTCAGAGAAGAAACATAATTGGTAAACTCTGTACTGATTTAGTGACGTTTCCGAATTTATAGTGCTAGATAATCATCGCAATTTTTGAAAGGCTGATAAAATTTTTGGAGTTGCATGCTTAAAATATGGTCGCTCGGGTAACCCAAACCAAAACATAATTTTTCTTTGGCCTTATAGTGAAGCAAAACTGTTGTAATGTCCCAAAATTAATTCTATTTTTACTCATTTACTAAACACGTTTTTACTCAGTTATTCTATTTCTTACTTTATTATTAACTCGTCGATAATCAGCATGTACGACATATTTTGTGTAACATTTTCAGCATGTATTAGGTGTTGTCAAAACACGTTTGCTTTCAGTTATGCATGCGCATTTCACTTTCATTAGCTGATGAGTTGTTTTTTTAACCATTAGCCGAGTTGGATTACCTGTTTGTTGAGTGACTGCTTTGAAGGTTGATGACCAACAAAACTACAGATGATTATGTTGCAGCAAGTTTAACATTCTTCTGGTATATTGTGAGTAAAGGTAAATAAATGCAAAACAACTTTATGCTTACCGTCGAGGCTGGTTATTGCTGTGCTGTAATACTGAACTTCTGTAACTAAATTAAAACATAATTCAGTCCACCCAAAAAAAATTGCTTTGTTTTATGCGACAAGGCCCTGCTCACAATGTCATTTATCTATTTTCCGGTCCTTGAAAACTTAATGAAAAGATCAGGGAGATATAATTAAGACCATTTCAGCCTTATTATAAAAAAAATTGCCTCAAACTTATCCACTGTTTTACCTTCTTTAACTTCCCGAATTCCGCATAAAAATAAAAAAATTTAATCTCTATTATTTATCTCATTAACAGCTGCCTGGGTTGCCCTTCACTGAGTTTTCCCAGGAATCCATCTTCAAGGACCGCGTGTTTTCCACTCGATGCACTGCATATGGATCTGAATTATTTCTTTAGACTTAGTGATATTTTTCCACTTGACTGACACACCCAAATTGTTGATTTTTGCGATAATTCATTTTTAAAATAATCATTCGCATAAGATCATTTATCTGCCCAAATTACTTTTAGGCATGATTCGCCCCAGTCCAATAATGTATTTTGGATGAATCGTCTCCCATAATGTATTTTGGACGAATTTCAGCCTTATTATAAAAAAATTGTCTCAAACTTATCCAGAGTTTTACCTTCTTTCACTTCCCGAATTCTGCACAAAAATAAAAAAAATTTAATCTCCGTTATTTATGTCATTAACAGGTGCACGGGTTGCTCTTTGCAAAGTTTTCCCCAGGAATCCATCTGCAAGGACTGTGTGTTTTCCACTGGGTGCACCAAATATGGATCTGAATTATTTCTTCACACTTAGTGGCATTTTTCTACTTGACTGACACTTCCAAATTGTTGATTTTTGCAATAATTCATTTTTAAAACAATCATACGCATAAGATAACATCATTTATCTGCCCAAATTACTTTTTGGCACGAATCGTCACAGTTCGATAATGTATTTTGAAGGAATCGTGCCAGGACGATTCCTTCGTCCCGGGACGAACGAATCGTCTCGTTCCGATGTATTTTGGACGAATCAGCTCGGGACGAACTGGTTGTGGGACGAATCGTCCAGGAGCCCTCCACTCCCACCCTACCCCCCCCCCCCCCCCCCCCCCAAACCACTCTGAAAAGGGGAAAAGAAATGATCGCGACGCAAATTCTCACGTAACCATTCCAAATGTATCTTATTTCTGGCTAACTTACATCATTTTCAGTGTTTGGAAGCATATATAAAACTCCTTCTCTCAACCTGAAACATTTTTGTTTCGTCCAATAACGAAACTTCGGGGTGACTTCCATGTCTGGATCGTTGAGATACCGCAAAACTGCATCTCTTCTTTCTCTGGTCAAAACTTTACTGGTTGTTTTTGTAACAATAAATCTTTCGTGGACATAGTTTTCAAAATCTATTCTTAAATTTGGGGGTTCTTCCAGTTCCAACATTGCGGATTCAGTTTTCGATGAAATTATTCGGCTTTGCGCAATTCCGAAACAACACCTCAAATTGAAAATGGCGACGATCCAGGGATGCAATATTCTTCCGTCAATCAAGTGATTTTTGTGTGGCCAAGTTCGACCGTCCGATTGGTTGCCGGTTCAGATACATTTCAATGCGCGGGATTTACAAATTTGCCTCAGAAATTATTCAGCAACGCAGGTAATAATAATAATAACACTTCGGCCGGCCGCTGATTTGTCGCGCTTCTCGTTTGAGAAGGCCTTGGTTACCCATGTTCTACCAACTGCCTCCCTATTCCCGCGCTTCTTCTCTCCTCCCAACACTCGAAGACGAACTGCTTGATGGCATCCCTTGCCCCATTCTTCCCAATCTCTTCAATTAGTATATTAACCCTCTCCTTTGAGTCGCCCCTAACCACATGTCCTTCATTCTCCCATCCCACTTCCCCATTATAGGGTAATACTTTTTGCCGGTAAAAAGGACGGTATCCGGTAAAAAAGACGGTAAGTGTATAAAAACTACGTTTTGAAGTACTAAATGTACCTCTGAATGTGAGACAAGTGATTATTTAAGGAAGCTTACGCAGTAATAAATATATAGAAGGAAGATTAAGTATTGTTTGTTTTATTGTAGACTATTTTCAAGCCAAAGCAGATCATTTTGCCATCGACACTGATTGACACACCATTGTGTGCAAGGAAAACAACAAATTCGCTGAGGTGCTCGACGGGGTGAATATTATCATACTTGCTCGACGGAGGTATATATAGCTAATTTTAGATGTTTCTGTTCACTACGGGGGGAATTTAACAGAAAGTTTTTTTGGAGAGAAACTATTTATAATTTTATAGTCTACAATAAAACAAACAATACTTAATCTTCGTTTTATATTGCGCACGCTTCATTAAATTGTCACTTCACACTTTCAGAGGTACATTTAGTACTTTAAAACAGTTTTTATACGCTTACCGTCCTTTTTACCGGCAAAAAGTTGTTCAAGCTTTTTTTTAAACGGGGGTTCATATATGATTTTCAATTAGCGTTTCGCCAAACACATGCCGAGGTGATAATAAATATTAAAACCAACCATACATCAGTGGATACTAGTTCCAGATTCCTGTAAGTCCCACCTCAGCGTTACTCACATGAGCCTATTAAGACTTGGGCCCCTTGTTCTCACTCCACCAATCGCTGTGAATGAGCTCACAGTGGTGGGCCCGGAGGTGGGGGGGGGGGGGGGCGGCTGAGGGGTTCCAAATGCAGACCGTAACTTACTGTTTTTAACCCCCACGTTTCCTCATGAGGCACCAGAATCGATCTCAGAGCTTCAGAATTTGAAGAAAAAAAATATCCGGGAAAGGGGCCCCTACCGTGGGAGGGAATACGCCCAATTCCATAGTTCAAGCCATTGAAATATGCCAGCGTTATGTCGATCTTGCCCCTCGCCCCCAACCATTTCGAACATATGGGAAATGGATTATATATATGTAGCGGGGCGTAGCCTGGATTCTGTAATTGGGGAGGGGGCGATCATGATATTTGGAAGGTAGTTGTGGGGTCCCCCCAGGCCTAACTAGGGCTAGACCTCCCCAGAAACGAATTATCGTAAACAATTCATTAGTTATTAATTCCAATCGCCCGCTATACACATTAGTGTCTATCATACACAATATGTATAATGGGCGACTGGAATTAACAAGCAATAGATTTGGAATGCTTCCAATTACCCCAATCGAAGGCCTGGGTGAGAGTTAAAAACAATAAGTGACAGTTTGCATTTGCCAGTGGGAGCCCATCCCCACCCCAACCCCGCCCCACCACTGGGAAAGTTAAGTTGCTACACTCTGGGGGAGATCGATCCTGGTGCCTCCCGAAGAAAGGTACGGGTTAAAAACAGTATGTGACAGTTTGCATTTTGTGTGTGTGTGTGTTTGGGCAAACCCCACAACGACCTTCCAAATATCATGATTGCCCCCCCCCCCCCCCCCCCCCCAAATGGCTACCCCCTCTCATTATAGATTCCTGACGGCGCCGCTACTAGGTAAAAAAAATCCATTTCATATCTTCGAAATGGGGGGGGGGGGGGGGGGGGGACTAGATCGATATAACGCTCGAACTAAGAAATTGTGCGTATTCCCTCCCACGATTATGAGCCCTTCCCAGGATATTTTTTCTTCAAATTCTGAATCTCTGAGATCGATTCTGGTGGCTCCTAGGAAAACGTGGGGGTTAAAAACAGTTAATTATAGTTTGCATTTGGGGGCCCTCAGGCACCCCCACCCCCTCCGGGCCCACCACTGGGAGCTCACACATAGGGATTGGTGGAGTTAGAACAAGGCGCTCCGGTCTTAATAGGCACTTGTGAGTATCAATGGGGTAGGACATACAGGAATCTGGAACTAGTATCCACTGATGTGTGGTTGGTTTTAATATTTATTGTCACCTCGGCATGTGTTTGGCGAAACGCTAACTGAAAATAAGTTATGGACCCGCGTTTAAAAAATAGCTTGAACACAACTTTTTGCCGGTAAAAAAGACGGAGAGTGTATAAAACTATGTTTTAAAGTACTAAATGTCCAGCGAAATGTGTGAAAAGTGATAATTTAATGAAGCGTGCGCAATAATAAATATATGCAACGAAGATTAAGTACCGTATTGTTTTTTTACTGTAGACTATTTTCAAATTATAAATGGTTTCTCTCCCAAAAACTTCCTGTTGAATCCCCTCGTAGTGAACAGAAACATCTGAATGTTACGCACATGAATTAGTTACACCTCCGTCGAGCAATTATGATAATATTCACCCCGTCGTGCACCTCAGCGAATTCGTTGTTTCCCTTGCAAAAAATGGCATGTCGACCAGTGTTGATGGCGAAATGATCTATTTTGTCTTGAAAATAGTCTGCAATAAAACCAACAATACTTAATTTTCCTTCTATATATTTATTATTGCGTAAGCTTCCTTAAATAATCACTTTTCACACTTTCAGAGGTACATTTAGTACTTTAAAACGTAGTTTTTATACACTTACCGTCCTTTTTACCGGATGCCGTCCTTTTCACCGGCAAAAAGTATTACCCCCATTATACTCCCCGTGAATCTTGTTCTTTTAGACTGATATTTTGGGCATTCTATAAGAAAGTGTTCCAGGGTCTCCACCACGCCCAAGTTACACATCTGGCACTCCTTTTCACTGTTTTTCCCAATTTTTCCCCTCAGCTCCAGGGACCGCGACCTCAGGCTCAGCTTGAACAACAGTGACCCCCAAAGGTGCCATCAAGGTACTCTTCAAAACCAGGCTTCTCTTTATCACGCAGGCCACACAAAGACCTCTTTGATTTGACCCCCTCTCGCCAATTACGGTTACAATCCTCCATGACCCTTTCTCTGTCGATCTTTTTGCCCTGGTTTGTCCCAACGTCAAGGTCCGAGATCTCCAATGAGTAGTTTTCTACTAGCTCCCTCACTTGGACCATCCACCCCGTCTTGATATTTGAGTTGAAAGTTCTCGGGAACATTACTTTACACCATCGGCTATCGGGGAGATTTACCAAATAATTAAGATATCCGAGTTTCAATAGGTCTATCCTGTCCTTGATCCTCATCCACCCAAGATCACCCCTGATCGCTTCCAGTGCTGCGGTATTACTCGAGCCTGTTATCCATCGGCCTGCATCGTTCTGCAGGATTTCCAAGCTTTTAACAGCTGTGTGGTTTAGGGGTACAACTTCCGTACCGTATGTTATACTTGGCAGACCCACCATTTCTCAAATAGTTTTCCCCACGAAAACCTTATTGAAACTGTTTCTCCCTATAAGTTTCATTTGGTTAAGGATTCGCTTCCCCTTCAGAATCAATTTATTTGTGTGGTTTCGGTAGATGCCTCTTCCTGTGATGTTTATATTTACCCCCAGGTACTCATAGTCACTAGTCTCTCCTACACTAAGAAGTCTACTGCTACCTTCCGGAATGCAGAACTCCCCCACTCTCCACCTTCGAGTGGGGTCCACTTTGCGGCCCACGGGTATAACTTTGCTCTTGCTTTCATTAAGTTCGAGTCTCCATTTGCTCCCATATTTCCCAACAATTCCCAGCATCTTCACTAGCCTCCCTTCGCTTTCTGACACTAGCACCATATCGTCTGCAAAAAATAGCCCTGGGATCTTCAAGTCACCAACTGCAACCCCCTCGTCGCTATGCAGGAGTTCATCTCCTAAACCTTTGATGTACAATGCAAAAAGAATTGGCGATAGGATACACCCCTGTTTTAGGCCTGTGTCCATAGGCACACGTTTTGTTGTAATGTTTCCCAGGCTAAGTTCACTCTGTACATCTTTATACAATGCTTTCATAATTCCAACAAACTCGCCCCCAAGCCCAGAGCCTCCAGCTTGCGCCACATACCCTCCCTCCATACTCTATCATATGCCTTTTTAACATCCAAAAAGGCCATGAACATCTTTTTCTTTTTTGCTTTCGCGGATTCTATCATTTGGGATAGCGTGAAAAGATGGTCAGTGACTCCCCTTCCCTTCCTGAAGCCATTCTGGATTTCTCCCAGAAAACCCTTCTCTTCGACCACCTCCTCTAATCTCCCATACAGGACTTTACGAAAGACTTTTCCAATGTTGCTGCTGACAGAGATCCCTCGATAGTTATCCAAGACGTCTTTTTCCCACTTTTTGTGAATAAATGTCACTTTACTTTCCCTCCACTCCTTTGGGACCTCTTGTTTTTTTATGGCTAAATTGAATAGGGCAGTTAGGCTTTCCAAGAGTTCCTCTCCCCCTTTTTTGATAAACTCGTTAGTAATTTCGTCCACCCCTCCCGCTTTTCCATTCCTTAATTTCGAGATCACCCTTCGCACCTCCTCAGTTTTGATTTCGCTGCACACGAATTTCGATAGATTTTCCTCGACCTGGTTCGGACACTCTGGTGGGTTCCCCATGCCCCATCGCTTATCGTTTACCTTTTCCCAGTGCTTGACTAGTTCTAATGCGATTTGATCTCGCTCTTCTGTAACTCTGCCATCTACTTTAATGCTCTTTGGGTTATTCCCTTTGTTACGTTTGTTCACCCATTTCCAAAATACGCTCGAACTCACCCCCCCCCCCCCCTCCTCCCCCCCCCCCCCCCCCCCCCCCCCGTCGTCGTTCTTATCGTCCTAATAAGACTGCTATTTCGCACTCTCCGGTTGTCGACTTTAATCTTGTTTACTTTATTTCGTGCTTGTTGGTATTCTTCCTTTGCTACCATGGCCTAATTGCTTTCCACCCCCTTAAGTTTTCTACGTCTGTATGCAGCACATTTAGCTTTTCTAACCTTTATGGCCCCTTTTCAGTTCTTCGTTCACTCTGTACCCAAGTTCCCGTGTTGGCACCCAAATCTTTCCTACACTTTCTTTCCCTGCCTCCACTAGGCTCGCAACTATGGCGTCGGCCATCTTCTGGACACTGCTCCCCTTGTGTACGGATGCAAGCTTTGGTTTCAGTTTTTCTTCGAACTTCGCCCAGTCGGCATCCTTTTTGAGTTCCCAAACCTCCTTGAAGCTTCCTTTGCTTTTCGCTAGGTTTTTGGCCCTCATCGTCACTGTAATCAAGTTGTGATCACTATCCAACTCCATTTTCCCTCATGGTCCACTTCTACCCCTATCACCTCCCTCCATAAATTCATATCCGTGAGAATGTAGTCAATTATTGATTTTCTGTCGTTTCTCTCCCAGGTCCATTTCCCCTTACATCTAGCGTCCCTGTTCAGAATCTTTAGACCGAGCTCATTTGTGAAGTTCAATAGCTTCCTTCCATTCCTGTTGACTTCCTTGTCCCCACCCTCTATGCCTTCTTCCTTATCACCTATGTGTCCATTAAAGTCGTCCAGCAGAATTATACCGAGCCCCCTGTTTTCTAGTTCAGTGATATTGGACCTTAGTGTTGAGTATATCGAGTCATTCCACTCGGGTTTACTTCCCTTCACCGCACAGTACACAATCCCAAGGGCAATACTTTTGTTTCTCAGACTGATCTTTACCCATCCAATTTCTTTTGACACCTCAGCCGAGGTGATGATATCTTCCAGATCTGTGATCAGCGGCGGTTTTAAATCCTCTTTAATGTACATGCCTACCCCTCCCCCCCTTTGTCTGGCCTTCCGTTCGCCCTACACCTATCCACACACACCCACTTACTTGGTCTACCCGTTCCTCGTGTCTTACCCACGTCTCGCTTAAGCCCATGACATCAAACTCCTCTGCCTCGATCAATGTAGCAATTTCACTTACTTTCCGGTGGAGACCCTGGATGTTGCTATAACCCACTTTCAGGGTACCGAGGTTCATTAGTTTCCGCCTACTGGGCCCATTGTTTTCTGGCGCTAGTCCTGGTAAACTTATTCTGTCCCCCTCACTCTTGATTACCCCACCTATGTCCACTCTAGTTATACTTGCCTCTGACCTCCCACCCCGCTCCTCTCCAAAAAAGGCTCTGCTACCCGGAGAATTTTATCCCCCAATACCCGTTTCCCCACCCTGCTAAGATGCAGCCCGTCACGCCCGTACATGCTCCCATTGCCCCAAAACGTGTCCCAATGGTCGATAAAGGGTATTCCCAGATCAACACAGTAGTCCTCCAACTCCTCATTTAGGCCAAAATCCTTGAGTTCCGTTCGTCCCCACCTCCAAGGACAGGAAGGACCCCGGATACGACTACCCTTGCATTCCTACTTAGCAGTTTGCCGACTAAGCCTCTATACGACTCCACCAAACTTACTGACCTTCTCTCCCTGATATTGTTCGTCCCCACATGGACCACCACTACCGGTTCCGGTCCTGACCCTGCCACAATGCCATCTACCCGGTCCCTGAGATCCTCCACCTTCGCCCCCGGAAAGCACAAGACTGTTCGATTGGAACTATCAGGACCACAAACTACATTATCAATCCCACGTACAATGCTGCTCCCCGCTACAACCAATTTTCTCCTTCTGGCCCCAGCTCCTATATCATCTGCACCTCCTCTCGTTTTTGCAAGCTCCTATCCCCCTCTTTCTCTTGACCGCCCTCCTTACCCCGTCTGGCCTATCATCAACAACCATCTCACCCCTCACACTTTCCCCCTCACTCTCGTCCCCAGGGGTATCTGAGTCTAAAACACTAAACCTGTTTTCTAAACACCGCCTGCCGACTCTGGCTTCCGGACTCGACGCAGCCCTGACCTGACGCCACCTTCCGAATTTTCCTACTAGAACCCCCCTCCTCAGTTACATCCCCCACATCAAGCATTATTCCCCCACGTTTCCTGCTTCCCAGTTTTCTCCTTGAGTCCACAACGATCTTCCACCCACCTTCAACCTCACCATCGCAGGTAACCTTCAACGGGGTAACTCCAGATACATCGGCCCTCCCCAACCTCCCTCTCAGCTCTGCAATCTCCCGCTCGAATCCAACACACTTCTCTAACAACTGTAAAATATTCCTGCAATTCGCACATAACCCACTATTCTCCATTGACCGACCACCACCATACCTCATATTACACTGTTTGCACGCCTCCGTATCCTCACTCTCTCACACCTGCACCCCTCGACTCACCTCCCCCAACACCCATACTTACCTCCGTCTGAACACCCGTCGTGTACTTACCATTCATGGTTACAAATTTTACACAGAATCCAATGACCGAAAACGACAAAAACGCCAGGGCAACAAACACACACGAAAAAAGGCAACTAAGGCAAACAAACAACAAAACCGGAAAAAACTATCAACTAAACCCCCTTATTACACCCTACGGTCCTCCCAAACACACTTGCAAAACTAAATATATAAAAAACTTCCCTGAAATACAACTAATATTAAAAGAAAATACTTTTCAACAGTTCCGAGCAGAAAATTTTCTTCTTCTCTTCGTGAGTAATATTCACACTACTGCAGCCTACAAATTTGGGGCGAACGATCGTTCATTGGTTCGATTTCATGATAGGACATAATTATCTATAGGTCACTACTGTCCACCAAGACAATGTAAACCATCTTAGTTTTAAATTAGACAGAAATGTAACTCTTTCAAAACCATGCTTTACGGGTCTCCCTATATACCGAATCTGACCGAATCTGACTTAAAATACCGAATCTGACCTCAAATAAATTAATTATACGTCTTTCCTAATGGAATTGTCGGTTTTGAGTGGGCCTAGTGGGTATATAAATTTTTTAAAATAGAACTTCCACAGTAAATGTCCATGAATTTCATGTAACGGTAGTTATGGGTGAAACGGCGCAAGTTCAGTTTTCGAGCATCACCTAATTTTATGTATGACACGAGAAGGGTATGGCTGGAGACACGGGGCTACCTGTTCTCAGGAACTCGAACGGGTACCTAATCTAAGGAATGCAGGAACAGAGAGAAAGCGCATTAATCCACGCAAGTGAATAAACTTTATTCAAATGTTTGCCCTCCATAACAACACACTAATCATTAATTAATGCGTTGTCTCTCTGTTCTTGCATTCTGGAGATTAGGTTCCCGTTCCTGTTCCTGAGAAAATTAGGTGATGTTCGAAAACTGAACTTGCGTCGTTTCACCAATAACTACCGTTACATGAAATTTATGGACATTTACTGTGACAGTTTTATTTTAAAATAATTATATACCCACTAGGCCCACTCAAAACCGACAATTCCATTAGGAAAGACGTATAATTAATTTATTTGAGGTCAGAATCGGTATTTGAAGTCAGATTCGGTATATAGGGAGACCGCGCTTTACTAGGGGTACGCCTATAGCCAGGATTTTTTTTTTTGTTTGTTTTTTTTGGGGGGGGGGAGGGGGGTGCGAGGTCGGAAAACCTTAGCGCCCCTGTTCTGCAAAGGGCAAAAAAAAATAGACAAGCTGTTGATCATCTTGACACCTTTGTTTTTTTTAGGGGAGAGGGGTTTACAAGATATCTGTGATCCACAGCTATACAACCATGATTTACTTGACAATGTTGATCAATCTTTGGTTCGTCGACTAGGCCTAAAAATTTTCGGCTTGCCGGAAACTTTTTTCGTAGGCCTAATATTTTGCAAAACAGGTGGTAAATTAGGCCGGGGGGGGGGGGGCGTAGCAAGGATTTCCTATTGGGGGGGGGGTATTTTTTTTTTTTGGGGGGGGGTAGGGGGGTCGATACATGTCGCAGGTACATCCGAAGGGCTCAGGGGGGGGGGGTTGGTGGAGGCGAGGGGGAGGGGGGCTCCTCGAGAAAATTGTGAAAGTTCAATGCCCTGAAAGTAAATCTGGGATCTGGGGCCTTTGGTGTTTTAGTTTGAATTTTTTCAGGAGGTCATGTTGGCCTGGCCCATTATTGACACGCAAATCATGAAATTCGTGGAAATGAATACCGGTATCAATATCACAGTAGGTAGGCAGGCAGCAAGACATGCAGCCTGGTAGGTATAAGTTTGCCGAACAGCGATCGGGATACATAAAGGGAAAGGGAAAGTTAGAATCACCGTAATATCGGGTGACTCAGGGCTATTTTTTATATATATAAATTAAGTGTGGCAATTTATCATTTAGCCAGCTTTTAAAATTAATTTCCACTGCCCACTGCATTAAATACAAGTCTGCATGGTTTGATTTTGGGTATCACTGAACTAAATATTTGAATTAGAGTTACCCACCTTGAAATGTTGCACATCGGAAATGATGCAATCTCTAAAAATAAGCAGCTTTGGAAAAATATATTATTTCAATAAACGTTTGAAACATTCTATTGACATCCTGCTTATTATTGTTGAATATTCCAGATAAATAAAGAAGGCGGTTTGATGACTTTTGGGCCTAAAAATACAATTGACTTTTGGTGTGTTTTTGTTGGGAGTTCCCTGAAAAATATGTGCACGTGACAGGGACTTCCCTTCCTGTCCGTTTTTTCTCTCTTATGTGTTCCATGCCCCCCCCCCCTCCCCCTGTTTTTGAATCAGAAAAAGTTGTCTAAAGGTCTATACTAAACAAATATATGCAGTACGTACATCACTTGCCGGGTCCAGCTGAATGGGGCCGAAATTTTGCACCCGAAAAAGTTGCACTGGCAAAGCTCCGATTCTTGTGAGAATTTAACACTAGCTGCACTGGCAAAGCTCCAGGTAGTGGGGGTAGTTTGGACCCTCCTTTTCTACTACCATTTGATACGTTACAGTTATAATCATTATCCTTTGGCTATTCGTCCCACATGTGCCCCCATTGTTTCATCAGAGAAGCGGGGTTAACATTCCAAATATCCAATCCCATGCATTTGAAGTTTGGAAAAATGACGCAAGTATGCCATGCAATTTAATGCAAATTCGTTCAGTAAGCTTGGCAAAACATGCCTAAAATTGAGTTTCGGGGCATCGGGCCATCAAAATTTCCCCAAAATTTGAAGTCTCGGAACTCGGGGGAAGTCCTCAGGACCCTCCCCTTCCCCATTAGAAGGGGGACATCGGGGGAGAACTTCAGGACATCCACCTTTAGGAGGGGGATACCTCCTCCCTCTATCCCCGCTCAGGCCTTCGGCCAGTGGCGTAGCCATGGGGAGGAGCTGGGGGGGCACATCCCCCTTCCCCAAATTTCAGTCAGCCCCCCTCCATGTTCACCCATATAGGGAACATCAGGCGAGAAATTTAATATCTAGCAGTTTACTTGATTCCGAGTCCGTTTGTGTCCATAATTTATAAGTTGTGAAAGACATCACTAATTAGGCAACATTGTGACCTAATTATTGATGCCTTTCACAACTTGTTAGTGCACATTGTGGCCTAATTATAGATGCCTTCACAACTTATAAATTATGGACACAAACGGACTCAGAGTCAAGAAAATTGTGTTTTTCTGTCTCGAATATCAAAAATTTTTCCCTCCAATAAGAGGGGGGCACCCCTCTTGTGCTCGCCCACAACTTGCTGCTATAGGGCTCGGATCATGCAGCGAATCATATCACCCCCCCCCCCCCCCACCTAGATATTACACTTACCCCCCCCCCCCCCCCCTAACTTTGATAACCTGGCTGCGCGCCTGCCTTCGGCCTTCGTTATATGTCTGCACAATGTCTTGCATAAGCCTGGCCAAAGTAAAATACCTTCACCCGCCCAGCAGGGATTCCCGCAAAGTTTGGGTGTAGTGTAGTCTTGCCTTACTTGCACTCTTTGTGGCTCTAGCTGGCTCTAGTGAAAATTCTGACACCATCGGTCTGGATTTTTTCGAGTTCATCAGATTAAGAGGTAGCTCAGTTGTATTAAACTGCGCACGCATATTCCAGGACTAATTATACGAAAGTAAAATAAATTTGTTGAAGGATTTTCCTATCAAATTTAAACTGAAACCTCCAAATTATATTTAGTCAAACATTTTTATAGGGAATTGAATTTATATGGTCGTCCCATGTACCACTACTGTTACAAGTTAGATCGAGATGCTTATTGGAAAAGGCATTTTTGATAACATCGTCAATAGCCCCAGTGGGGTGAAGTGGTTGATTGATTCTTCTCGATACTGTTAGTGTCAGCTCTGAAGCATTAAAATTCACTTGCCATTGTTTGGACCAATTTTCAGTATATCCTATGAGATATCACTTGTAGCCTCAGTAGGATCTTCTACAACAATCGATAGCTGTCGTCTGAAAACACACGAATATCATTTGTAATTCGACGTAATATGAATCAAATGATTTCGCGCCCTGAAAGGGGGGTAGAACGTCGTGGGGCGAACCCCTTTTGACCTCAATGGCTGTATAATTTTGCTCTTCACCACGTCTGGTCGAGGCAAAGAGGGCCAGAGCCAGGTTAGCGGCCCCTGTGCGTGTTCTTGCTCTTTTTGGAGGAGGGGGTTTCAACAGTGATACCGTCTTTGTAGGTGTGGTAGGCGGAGAGTCTGAGGACTGAGTTGGTTGGTATGGTCTAGTCCTCGCGACTGCCGTGGTTTTGGTGTTTGTTTCAGGTGGTGTTTTTAAGATAGGTTGTGCTGACTTTCCGTGTAATATTCTCGATGTCGTCGCATCTAAATTCACACCTAAGCAAAGTTTTTATCAAGCTTTGCAGGTACTCCACGCGGCCGTCATCTCTGACTTTCTTTCCCAGGATAACTTCCATGGACTTCGCGGTGCCCTCCTCCTGGTTGGAGTTCTGATCGGAAGAAGCTGGAGAAGCAGGAGCAGTGAAAGGTGCATTGTCCGACTCAGCTTCCTGCACCAAACACAGACCTCCCTCCCCCATCTCCTCTTCCGGCGAAGAGTTTCATGGGCTGGAGATCGGACTGTCTCATGACGAACCACCGTCCTCCGGTCCCTCCACCAGGGTGGTGTGTGCCGAGCTGGGCGTGGAACGGTCAGGGGGGTGACAAGTGATAAGGTTTCAAAGCCCTCACTAGATTCCCTCTCTTCCTTCTCCCTCTTTTTTCTTTTCCGTGAACTCCGTCAGTCTTTTTCTTCCTCTTCTTCTGTTGGTCCTCTGTACGGTTCCGGCCGTTAGATAAATCCCCGTCCACTTGCTTGTCCGTGCCGCATGGAGGTTGACCATTCTGGGAGGAAATCCCCCACGAAAGGTGTTACACTACTCCAAGGACGGTGGGTCTGATGTTCTATCAAAATCCACTGTCAGGTGATTTTGCACACTTGGATAGTCTTAAGTGGCAGCTTGGGCAACCTTCAACCATAGCAGTGTCTTTTGTATTTCGAACGGGAGCTCCATTTGATCAGTCCAAGGTGTGAATCATGAGAAAATGATGCTTGTAATTTCATTCACGATCTCGTTTATATATACTGAGAACAAAAAAGGACATAGAATTGGATCCCGGGGAACACCGCCAGTTACATATCTCCAATTTGAACTTTCAGGGCCAATCACCACTCTCTGCTCTCGGTTATCCAAGCAGCTCTTGAACCAAGATAACAAAGAGCCAACCAGTGATACCTAAGATTTTCAACTTTGAAAGACTTTATCCGATTCCTTACTTATATCGGCGAAAACAAATCTGACTTCTTTATTGTCATCTAGGGCACGAGTGATAGTATCACAGCTGTCTGTTAGTTGGTATACTGTGGAATCACGGGGAATAAAGCTTGGCCAGACCTTCGCTAAAAGGTTATTAAATTCGATTCAAGGAACGCAAATATTTTTGGAGGAATATACATTTTTCAAAAACTTTCCCAATATAACCCAACCTTCATTTGTATGACTGGACGAGAATTGTGTGTGACACAAGTTGCCCGCCTCGGTCTTTGCACTCGCTCCACAGTAGGCTGCATGTAAATATTTCTTTTTCTTTCCCCTGCCGAGAAGATCTTGGGAGGGCTGTCGAGAGACTCACAGACATGTCGTGTATTGTCTGCATGTCCAAAAATGTGATGTAGGGTGGTGTGCGCATGAACTGGATTGAGCCGTTCAAAAAGGGGGTCATGCGGAAAATTTCAATTTCACTTTGACAGTATTGATTTTGACTTTCACTTCAGATATTTTATCTGGGAGTGCATACCGAAAGATCTGAAAAATGTCAGACAAGTGCGAAAATTGTCGAGAGTGGCCTTGATTTAGGTTGAGTAGACGCCCCAAGACCTTGTGGTGCTCTGTAAATTACCTTATGATGCAAAACAGTCATTTTATATTTTTCTGAATCTAACCCACTGGTTTACATCCACATAGTACCGTAGCCGGACTAAATGAAGTGTGTGTGTGGGAGGGTGCCGTCAGATTGAACAAAATCTACGACAAATGCGAAAAAAATGCTGAAAGATGGATTGCGCGAGGTCGAGTGGGCCTAGAGTTACTGGGTTTTATTGTTTTGAGACACTTTAATGATCTTTGTGGTGCTTTGTAAACTTCTCTCAAATGGAAGCCTGTGTATTTTGTATATTTTCAAACACTGGCGTAGCCAGACAGAATGAAATGAAATGGGACATGACACCGCGTCGCTGGGCATTGTGGGAGCACGTGTTGAAATGGTAGCCTTTTTGAACGGACATTGACGTCATTGTCAGGGTGATACACGCTGTTAGTGTGCATGCACAGCACACATTGTTAGTGTGACACAAGTTTCCATTGTCCATTTTATATGACGAAGGTCGCATCTTTGTTTTTGTCATCTGTGGTGACCAAAAAGCACACAACAGTAAAGTGTGGGTTATGGGGATATAGATCGTATGAAAATAAATTGGAAACGATCAGACAAATACAGAAAATACCAAAATAGACTCTAAAAGCTCTTTATCTATATGTGGGTTGAGGTTTCGTTTTTTTGGCCTGTTCAATCATTGTGCTGTCTAGTCATGTCTATCCCTCACTACTAACCGAATCAACCATCATCCCCGTGGGAACCCCGGGAAGTAAGCAGCACTTGTTTACTGTGGTAAACCAGTTCCGCTTTACTAGTAAAATAGGACCCAGTCACCAATGCTTGGGGTGAAAGTCCCCTAAAATGGGCAACATGTTGATCACCGATTGACTAAACTTGACTTCATCTCCATGTTGTGTCACGATTAGCCATGGTGCATAAATGTGTGACGTTAACCACCAACAAACAAACAATCAACCATCAGCCACCGGCATAGCTTTATCAGAATCAAACAACCAATCAGACTGCACCCTTCACTTAAGCTCACCTATCATCAGCAATACAACCCTTTAATCCAGTGAACACGAGCATGATCACTGTCTACGTTTTGAGACTGCCGCCTACTGAAGGTATCAGTATGTATTTATGTGCTAGTGCACAATCTGCCCCATTACACACAACACACGGTGCACGCAAGAAGTGCCAATGTCCTTGTGAGCTAATGCAGAATGTGTGCACAACATGTGCAACACATATTAGCTCCAATACCGTCCCACAGTGTCTTGGCTTCTAGCTCCAAAATAGCTCAGTTTTTTAGTTTTTCCAGCTCTAAGCGCTTTAACCATCCCGCGACCTTCAAGATTCTTACTAAACACCAAGAAGAACCAAGAAGTAAAAATAAATATACCTTACAATTTTAAATGCTTTATTTACTTACCAGGGGGTGTACCGTACAATATAATCCACATTTGATGACATTTGATATATAAAAGATCCGAAATACCGCCTAACATGTAACGCGCGATTGTTGCAAACACTTTTGTTACAACAACCTCTTTTGTTACAGCTCACCACTTTTGTTACAACACTTGCCCACTTGTGTTACAACTCACTACTTTTGTTACAAAATCAACCACTTTTGTTACAAAATGAGCTCACCACTTTTGTAACAACCATCGCCCATTTTTGGATAAAAAAAATTCGCTCACCACTTTTGTTACAATTTTTATCAGTGTGAAAAATGAATTAATCTGCAATGAATGCGAGACGTTACGTTCAGTCATGATTATCTGGAGCACGGTTGCTCAGTGTTTAGTGCGTTGGTCTTGAGATCAGAAGGTTATGAGTTTGATGCCTGGCTGCGGTAACTTGCCACGTTGTATTCTTGGGCAAGGCACTTAATCCCAACTGCCCGCTTGGGAGCACGGTTACGTCATGTGCTGAGGCGTATCGCACGTTGATAGCACACATGCCTACAACCAATGCTAACCTTGCTCCTGTGGGATTAGAACCTTGGAGACTAGACAGTTACTTGCCGCTACGCGGTGGTACTCTCTGGGTACTCCGGCTTCCTCCACACGTAAAACTATCTTCGACACAATATGACCTCAGCTAGTGTCATAAAACACCAACAATCCAATAATGATTTTCAAACCAAACCATTGTCGCGCATGTTCAGTAGTAATGCCACACCCTTGCTTATTATTGGGTGATATGGTAACCTGCCACTTTGCGACGTCATTGTCGTGGTGATATGTAGTGTATCATGCTCATGCGCACACATATATCTGAAATGGCACGTGTCTATCGGTGCAGTTATAGGATATTCGAACTACTTGAGCCTTGGACCTGGTTGCTATGAAGCCCAATGGCTTTCTTGTTGGACCGGGGTATGTTCTGAGGGTGTGCTCGATTCAGTGGGAGGAAAGCGAATCTCCACAAACAACCAACATCAACCCAAACATACCCCAATGGACCTTTTGTTGGATCGAATCCCCACCGAAACTTAACCAACCGGACCTTTGTGAGCTTCACCCCACACGAGTACAAGGTGGCTATGGGGAGAGGTCTCAATGAGGCTCTAACGCATAGCTCTCACGGCCTCCCCTGCTCTCTTAGCCCCACCTCATGGCCTTCCCTGACTCATAGCCCTCACCTCATGGCCTCATCTTGCCTTCATAACCCTCTAGTGAACATCTCCCGTATGAAGATAAGAGGCCTATGAGGTGAGGCCTCACAAACCCCTCTTATTCTCATCTCGGTTCGAGTGATCATTAGTGACCACCTATGGTGATCATTAGTGATCGCCTGTGGTGATCATTAGTGACCATCTCCCCGTATGAGGATAAGAGGGGTGTGAGGTGAGGCTCGGGTCATTAGGTGAGGATGGGGTTTCCGGAAAGAGAGGGAGGGCGACTGTGTCGCTCTTGGTCAGGGTGTCTGGTGCAGGGTCATTTGGAAGGGTCCACACGACAGGTCCCCATGGATGGGGGAAGCTAGAGATAGGGTCACTGGGAAGGGCCACTGGGTCACACATGGATGGGATGGTGGGTCACGTGGGGAGGTCTTCTGGTCGAAGTTTGGGTTGCCGGTGAACTATGTAGCACGTGGTCGGGATGCGGGAGTAGGGTCACAGGGCAGGGCTTCCTTGGAAGGGGTGGTGATGTGTTGATCAAATGTGAAAGGCAAGGGCTTCTGGAAGAAGGACGACTGAGTCGCTCTCGCTTGTCACGTTGGATCACCCCACTAGTTATCGCCTGTGGTGATCACTAGTGATCATTCTCCACACATGAGGATAAGAGGGGTGTGGAGTTCAAGTGATCACTAGTGATCGCCTGTGGTGATCACTAGTTGTCGCCTGTGGTAATCGCTAGTGATCATTTTCCCCGTGTGAGGATAAGAGGGGTGTGAGGTGAAGTATCTGTTATGAGGTACTGGCAGTAGTAACAGCGGGTGGCCCGCGGGATATGTATCGTTTTAGGGGTCTCGTATGGTTCCACTCGTCTGCCACTGAGGATAACCAGGCCTGGGTGGCCTGACTTGCGTCCGCTGGCCTTGCCAGTGGAATCTGCTGTGGTTTCTTTTTACCTTGGTTGACCAGCTACCCTCCTGGCCCCTAACACGCTGACGTGTGACTCTCTACAAGACACCTGAAATGATACATCCCCCGTGGGCCACCCGCTGCTACTACTGCCCCTACCTCATAACAGAGGCCTCACCTCACACCTCTCTTACCCTCATGCGGGGAGAATGATCACTAGCGATCACCACAGGCGATCACTAGTGATCACTTAAACCGAAATGAGGATAAGAGGGGTATAAGATGAGGATTCACTAAGGCCTGGCCTCACACCCCTCTTATCCTCATATGGGGAGAATGATCACTAGTGATCACCACAGGCGATCAGTGGTGAGGTGACCCAACGGGACGAGCGAGAGCGAAACAGTCACCCTTCTTTCAGAAGCCCTTGCCTTCCACATTTGACCCAACACCTCACACCCCTTCCAAGGAAGACCTGCCCTGGGACACTACTCTCGCATCCCGACCACAGTTCCCCAGCGACGCAAACCCAGTGGAGAAACTTCAACCGGAAGACCTCCCCACGTGAACCACCATCCCATCCATGCGAGACCCAGTGACCCTATCCCTAGCTTCCCCCACCATCCATGGAACCCTTCCAAATGACCCTGCACCAGACAAGACCAAAAGTGACTCTTCTTCCAGAAGCCCCATCCTTCTCCATCCAGTGACCCACGCCTCACCTCACACCCCTCTATCCTCATACGGAGAGATGATCATGATCACTAGTGATCACCACAGGGAATCACTAGTGATCACCATAGGTGATCACTAATGATCACTCGAAATGAGATGAGGATAAGAGGGGTGTAAAGTGAGGCCATGAGGCGAGGGCTATGAATCAGGGAAGGCCATGAGGTGGGGGCTAAAAGGCAGGGGAGGCCTCTCCCATAGGCTTCTTGTACTCGTGTGGGGCGAAGCTCACAAAGGTCCGTTTGGGAAAGTTTCGGCGGGAATTTGGTACAAAAAGGTCCGCCGGGGTAGGTTCCAGTCGTTGTTGGGTTGTTTGTGGTGGTTCGGTGTACTCTCACTGAATCTAACACACCCCCAGAACACGCCCTGTCCAAAAAGAAGGCATTCCGCACCACAGCAACCACGTCCAACTGTACAGTTCGGGAAACCGGCTGGAAGCCCCCAAAAAGCACAAATCAGGGTATTCTGCACTACTAGAGGTATCCCAGAACTTCGTGGCATACTCCCGCACAGTCGTACACACCCTCAGAACACGCCCCTGCCAACAAGGAGGCCATTGGGCTACACAGTAACCACGTGCTACCCTAACAACCAAGATGGCAGTGCCCACAGTCAAATGGCTGGAGGAAGAGTGAGTCACCTTAGAAACACGCGTGTGCATGCGCAGTGGGACCACATGTCATCATGACGTCACAAGATGGCTGCTCACACGGGCTACCATGGCAACCTCACACCCGCCCTACCGGTCCCGTGACTGATGAAGCTGCTAAAAGGGCAAGAAGTCAACATCACATACTACTGACCTTGGTCCGAGCATTTTATTTTGTTTTTTTCACCACTTTTCTTTAAAGAGGCATCTTTTTACCTAGTAGGATGATCTCCCTGAATTTCAAGCCATTTTTCCGCTTTTTCTATTCAGAAAATCGGCGAACTGAGCAATTTTCTACCATAATCCCTATTTAACACTATTCTTATTACTACGTCACACACCATATCCCTTAGAAACAACACCGCAACGACATTATACAAACGGTTACGTAGCTATATTCTGAAGACCCATTACTCCGAACGTCCGTTTTTCCGACGGCCCATAATTCCGAAAGCCCATTACTCCGAAGACCCCAAATTCCGAATGCTCTTTACTCCGAAAGCCTAATACTCAGAAGGCCTATAACTCAGCCTAAGTGCCTTGCCCAAGGACACAATGCGGGTCTCCGAATCGATCACACAGACGGTCACCCATCCGAGGACTAACCGGGCTCGACTTTGCTTAACTTCGGTGATCTGACGAGAACCGGTTACCGCAACGCCACCGCGCCCCAAAGGTCAAATAATTACCCACAATCACAATAACACAAATACCGTAAAAACAAATGTTACAATTTGTCAAAATGACAATACAAGTCTGAGTCTCTTTGGAACAGGCTCGGTGATCTCATTCCAATGACATTCATGGTTTTATTGTTATGTTAAAGATTTCTATATAGATTTTTCAAACTTTTACTTCATTTCTAAAATACAGTTATTTATTTATTTGGGTTTAACGGCACTTTAGACAGCCAGGGTCATCTCATGTCAGACAGTTTACTGGTGGAGGAAGTCGGAGTCCCAGGAGAGAACCACCGATCAGTGGCGAGTAACTGTCTGACTCTCCAACTTACTAACCCGACAGAGGCAGGGTTAGCAGTGGTTGAAGGCGTGTGTACCGCCGACGTGCTATACGACATAGCACACTTCTTCCGTGATCTCGCTCGAACAAGTAAGGTTACGTGTCTTGCTCAAGGACACAACACGAGTGACTCCATGCAGCGAGATTCGAACTCATGACCTCTCGATCACAAGGCTGACATATAGGGCCCTGCGAAGCTTCGAGATTCGATTTGATTTCAAATCTTCAGTTGGTATTCGGTTCGATTCAAAATCGACTGTTCGATTCGTTTTCCTTCGAATCTCCAATCATCTTAGTCGTCTCACAAAACGTATAGCTGAGATAGAAATTGAACATAAATAATATTGAAAATAAAGACTGAATGTAATTTTCGTTATATTAACATAAAAAGCATCTGTACCCATGCCACCAGCTATGATAATTCCAGTTTCGATAATTCCAGTTTCACTGGTCACTACCACTGCTGAAAGAAAATTTAAAGTTCCCAAGCAACATTCACGATGAGCTGACGGTTGCTAGCGGGTAGCCCCGTGCAGTGCGCAGTACAGAACTCTCGGACCCGTTTCTGTTTTTGAACAAAAAATCCTTACAGGATGATATTCCAACTACATCATCAAGGCATGCCTTCGACGAAGGCACGCCTTGGTGGTGTAGTTGGAATATTTGATCAGTCGTGACTTCCAGACGCCTGCATTCGATTCGAGATTCGATTCGATTTCGAATAATAGACTCGATTCGATTCGAATCGATAATATGTGGTTCGCGGGGCCCTACCGACACGCTATCCAATCGGCCACCGCGCCCTCCTAAAATACTGTGGTGACGGGTTAAAGAGTATTGACAAAAGACCCTACTCAACTAAGTCAATCCTATCGATAAAAAAAAGAAAAGAAATGGCGAGACATTCAGGAGATTACTGTATAAAGTAAAAAGACGCCTCATCCATGAAGACTGTGTCCAAAAGATCGCGAAAGAAACATCAGTCCCATTGCCCTAAAAGTTAGAATTTTCCGAAAATAGTCAACTTTACAACTTCTGCACACATGGCTATATGATGTTGGTACCGGACTAGTTAAGCGATCCGAACGTTGTGGCTACCCCTCTACGTTCAGATTCTTCCCATTCAAATCTGTGGTAAAATTCTCCATCAGGTTTTGATGGGAACTCAAAACTCGAAGTGGTTGATTTTGTAACAAATGTGGTGCGCTGTGACAAAAGTGGTGAGCTGTAACAAAAGTTGTTTGTTGTAACAAAAGTGGTTGCCACACGCGATCCAAAAAAAAGTACTTCTTGGTATTTCCTAGGTAAGCTCTGCAGCTTGGTTTATTATTGACAGTATTATTGAACAGTGTTAGTTGGCTTATCAGTTTGTTCACAACTGATATACGGTACCCAGTGTAGTTGTGGTTAAGTCTTACTTGTTATCATAATCTGTCATTCTAGAAACAACAACATAGTTAAAATAAATAATTTCTAAAGGTTCGTTTCTTATTCATGCTTCTTATAAATATGAGGCAGTCCAGCGAAATTTCAGTGTATATGTGTGGGTGGTTTTTTCTGTTTTGTTTTTTCTCATCACCGGTCATCTGTCCCCCCTTAAGGCAGAACAGATGGCAAATGGTCAGCATCCACTCTCCTTGTAGGCTGATGGATGACTCCCAGCTTTCAAAAACACATATTGGTGGATTTTTTTCCCTTTTTTATAACCGATATGGACAATTTGCTGGGGCTGACCCCAAACCAGCGACAGTTTGGGTTTTCTTCTTTTTTCTAAAACAACCATCAAACAGCGGTTCATATATTATACTACTCAAAGTTTGCTAAGCACCAAGTATATCCAACTACCTGTTTACGTTTAAGTTGAAATATTGCAATGAAAAGTGTATATATTTTTTATTTAATTATATCTTTAATGATTTAAGTACAGAAATTAAGATTTTATTTGTGTTTGACATCATCTTTTAGCTTTTGAATACGATAACCATGGAAAATGGATATTATTGGTAAAAGAGGAATTTTTTCAATTTGCCAAAAAATTGACGGAGCGAACTGGTATGGGTTCAATATCGAGTATGAGACCCATTACTGTTAATTACAGCTTGACAACGCCTTCTGATGCTCCCAATCAGGATCCTGGTGGTCCTTTGTGGGATTTTGTTCCATTCTTGGACCAGCATGGCACCAAGCTCCTGGACACTTCTTGGCTGGACTGGACCGGCTGAAAATGCAAGCTGCAACTCATTCCAGACATGTTCGATTGGATTGAGTTCAGGGGATCTTGCTGGCCAGTCCATACGCTCAATCCCCACCCTCTGTCGGTACTTCCTGACAGCATGGGCAACATGGGGACTGGCATTAGCGTCCATCAGAATCTATCACCCACTGCACCTACATATAATCAGACGTGGACATCCAGGATCTCATCAATATACAGCTGAGTAGTCAATGTACCCCGTTCAAGGACACAGAGCTCTGTACGTCCATCCCTGCTGATGCCGCCCAGACCATGATTGACCATCCACCATAGCGGTTACGCACTATCTGTGTGGTCTAAGCAGTACCTTGACTCATCTGTAAAATGGACAGGTCGCAATCTTCTCGGGTCCATCCAACATGGTTCATGGCCCATTCATATTGTGCCTGACGGTGGTTCCGGGCCAGTGCAATGCGAATACATGGTCTTCTCGATCGGAGACCACCTTCGTGTAACCTTGCCGGGATAGTCTGCGGCGAAACATTTACCCCGGATGCATTCTGAAAGTCACTGCGAAGCTGGGTTGCTGTGGCAAAGCGGTTCATATGGCCTGAATGATCAAAAAACAGTCTTCAGCTGCAGATGTTGCCCTGTCTCTGCCACCACCATGCCATCTTCTGGTGTGCCATACTGCTGAAATCTTGCCCGGGTTCTGGTGGTCACCATATGGTGCACACTAAGGGTTTCACAAACCAGACAATGCGTAGCCCCTTGCTCCACCATCCCTACAGCCCGCCACATTTCTGCTTCAGACAAATGTCTTCTCACATTTGCATTTTCCATATTCAATCATTAAATCACAAGGGTTTGTGTTGAAATGAGGATTGAATACCCTACACATGCCATGTGCATGTAGAAAGTACACGAAAACATCATGAAAATTAAAATTTTTTAGTAAATTTTGTTTCTTAACATACCTACCACAATTGTTTACAATTGGCTGTAACATAAGTGCAAGCCCTACTTCGGAACTAACTCAAGCTTTTAGAATCTTTTCCAAACGAGTTGGAAAAGTACTAGAGTGCAAAAGCACGAAAAAGATCGAAAAAAGGGTCGAGCGAGACCAGCGCTCGAAATTACAGGTACTCTCTCTGCACACCTCTTGCGTTTACCGAGCGCATGCGCAACAACCGTGACGTCAATTCCGTATTTCCGCCAACGAGAAGTTTGTGATTTAGCGGGGAGGCATCGATATCAAAGATATCCCCAAGGAGGGTGGGCCTCCGGTAAACAATTGTGGTAGGTATGTTAAGAAACAAAATTTACTAAAAAATTTTAATTTCTTTTCAACCTACTCACAATTGTTTACAATTGGCTGAATAAACAATAGGAGGAGGTGAATCACATAACCAATACCAACAAGAGTAGCAGAACGAAAGCAAGGATGGCAGAGAACAAAAACTAAAACCTGTAATGAAGAAAGAGAGAAGGCACCTGAAAAGAACAAGGCTGAGAGAAGCGCAACCTCGACAAAAACAATTTAACGAGGGTGCACAACAGCCTGAGCAGCAACGAGAGGGCCTAAAGAATAAAGGTCCTCAGATTGCTGCTGAAGGTGGCGGAGATAAAAGGAGGAGAAGGTAGAAGCATTCCTCCAGTAAGCCGCATTCATAACATCACGGAGAGAAACAGAATTGGAGAACGCCCAGGATGTAGAAATGGCACGAACCTCGTGAGCATTAAGCCGGTTCGAAACAAGATCCGATGCAGACAAGCGAGAATAAGCCAGCTTGATTGCAAGACAGATCCACCTGGAAATAGAATGGGAAGAGATAGACTGCCGCTTAGGAATGAGAGACAGAAAGAATCTCTTCCGATCCCTCCTAATGAACTGAGTGCGAGTAATGTAAGTCTTGACCGCACGAACAGGACAAAGAAGAGGCCTCCGTCCATCTACAGCAGGGAGAGCCCGAATGCAGATGGGAGGAGGTACCGAATCGGGGAGTTGATTCTTAGCCAGAAAAGAGCAATCAGTAGTGAATGTGACACTGTTAGCCTCATTTCGGAAGAAGGCAGAATCAACAGATAGCGCATGAAGCTCACTGACTCGACGAGCAGAAGCAAACGCTAGAAGAAAAGCCGTCTTATAGGTGAGAAAACGCATGTCGGTCTCAGATAAAGGCTCGAAAGGCGCCCCCTCCAAACAGTGCAACACCCATGCCAAGTTCCACTTGGGTGTAAGACGCAAAACTCGAGGCCTCTTCAAAGAAAAGTGCCGAATAAGTTTGGAGAGGAAAAGATTACGACCGATACACCGCTTTCCCACATAAGAGAAAGTATCAGACAGCATAGACCGATAGCCCTTAATCGTAATAGGCTGGAGGCCCTTGGAGTCAAAAAGAAAAACCAGAAAATCCGCAATTTGAGCAATAGACGGATCACGGTAATTCACATTGTGATCTGAACACCAGCGGCAGAAAACCTTCCACTTGGCGGCATAAGTCATTCCAGTGGAAGGTCGCCGCGATGCAGAAATGCACTCCACTGATCGTCTCGAAAAACCTCTACGTCGGAGACTGGACCTGATAAAAGACAGGCGTGAAGGGACAGGCTCGCCAGGTTGTTGTGATACTTCCTGGGACGACCCTGTGAAAGAAGATCGCGACGTAGAGGTAGACGAATCGGTCGATCGGCCAATAGAGGCCGCAGCAGATTGATCCACACCCTCTGTGGAGACAGGGGTGTGATCAGAATGATCCTGCAACTGCAAGCACGCATCTTCGCTAAAACTTGAGGAAGAATCGGTGCAGGAGGAAAGGCATAGCCGACCCAGCCTGTCCAGTCCAGAGACAGAGCGTCTACTGCAAATGCCAGAGGATCTGGACAAGGGGAGACAAAAGTCTCTACCTGATGATTCCAGCGAGTAGCGAAAAGGTCGACCTGAGGACGACCCCACTGCTCGCAAATCGCCTGAAACACCGACCGATGTAGCATCCATTCGGTTGGAAGGACACTGTCGCGTCGGGACAGGGAGTCTGCTAGGACGTTGAGACGCCCGGGAATGTGTCGAATGGACACCCGAGCGTTCACATCCCGCGACAACAGAAGAAGATCCCGAGACAGCCGATACATAGGAATCGAATGAGTGCCTCCCTGATTCCGTATGTAGGCCACTACTGTCGAATTGTCCAAAAGAAGTAGGACAACATGGTCCGACAGATGAGGGATCCAAAGCCGAAAACTCAACAGAAGAGCAAGGAGCTCCTTCTGGTTGATATGAAGGCCCACCTGCTCGCTGTCCCACTCTCCGTGAGTAGACAGACCGAGAGGGTCCAACGTCGCACCCCAGCCCCGATCGCTGGCATCCGCAGTAAGGATGCGATCGGCCAAAGGAAGATCCAACGGAACACCCTGTGTCAGCCAGGGAATATCTGCCCAAGGGCGGAGGTGACAAAGCAGAGACCGAGGAATAGTGAGTTCCAGGTCCAGCGGATCTACATTCGGACGCCAATGATCCAACAGGAAGTGTTGGAGAGGTCGGACAAACAAGCGACCGAGCGGAATGAGATCGGTCACCGAACCGCAAAGGCCCAGCATCCGAAGGAAAGTCCTGGCCGAGACCGAGGAAGATTGAAGCAGGTACCGAGTCAAGGCGGAAAGAATCGTCGCCCGAGCCTGGGGAACCAACACTACATTGTGAAGAGTGTCGAAATCCATCCCCAAATGACGGAATCGCTGAGAAGGAAGAAGATCCGACTTCTCGCGATTGACTCTGAAACCCAGCGACGCTAGCAGGCAAAGAAACTGCCGTACATCGAACTCCAGAACAGCAGCATCGTGGTGCCGTTGGAGGATGTCGTCTAGGTAGGCGGACGAAGTCACCGCCGACTGAGTGCGATGGAAAGCAAGCACATGTGACATCAGTCGGGTGAAGGCCCAAGGAGCCAGGTTCAAACCGAACGGGAGAGCTCTGAATTGAAAAACTCGATCCCGAAACGAGAACCGAAGGTATTTCCGTGACGCCAGATGAATGGGTACATGGAAGTAGGCATCCTTCAGGTCGATACTGGCCGCAAAATCGCCCTGATGAACTGAACGTCGAACCGACCGGAAAGTCTCCATACTGAAACGAGGAGCAATTATGTACTCGTTCAGGGTACTCAGATCGATGACAGGACGAAATTGGCCGTTTTTCTTCGGCACCAAGAAAAGTCTCGAGTAAAACCCCGGTGAAAGGGTGTTCCTGACCACCTCGATCGCCCCTTTGGTGAGGAGATTGTCGATCTCCTGCACCAGAAGGTCCCGACGCAGAGAATCTGAAGGGACCTGAGTCGGAAGGGGCACCTGAGATAAACTGGGGTGCCGATGGAAGGACAGTCGCAGACCGGAATGAATGACGTCGAGGACCCAAGAGTCCGACGTTATCTCTGTCCAACGGTCGTAAAACAGCGACAGCCTTCCTCCGACTGGAGGCGAATCGAGGTGAGAACCTTCACTTGCGGCCTCGACGAGGCCCCCGAGAGGAGAAACCACCTCGGGAAGTGACAGAGTCCTGAGACTTTCCAGCCTGAGGCTGCCAGCGGGCCTGGCCACGTCGGCGCTTCTTATGAGCAGAAGGAGCAGACGGAGCCGAAGGCGTAGCCGACGTCGCCGACGAGGCAGACGCAGCAGCACGCTTGACGGGCCTGGAACGACCCCCACCCGCAGCAGCAGGTGGGTCAAGCTGTCTCAGCAAAAGCTGGTCCTTCGAATGACGAAGAACTTCGCCACGAACAGCTTCCACGGAACCATGGAACAACTGAGGTCCTACCAAAGAGGCAGACCTCAGAACAGCACGTTGCTCAGAAGGAAGGGATGGTAAAGAATCCAAAACCGCATCCCGGCGTGCCAGCTCCAAATTGGCCGTGTTACAGGCGTGAGCGTGAGTCAAGTTCATAAGAGCCTGTGACAAAACGCGAAAAGGCGCCTGAGCGTCATCAAACTCCCCTGGTGGAAAATATTCAGCCAGAGCAGCGACGACATGGTCCGCGAGAGATAACATACCCAGCATCTCTCGGGACAGGCCCACCATAGACTCAACTACCGACATCGGGAGAACTGCCGACTTAGGCTTAGTCAACCCGAGGGAAGAAGAATCCTCATCCACAGTAGTCATCCCTTGGAAGACTGGTGGAGAGACGGAATCGTAAACACGAAACCGCGATGGAGGCAGAAAGGCATCAGCTCTAGAAAAGAAGGAACCCTTGAGGGCCTTAGAACGCATTTTGGCGTCTAAGCCCTGGAAGGACTCAACCACCTGAGCCGATTGCAGAGGACGCAAAGCCCTGGAGCTAGAAGGCTCAACAGGGTTACGGCGCTCCACAGTGGACCGCGGCCGGACGGTCACAGAAGGCTGGTCGGAAGGTAGAACGTCCGGCAATAAGCCAAAGACGAAATTCAAAACCTGCCCCAAGACTGACGAGGGGGGACCATCACCTTCAAGATACTCGTCATCCTCCGTAGCAGAGGAGACGTAGCCCAACTCGGGCTGACCAGCAGAAACCTCCTGTGAATACTGTGCAGTATCCAAGGGGCCAGGCGAGACATCTCGGCGACCGACCAAAGGAGGTTGTGCCTCAGGAGGCACAGGGAGGCCAACTTGAGGGTTGCCAGAAAGCAACCGGGTGAGCGCCAAAACGGCCTGGCGCAGGTCAACCTGAGAATCCGTCGCAGCAGAATTGCCCGACGGAGTGTCCTCCCAATGGACCCTTCTGGTAGAACCCAAATCCTCAGAAGAGACCGACGGCGAACGTCGATCAGCAGACAGAATACGAGCACGGTGAGAAGACACCGGAGGATAGTCCCGATTGTGACGCCCAGGAGCCATCACTGGCCTCTGCGAAACAGAAGGCCCTGCCTGCAAATCCTCGAAAGGGACCGACGGCGCACGTCGATCGGTAGCTGGACCTAGGACACGGTGAGAAGACACCGGAGGATTGTCCCAAGAATGACAGGAACCTGTCATTGACCTCTGCGCAGCAGACGGCCCCAACTGCCTATTCTCTGTGACCGACGGCAAGCATCGATCGACACCCAGACTCGGAACACAGTGAGGAATCACCGGAGGAAGGTTCCGAGAGTGACAGCTAACCGGGGCTGTCACTGACCGCTGCCGAACAGCAGGCCCTGGATGCCAACGTCCCAACACCATCCCGCTAGCCGGCACACTGGCAGGCGAAGGTGGAACAATAAACGATTCACTCGAGGGACGAGGAATCGCTGCCGAAGCGACCGGCCGGCTCAACCGACTAGGAGCAAACCTAGCCAGATGAGACGGAGCAGACAGCAAACCCGCACAGCCTCGCCGCGAGGCTGGGGGAGGCTGAGAACACACAGACACACCAGCAGATACAGCCTCGGTCCCCCGAGACTGTAGACCATCCCCAGAGGAGATGGAAGAGCCACCATCAGACAGAATAGGATCTGGAGTAGCAACCCCCTCAACAACGGTCGACGGTGTAGGAGGCAGATCGGAGAGGGTTACCGAGCTGACCTCGGAAAAGCTCTCAACGAAAACAGACGCCTCAATAGTGACATCCGAAGACAAAGAGACCGCGGTCTCCTCATCAGGTATCACAGAACAAACACCGTCAACAGTTGCAGAGGAGCTCGCCACAGAAGTCAGATCCGAATCCTGTGTGACAGAGTCACCACGTGCACCAGCAGAAATGTCTGCAACGGCACGGCTACCCTTACCCCGAGAACGAGGGGTTCTAGCTCTGGAAAGAACCACCTTGTTAACAGAAGCCCAAAATTTAGAGGACCAAACCCCACAGATACCACATGATTGGGCCTGAGTGCAATTGTTGCAAGTGACACATGTGGTATGGGAATCGTCCACATGTTTCACCTGCAAACAAGAGGTACAAGGAATAGTCTTAGGCATGATATAAATACAACAATCAAGCTTCCCGCCGACGGAAAACAGAACGAAGGTCGTGTTCACACGTGGGGGAAAGGCAAGATAAAGTGTGAAAAGAACAGCAATAATAATACAAATTAACATTAAATGAGAGTAATAATTTGGTAGCTTGAAAAAGGATACAATCCAGTAGCACACTCAAGACGATTAATAAGTTGTTCACGAAGAATTAATATCATAAACAGCACAAGTCACAAAAATTTCCGACCATGAACAATGGCGGAAAATAAAGGAATTGACGTCACGGTTGTTGCGCATGCGCTCGGTAAACGCAAGAGGTGTGCAGAGAGAGTACCTGTAATTTCGAGCGCTGGTCTCGCTCGACCCTTTTTTCGATCTTTTTCGTGCTTTTGCACTCTAGTACTTTTCCAACTCGTTTGGAAAAGATTCTAAAAGCTTGAGTTAGTTCCGAAGTAGGGCTTGCACTTATGTTACAGCCAATTGTAAACAATTGTGAGTAGGTTGAAAAGAAATCAAGGGGTACATGCTTTCCATGACTGTCATGAAAAGTCTGCCTGTCAAGAGAGCTAATGTAAACACTGGGGACCATCTCAATACATTCCTCAATCATATCCACCAAAAATATCGCAAATATGTCACAAGCAAATTTCACAATGATGTGTCAAATATTTGGTGCTTAGCAAACTTTGAGTAGTATGCTATAAATATGCCCACGTCTCTAAATAAAACACACAATTCTTGTAGCAAGGCACAATTCCTAGTCCCCTTTCAGTTTGGTGTTCTAGGGGGTCTGACCCCAGTACCCTTCTGCCAGTGCGCACATTCGAACCAAATAAGCAAATAAAGTTATTCGGGTCGCAAGGGATCTCAAACCCCACAACGTTCAATGTGCGCCTTCGGCACACTGAAACTTCAATCATTCAATTTCAGTCTGATCAGTGATCTGATTACAACACGTCTTAAACGTCAAACTTTATCCATGAAGTTGAGTGAGAAAACAAAACTCGACCCCCCCCCTCCCCCCCACCCCAACAGAAAACAAAATCTGAAGTGATTTTACTAATGTGATGCAGTTTGCTTCCGATGACGGTTAAGACTCAAAAAGTTGGGCAACCTAAGACAGACACAAATTGGCACATTCAATGTGGATTATATACGGAAATAAAAAGGTTTCTGAGCAGGACAGGTACATCTATGAACCTTTTAGGGCTATTAACCGGGCAATATGAATACAAACATAACCTGGGGGTTCTAAACACAACGAAGTAAACCAAGCTGCAGCACTAACCTACTACAGACAAAGAAATAATTTTCCGGATCGCGCGTTACATGTTATGCAGTATTTCGGGACTTTTATACATCAAATGTCGTTAAATATGAATTATATAGTTCAGTAGAAACCCATAGTAAGTGAATAAAGCATTTAGAAAGGTATTGTATCTTTACTTTTTTTTTACTTCTTGGTTCTTCTTGGTGATTAGTAGTACCCCATTTACATTCTCATGGTCACCGTCACCAATTCCTTGACCAGCTTCGTTAATCACTGCTGTTAAAGAGTACTACTGGCCTCTGACTAGTGTTCACGCTGTCAGGTGCCAATTCAGCCAACTGCACAAAACTGAAAGTGTCAGTGACACTGTGGCTTAACTTGACTGTGTGTAGTATTTGATGAAAAGGATAATGTTCAATGTTTATGAAAGGATTATGAAATAAGGCAATTGTGATAACTGAGAATATGTTAATTTCTGTTCCCCGTATGCTGTTTTCAATAAGAATAATTTGAGTGTAGACTGTACAAAAGAATTAAGACCTAGGTTGATGTGGCCCAAACAGTTAACGTATGTTAACCAAAGTTACCAAGTAACAGTAAAACGAGTCATCCTACCAAGTTACAATGAAATCTCTTCATAAATATAACCCATAGACTTTGCTAAAGGAATCTAGGTCACGTGCGGGTCCGGTAGTCACAGTTGACCGATCGTGTCCAAAATAGTACAGTCTCATCTAAACATCATACCCAGTTATCCCACCAAGTTACAATGAAATCCCTTCACAAAAACAAGAGGTCCCAAGGGGTACTCACCTGACATGATAGCCTAAATATCAACCCAGAGAATTGATTTCAACAAGTTGCAACTGCTCCACCTAAGAAAAGCTTATACCAAATATCCAAAGATTCTGACCAGTGGATCTAAAAAAAAGAAGATTTTTAAAGAATATTCCTCATATTGAACTAAGGGACTTGGTTTTAACAAACTTGAATCTCCACCCCCCCCCCTCCCCCCCCCCCCCCCCCCCTCAAGGATGCTGCACACCAAATATCAAAACATTCCGACTGCTGGATCTGAAGAAGACTTTTAAAGAAAATTCCTCATTTTGAATTAAGTTACAATTCAAGCTCCCACAGTGAGTCCAAATAGATTCTGCCTGCTGGATCTGGAGAAGAAGATTTTTTAAGAAATTTGCCTGAAATGCACTAAGTTTGAATTCGAGCTTCTATACTGAGCCCAAATATAAACCCAGGGGGCCGATTTGAACAAACTTGAATCAGATCCACCACACAATGTTGCATACCAAATATCAAAAGATTCTGCCTGCTGGATCTGGAGAAGAAGATTTTTTAAGAGATTTGCCTGAAATGCACTAAGTTCGAATTCGGGCTTCTATAGTAAGCCCAAATATAAATCCAGGGGGCCGATTTGAACAAACTTGAATCAGATCCACCCCACAATGTTGCAAACCAAATATCAAAAGATTCTGCCTGCTGGATCTGGAGAAGATTTTTTTTAAGAAATTTGCCTGAAATGCACTAAGTTTGAATTCGAGCTTCTATACTGAGCCCAAATATAAACCCAGGGGGCCGATTTGAACAAACTTGAATCAGATGCCTGCTGGATCTGGAGAAGAAGATTTTTTAAGAAATTTGCCTGAAATGCACCAAGTTCGAATTCGGGCTTCTATAGTGAGCCCAAATATGAATCCATGGGGCCGATTTGAACAAACTTGAATCAGATCCACCCCACAATGTTGCATACCAAATATCAAAAGATTCTGCCTGCTGGATCTGGAGAAGAAGATTTTTAAATAAATTTGCCTGAAATGCACTAAGTTCGAATTCGGGCTTCTATAGTAAGCCCAAATATAAATCCAGGGGGCCGATTTGAACAAACTTGAATCAGATCCACCCCACAATGTTGCAAACCAAATATCAAAAGATTCTGCCTGCTGGATCTGGAGAAGATTTTTTTTAAGAAATTTGCCTGAAATGCACTAAGTTTGAATTCGAGCTTCTATACTGAGCCCAAATATAAACCCAGGGGGCCGATTTGAACAAACTTGAATCAGATCCACCCCACAATGTTGCATGCCAAATATCAAAAGATTCTGCATGCTGGATCTGGAGAAGAAGATTTTTTAAGAAATTTGCCTGAAATGCACTAAGTTCGAATTCAAGCTTCTATAGTGTGCCCAAATATGAATCTAGGGAGCCGATTTGAACAAACTTGAATCAGATCCACACCACAATGTTGCATACCAAATATGAAAAGATTCTGCCTGCTGGATCTGGAGAAGAAGATTTTTAAATAAATTTGCCTGAAATGCACTGAGTTCGAATTCGAGCTTCTATACTGAACCCAAATATAAACCCAGGGGGCCGATTTGAACAAACTTGAATCAGATCCACCCCACAATGTTGCATGCCAAATATCAAAAGATTCTGCATGCTGGATCTGGAGAAGAAGATTTTTTAAGAAATTTGCCTGAAATGCACTAAGTTCGAATTCAAGCTTCTATAGTGTGCCCAAATATGAATCTAGGGAGCCGATTTGAACAAACTTGAATCAGATCCACACCACAATGTTGCATACCAAATATCAAAAGATTCTGCCTGCTGGATCTGGAGAAGAAGATTTTTAAATAAATTTGCCTGAAATGCACTAAGTTCGAATTCGAGCTTCTATACTGAGCCCAAATATAAACCCAGGGGGCCGATTTGAACAAACTTGAATCAGATCCACCCCACAATGTTGCATGCCAAATATCAAAAGATTCTGCATGCTGGATCTGGAGAAGAAGATTTTTTAAGAAATTTGCCTGAAATGCACTAAGTTCGAATTCAAGCTTCTATAGTGTGCCCAAATATGAATCTAGGGAGCCGATTTGAACAAACTTGAATCAGATCCACACCACAATGTTGCATATCAAATATCAAAAGATTCTGCCTGCTGGATCTGGAGAAGAAGATTTTTGAAGAAATTTGCATGAAATGCACTAAGTTCGAAATCAGGCTCCTATACTGAGCCCAAATATGAACCCAGGGAGCCGATTTGAACAAACTTGAATCAGATCCACCCTACAATGTTGCATACCAAATATCAAAAGATTCTGCCTGCTGAATCTGGAGAAGATTTTTTAATCTTTTTCCCATTGCCTACAGTGTTAAAAAGTGCTGACTCAGCACTTTTTCAAAGTCCTGAAAAAAGTACCTTGTGATCAAACCGATAGGGATTTTTTAACCATTCTATTCTACTGGATAAAAGTAAGCTTTATACAAAATAAGAATTCTCTGTGTCGTGCAGTTTTGGAGATATGGCAGTTTTAAGGTTTTTCCTATTTTTAGCTCCTGGGGTTCCCACGGGGCAATGAGAAAAATTTTTTTTGCATCAATCAACTACTTATGACCCATTATCATCTCATATCAAATTTGGTTCAAATCGATCTGACGGTTCTGAAAATAGAAATTTTAGGCGTGGCCAAAATGTTTGCCCCTCCCATAACAAGGGCAAATAATGCCCGACAAACTTCTCTTGACCAAACTTGAGTCTACGCCTCAAAAGGAAGCGGCATACCAAATATCAAGTCTCTGCTATTGCTGGTTCTTGAGACGAAGATATTTTAAGAATTGGAGCATTTTTGCCCCATCCCTCTGCTCAATGTGAACCTAATTTGACAAAAAATCAAAATGCCCTTATATAACCCCTACTCACATGAAATTTCATTAATATGCGGCCAGTGGTTTGGGAGAAAAAGGCCCAAACACCACCTTCACAACGGACAACGGACGACGGACGAAAAGTGATCAGAAAAGCTCACTCTGACTTTCAGTCAGGTGAGCTAACAACCTGTACACAGTGCTGAAGGAATCTAGGTCAAGTGACCAGGCGGCGGTAACGGTTGACCGATCATGTCCAAAATGGGACAGTCCCATCTAGACATCATACCAAGTTATCCTTCCAAGTTACAATGAAATTGCTTCATAAATATGAACTATAGACTGTGCTAAACAAATCTAGGTCACGTGCTTGTGTAGCCACCATGGTTGACCAATCACGACCAAAATACAATGTTCTCATCTAGACATTATACCGAGTCATCCTTCCAATTTACAATGCAATCTCTTCATAAATGCAACCCATAGACTGTGCTAAAGGAATATAGGTATTGGGTCCTTACGGCCATCACAGTTGATGGAACCCAACCAAAATAGGACGTTTTCATCTAGACATTACACATAGTCATCCTACCAAATTACAATGAAATCCCTTCATACATACATGTAGACTGCGCTAAAGGTTTTCAGGTTTCGGGACTGCGCAGCCATCACGGTTGACCAATCAAGACCAAAAGGGGACATTCTCATCTAGACATGATCTCAAACCTGCATCTGAAATTTTGAGATGATCGGACAAGAACTATAGTGTGTAGAAATCCCTTCATAAAAACAACCTGTAGACAGTGTTAATGGAATCTAGGTCACGTGACCAGATGGCAGTAACGGCTGACCGATCGTGACCAAAATAGGGCAGTCTCATCTAGACATCATACCGGTTATCCCTCCAAGTTACAATGGAATCAATCAATTTGAACTGTAGACTGTGCTAAACAAACCTAGGTCACGAGCCTGTGCGACTGTCACGGTTGACCGATCACGGCCAAAATAGGGCGTTCTCATCTAGACATTATACTGCCATCCTACCAATTTACAATGAAATCCTTTCATAAATGCAAGTTGTTGACTGTGCTAAAGGAATCTAGGTAACGTGCACCTGTGGCCATCATGGTTGACTGAGCCCAACCAAATTAGAATGTTCTCATCTAGACATTATACAAAGTCATCCTACCAAGATACAATGAAATCCCTTCATAAATACGACTAACAGACTCACAGACTTCTGAACACGTGATGGCAATAGCTTATTTTGACTTTCTCAAGTTAAGCTAAAAATTTGTTTTGACACCAGAAAAGGATTGTTGGCTAAATGCTGGCACCAGAAAATTAATTTTACTTGGGAAGGAAAGCCATTTAAACAATGCAGAGAGCTATCGATGATAAAACAAACAAAAATATTTTTTTACTTCCAGTACAAGGAAATCGTCACCTGACAATAAAGGCAGAAACAATAACCGATTTTCACGAAACACACTCAAAACCAGTGATTTTGTCAACAAGGTGTTAGAAATAGTGTTTGAACAATTTATTATATTTATTTATTGGTGTTTAAGGTCACATACTTATGCACAATGGCTAATCTTGACCTTGACAGTTTTACGGGTGGAGGAAGCCGGAGTACCCATAGAGAACCACCAAGCATTGACAAGCAACTGTCAGTTCCTCAACATTGTAACTCTGTTTAAGCTTTGCTCAAGCAGGGTTACAGCGGTTGAAGACATGTGCACCGTCGACGTGCTATATGCTTTAGTACACGGCATCATCGTGTCCCCATGCATGTAGGCAACCATGATAAAATGCCTTGCCCAAGGACACAACGCGGGTCATCTTGGACGGGGATCGAACTCGGGACCTCTAGCATAGAAGTCCAACAGTCTACCCCTGAGCCATCGAGTGTTTGAACAAACTGTCAACGTTAATTGTCAGTGAGTGGTAATGAGGCATTGTTTTTTCTTTTATAAAACATAGTTGGTTATCAAATTGACAAAAGCCACTATTTATTTATTTGTTTATTGGGGTTTAATGACACTTTTGACAGCCAGGGTCACCTCGTGTCGGACAGTTTTATGGGTGGAGGAAGCCAGAGTACCCAGAGAGAACCACCAAGCAATGGCAAGCAACTGTCAGGCTCCCCAACGAACTAACTCCACAGAAACAGGATTAGCATTGGTTGAAGACAAGAAAAAACACTTTTTAAAAATTAGGCAAATACTTCATACTGTCGCGAGTGACTAGTGATGATATGAAGCATAAATTTTTCTAATTAAATGGTTCCTTTTACTAAGACTCGTGACCTGCTACCTAATGGATTGGAATTGAAAAAATATTCAATTAACAGTAGTATCCAATTAATTAATTTGTGCATTTCCCTATCTTCTAGTGATAAATTAAATATATATTCTATTATATCTTGTCTGACACACCTCACTGAGATAATGGATGAGTTACTCATACTGGATGCACGAGGTCAAAATTGGATATAAATGTGGGGTATTCATTGGCTGTCAGAGAAATTTTTTGACAGATTACAAGATTTTTCATCCAATTAACAGGATTTTACTTTATAGACTGTTTGCAATTAACAACTCATATTTGTATTGAAGGTGTGGTAACTGGTTTAGTGTTTGAAAGACACAGATATTCAGTTGAGAGATACCCAATTTGGACATGAACAAGCAAAACTGCAGTTCATGGACCACCTGTATTCTACCCTGTGGTACATGTAGTGCAGATCTGCTTTCTGAGTTCCCAAGTTTCTGCTGGTCAAGCAAGTGTATAGGTACATGTAGATGCCCACCAGCTGAGTGGCTAAGTACCAAATCACCGTTTATTCTGTATACAGTGCGGTCATTCTGGATTGATAAAAATCCACGTGTGAACGTTGTTTCCACACATATAATCCAGAGATAACCAATATTAACATTCAGTTAAATTCAATGAATTAAACCTGGTGCTCCATTAATTGAAAATTTTTTTGGTGAACTTGTTTTATTTTGGAATTATTGCAGATACTGAAATACTGTCCATGTACAGACTTGAAACAATCCACAGCTGCCATACTCAGGTGCATAGCCAGGATTCTACAATAGGGGAGCCCTAGCCAGTTTGGGGAGGGGGGAGGGCATTTGAAAGGCCATTGTTTGGGGTTTCTGGGGCCTCCCTAAGTGCTAACAGGGTCCCTCTGGTCATGCCCTCTCTGCCCGCTCCCCCCCCCCACCCCCCAAGACAATTTTGCAAAATTTAGTTCTCTAAGAGCAACCTGAGGCATTTGCAATGAAAGTGTCAATGACACTGTAGCTTAACTTGTGTGTTGTGTTTGATGAAAAGGATAATGTTCAATGTTTATGAAAGGATTATGAAATAAGACAAGAATTGTGATAATTGGGAATATGTTCATTTCTGTTCCCTGTATGCTATGTTTTTGATAAAAATAATATGAGGTGTACACTGTACTAAAGAGCTAGGGGTGGGTTAATTTGACCTCACAGTTAACGTATGTGGCCCTCACAGTTAACGTATATCAACGAAAGTTACCAAGTTACAGTGAAATTATTCCAAAATGAGTCATCCTATCAAGTTACATTAAAATCCCTTCATAAATATGGCTCGTAGACTGTGGTAAAGGTTTTCGGGCATTGGGCCCCTGTAGCCGTCAGTTTCCCAATTGCGTCCAAAGGGGACGTTCTCATCCAGACATTATATGAAGTCAACCTACCAGGTTACAATGAAATCCCTTCATAAATATGACCTGTAGACTGTGCTAAAGGTTTTTGGGCTTTGGGCTCGGGCAGCCAACATGGTTGAATGATCGCAACCAAAAGCGGACATTCTCATCTGGGCATCATCTGGAGTGATCCTACGAAGTTACAATGAAATCCCTTCATAAATATGACCTGTAGACTGTGCTCAAGGTTTTCGGGCTTCAGGCCTCTGAAGCCATTACAGATGACCAATCACGACCAAAAGGGGATGTCATCATCTAGGCATTATATGGAGTCAAATAACAGGTTACAATGAAATCCTTCCATAAATATAACCTATAGACCATGCTAAAGGTTTGGGGATTTTGGGCTTGGGCAGCCATCAAGGCTGAATGATCACAACCAAAAGGGGACGTTCTCATCAAGACATTATTTGGAGTCATCCTACCAAGGTACAATGAAATCCTGTCATAAATATCACCTGCAGACTGTGCTATTTATGGTTTTCGGGCTTCAGGCCCCTGTAGCCGTCACAGTTGCCTAATGGTGTCCAAAAGGGGCTGTTCTCATCTAGACATTACATGAAGTCAACCTACCAAGTTACAATGAAATCCCTTCATAAATATGACCTGAAGACTGTGCTAAAGGTTTTTGGGCTTTGGGCTCGGGCAGCCATCATGGTTGAATGATCGCAACCAAAAGCGGACATTCTCATCTGGGCATCATCTGGAGTGATCCTATGAAGTTACAATGAAATTCCTTCATAAATATGACCTGTAGACTGTGCTCAAGGTTTTCGGGCTTCTGGCCTCTGAAGCCATTAGTTGACCAATCACGACCAAAAGGGGATGTCATCATCTAGGCATTATATGGAGTCAAATAACAGGTTACAATGAAATCCTTCCATAAATATGACCTATAGACCATGCTAAAGGTTTTGGGATTTTGGGCTTGGGCAGCCATCAAGGCTGAATGATCATGACCAAAAGGGGACGTTCTCATCAAGACATTATTTGGAGTCATCCTACCAAGGTACAATGAAATCCCGTCATAAATATCACCTGCAGACTGTGCTATTTACGGTTTTCGGGCTTCAGGCCCCTGTAGCCGTCACAGTTGCCCACTGGTGTCCAAAAGGGGCTGTTCTCATCTAGACATTACATGAAGTCAACCTACCAAGTTACAATGAAATCCCTTCATAAATATGACCTGAAGACTGTGCTAAAAGTTTTTGGGCTTTGGACTCGGGCAGCCATCATGGTTGAATGATCGCAACCAAAAGAGGACGTTCTCATCTGGGCATCATCTGGAGCGATCCTACGAAGTAATAATGAAATCCCTTCATAAATATGACCTATAGACCATGCTAAAGGTTTTTGGGCTTGGGCAGCCATCAAGGCTGAATGATCATGACCAAAAGGGGACATTCTCATCTAGACATTATTTGGAGTCATCCTACCAAGCTACAATGAAATCCCTTCATAATTATGACCTGTAGACTGTTTTAAAGGTTTTTGGGCTTCGGGCCCCTGTTGTTGTCACAGTTGCCCAATCGTGTCCAAAAGGGGACGTTCTGATGTAGACATTATATGAAGTCAAACCTACCATGTTACAATGAAATCCCTTCATAAATATGACCTGTAGACTGTGCTAAAGGTATATGGGCTTCGGGCAGCCATCATGGTTGAATGATCGCAACCAAAAGGGGACATTCTCATCTGGGCATCATCTGGAGTGATCCTTCCAAGTTTCAATGAAATCCCTTCATAAATATGACCTGTAGACTGTGCTCAAGATTTTTGGGCTTCGGGCACCTGTAGCCATCACAGTTGACCAATCACGACCAAAAGGATATGTCATCATCTAGGCATTATATGGAGTCAACCTAACAAGTTACAATGAAATCCTTCCATAAATACGACCTATAGACTATGCTAAAGGTCTTTGGGCCCGGCAGCCATAAAGGCTGAATGATCGCGACCAAAAGGGGATGTCTCATTTAGACATTATTTGGAGTCATCCTACCAAGCTACAATGAAATCCCTTCATAATTATGACCTGTAGACTGTTCTAATGGGATTCGGGCCCCTGTAGCCGTCACAGTTGCCCAATTGTGTCCAAAAGAGGACGTTCTCCTCTGGACATTATATGAAGTCAACCTACCAAGTTACAATGAAATCCCTTCATAAATATGACCTGTAGACTGTGCTAAAGGTTTTTGGGCTTCGGGCAGCCATCATGGTTGAATGATCGCAACCAAAGGGGACAATCTCATCTGGGCATCATCTGGAGTGATCCTACTAAGTTACAATGAAATCCCTTCATAAATATGACCTGTAGACTTTGTTCAAGGTTTTTGGGCTTCAGGCACCTGTAGCCATCACAGCTGACCAATCACGACCAAAAGGGGGTGTCATCATCTAGGCATTATATGGAGTCAACCTAACAGGTTACAATGAAATCCTTCCCTAAATATGATCTTTAGCCTATGCTAAAGGTTTTTGGGCTTGGGCACCCATCAAGGCTGAACGATCGCGATCAAAATAGGACGTTCTCATCTAGACATTATTTGGAGTCATCCTACCAAGTTACAATGAAATCCCTTCTTAAATAAGAACTGTAGACTGTGCTAAATGTTTTCGGGCTTTGGGCCCCTGTAGCCATCACAGTTGCCCAATCATGTCCAAAAGGGGACTTTCTCATCTGGACATTATATGAAGTCAACCCACCAAGTTACAATGAAATTCCTCAATAAATATGACCTGTAGACTCATAAAGGTTTTCGGGTTTTGGGCTCGGGCAGTCGTCACGGTTGGCAGATCATGCCAAAATTGGGAAATTCTCATCTAGACATCATAAGGAGTCATCCTGCGAAGTTACAATGAAATCCCTCCATATTAAACATGACCTGCAGTGCAGACTGTGCTAAAAGTTTTTGGGTTTCGGGCTTGGGCGGCCATCACGGTTGACAGATCATGCCCAGAAGGGCACGTTCTCATCTAGGCATTATACAGAGGCATCCTACCAAGTTACAATGAAGTCCCGTAATAAATACGACCTGTAAACTGTGCTAATGGTTTTCGGGCTCGAGCAGCCATACCGGTTAACCGATCACGACCAAAAGGGGATGTTCTCATCTAGACATGACCCCAAACCTGCATATGAAATTTCGTGACAATCAGACAAGAACTGCGGGGTGTAGCCCGTGCTAAAGGAAAATGTGAATAGACTCACAGACTAACAGACTCCCGTACGCGTGATGGCAATAGCTTATCTTGACTTTGTCAAGTTAAGATAAAAATGAGCAAAAATAAAGTTAAAAGAGTATGTTTGGAGTTTCCCAGAAGTTAATACAAAATTCATGAGGTTTACCAATCTAAAAATATTACACTACACACAGGATATGAATGAGTATTTCTCTCATGATATTTACGAAACAAGTGTTAGAATTTTCCATTTTGCTAACCAAATGATTAGCAAAAATGGAAAACCAAAAGTTTCATCAATCTCTAAAAGAGAATCACCACTTCCACATTCCGTTTATCAAATGAAAGTGTCAATGACACTGTAGCTCAACTTGACAAACTTGAACGTGGTCAGTTATAAGTGAAATGGCAAAATTGAAGATCATTGGTTCCAATGTTATTTGGTGAAACTTCAACATAATGGCATTGTGTGTGTGCACAACGTCAGAGCAATCCATGCATTTTTAAATGTAAACTATAGGGTCAGTTAAAGGAAGAATGTTGATACACATATGCAGTAAGTTTAAAGGTCATTGCAACAGCAATTTTTTCACAGAAATGAATGCTAGCCGATAGCTCTTATCAAGAGGTCTTGCCTAATGAGCACACAAAGTTAAACTTGAGTCGATCCACTGCCAGGGGGTGCGATACCCCCGCAATCCATTGCCAGGTGGTGTGTTACCCCCGCACCAATACCTGAGGGTGAGCAAGGTCAACATTGTGACATCTTGGTGTTCAGAAAACAATAGGTGTCACCTAAAGGTGACAAAAACAAATACCCTTGCCTTTCAGCTGGTAATGTTTTAAAGTGCATGATGTAAGTGAGGCATACATGTATTCTCGATGTTAAGAGAATATTAGACATTGAAATCAACCAAGGACATCACAAACGTTTTCATATTAATTAAGAGCAGTAAATGTGCAAAACTGTAAGAGGAGTTGCTTACAGCATGAAGGTACTCTCTATTGAAAATAGCACGCAAAATATTCTAAGTCGACAAAGGGAAATAACTTTGGAAAAATAAAATTTTTGTGAAACTTTATACATCTTCATTGTGTGTATGATCATATCCTTAAGTTTCAGTTATCCGCATTTAAAACTGTAAGAGGAGTTGATTACAGGATAAAGGTACCCTCTATTGAAAAGAGCACTAAAAATGTTGTAAGTCAAGAAAGGGAAATAACTGTGGAGAAACAAAATTTTCGCAAGACTTTATACATGCTGCACATCTTCATTATGTGTATGATCATATCCTGAAGTTTCAGTTATCCACATTTAAAACTGTAAGAGGAGTTGATTACAGGATAAAGGTACCCTCTATTGAAAAGAGCACTAAAAATGTTGTAAGTCAAGAAAGGCAAATAACTGTGGAGAAACAAAATTTTCGCAAGACTTTATACATGTTGCACATCTTCATTGTGTGTATGATCATATTCTGAAGTTTCAACTATGTGAATTGAAAAGTGGGGGAGGAGTTGATTACAGCATGACGGTACCCTCCATTAAACAATTTTGTCTGAAGTTTCAACTATGTGAATTGAAAAGTGGGGGAGGAGTTGATTACAGCATGACGGTACCCTCCATTAAACAATTTTGCAACAGAAGGACTGACGGACAGACGGACTGATGGACACGAGGAATCCTATATACCCCTGCCTAGCGGGCGGGGGTATAAAAACAATCTGATGATAAATGTGCCCTGTATGCCACGTCAAAGAGGAATGTTCATGCACAAATGCACCAAATTCAAAGGTTGTTGCTAATAGCAGCAGTTTTTGATGGAAATGAAAAGAAAATTGATAGCTCCTATCTTGGTCACCCTGAATAAGCATACAAAATTTCAAAACAACCATGAAAATGAATGTGTCCTCTGAGGCATGCCAAAGGAAGATGTTAATACGCAAATGTATTAAGCTTGAAGGTCGTTGCTCGTGGCAATTTTTTTTTCTTTTCCTCAAAATTCATAAATATGCCCTGTAGGGAGCGCAAAAGCGATAAGTAACTGCACAAATGCACTAAGTTCAAAGGTTGGCGCCAATGACGTTTTTTGATGGAAATGAAAGAAAATCAAAAGCTCCCATCTTGAGGTCACCCCAAACACACGTACCAAATTTCAAAGTCTCTCCATAAATGTGCCTATGGAGCTTGCCAAATGAATATGTTGATGCACAAATGCATCAAGCTGAAAGGCCGATGCTATGGCAACGTTTTTTTTTTTTGCTGAACTTGTAGCAAGTTTCAAAGCAATCCATTCATAAATGTGCTCTGAAGGGCATGCCAAAGGAATATGTTGACGGCAAAATGCACTGATTTCAAATGTCTTTGCTTATGGCAAAGTTTTTTGACGAAAATGGAAGAAAACTGATAGCTCACATCTGGAGATTACCCCTAACATGCATACCAAGTTTCAAACTGATCCATTCATAAATTCTGCCTGCAGGGCTTGCCAAAGGAAAATGTTGATGCACAAATGCAATGAGTTCAAAGGTCATTGCTAACGGCAACATTCTGCAATGTTTTTCGATAGAAATGAAAGAAAATCAAAGCTCACATCTAGAGATCGCTCCACACAAGCACCTCATGTTTCAAAGCAATTGAATCATAAACGTGAACATTGCAGTGTTCCAAAGGAAATTGTCCACAGACAAAATGGCAAAGTTGAAGGTCGTTGCTAAAGGGAACATTTTGGACAGAAATGGAAGAAAATCTATAGCACTCTTCTGGAAGTCACCCCACACAAACATACCAGATTTCAGGTTGATGCAAAAATGCAAAGATCATTGCTAATAGCAACGTTTCTTAATGGAAATGAAAGAAAACAATAGATTGCATCTAAAGGTTTCTCCAAACCAGTACACCAAGTTGCCAAGCAATCGGATCATAAATGTGACCTATACAGTGTGCCAAAGGAAAATGTCAAAGCACAAAAGTGAAAAGTTGAAGGTCCTTGATAACCTCAACTTTTTTGGCAGAAATGGAAGAAGATCCCATATAGAGGTCAACCCCAAAAGCATACAAAGTTTCAAAGCGATCCATTCATGAATGTACCTTGTAGGGAGTGCCAAAGAAAAATGCGGATGCACAAATGCACCAAGTTTGAAGGGCTTTGCTAACGGCAACTTTTTTGATGAAAGTGGAAGAAAATCGGTAGCTCCCACCTAGAGGTCACCCCCAAACAAGCATACCAAATTTCAAAGCTGCCCGATCATAAATGCGACCTGTGCGGTGTGCCAAAGGAATATATTGGTGCACAAATACACTAAGTTCAAAGGTCAGTACTTACAGTGTGCTAAAGGAATATATTGATGCATAGCTGCACTAAGTTCAAAGGTTGTTGTTAGCGGCAATGTCTTTGGACAAAAAAGGAATAAATCAATACATCCCATCTAGATGTCACCCCAAACAAGCATACCAGGTTTCAAAGTGATCAAATCATAAATGTGCCCTGTAGGGTGCACCAAAGGGAAGCAATGATGTCTAACTAAACTAAGTTCAAATGTTGTTGCCAATGCAACGTTTTTTGACGGAAATGGAAGAAAATCGATAGCTCCCATCTGGAGGTCACCCGAAACAAGCATACCGAGTTTTAAAGTGATCCAACCATAAATGTTCCCTGCAGGGTGTGCCAAAGAGAAATACTGATGCATAACTAATGCATTAATTTCATCAAAGGTCGTTGTCAAAGGGAACTTTTTTTAATGGAAATGGAAGAAAATCGCTAGCTCCCATCAAGAGGTCACCCAAACAAGCATACCAAGTTTCAAAGCGATCCAATCATAAATGAGCCCTGCAGGGTGTGGCAAAGGAATATATAGATGTCTGACTAAACTAAGTTCAAAGGTCATTGCTAACAGCACCGTTTTTTGACGGAACTGAAGAAATTTGATAGCTCCCATCTAGAGGTCACCCCAAACAAGCATACCAGGTTTCAAAGTGATCTGATCATAAATGTGCCCTGCAGGGTGTGCCAAAGGAAAATATTGCTGCCTAACTAAACTAAGTACAAAGGTCGTTGCCAATGGTAACAGGGTTTTTTTTACGGAAATGAAAATCAATAGCTCCCAATTAGAGGTCACCCCAAACAGGCATACCAGGTTTCAAAGCGATCCGATCATAAATGTGCCCTGTAGGGAGTGCCAAGGGGAGATATTGATACATAACTGCCCTACATTCATCAAAAGGTCATTGCCAATGGCAATGTTTTTTGATGGAAAAGGAAGAAATTATTATTATTATTTATTGGTGTTTAAAGTCACATATTTTTGCACAATGGCCAATCATGACCACAACATGAGTATCACCTCAAGACCAGGGCTGAGTGTTAATTAGCCATGTTGCCCATTTTAGAGAGGGTTTGCACCTCCCAAGCACTGGTGACTGGATCCTATTTTACAAGTAAAACAGAGCCTGTTTACCGCAGTGAACAGGCACTGCTTCACTTCATGGGGTTCCAGTGGGGAAAAGGAAGAAAATCAATAGCTCCCATCTAGAGGTCACCCCAAACAAGCATACCAAGTTTTAAAGCGATCCGATCATAAATGTGCCCTGTGGGGTGGGCCAAAGGACTATATTGATGCTTGACTAAACTAAGTTCAAAAGTAGTTGCCAACGGCAATAATTTCTTGACGGAAATGGAGGAAAATCGATAGCTCCCATCTAGATGTCAACCCCAACAAGCATACTAGGTTTCAAAGCAATCTGATTTAAAGAGCTCTGAAGGGTGTGCCAAAGGGAAATATTGATGCATAACTGCACTAAGTTCATCAAAGGTCATTGCCAACGGCAACTTTTTTTGAAGGGAGATGGAAGGAAATTGATAGTTCCCATCTAGAGGTCATCCCAAACAAACATACCATGTTTCAATGCGATCCGATCATAAAAGTGCCCAGTAGGCTGTGCCAAAGGGAAATACTGATGCCTAACTAAACTAAGTTTAAAGGTCATTGCCAGGGGCAAAGTTTTTGGATGGAAATGTAAGAAAATTGATAGCTCCCATCTAGAGGTCACCCCTAACAAGCACATCAGGTTTCAATGCGATCCAATCATAAATGCGTCTCTGTGCGGTGTGCCAAAGAAAATTGTGTACGTATGTACGTTTGTATGTACATACATAAAGTCGACCATAAAGTCGAACGATTGGGGTTGCAACTGTAAACCTGTTTTGTCCTGAATGTGATGGCTCTAATCATGAATGATAAAATATTCCAACTATATCATCAAGGCATGCACTGAAGGCATGTCTTAATGATATAGTTGGAATATGGAGGAGATTAGCAATCCCCATATTGGGGCACGTGAGAACATACACCTTTGTTTCCAAAACAAATCACACATGGAATAATTAACAAGCACAATCCTGGTCACAAAATGGCAGATGTGAACTCGACTATACATCAAATAAATAGATATTGGTATATTATGTCCTTTATCATTTATATTGAAATTAATTTTTATAGTCAGTATCAATTGCAATATTATTAATAATATGGTAAATCCAAATTGAAACTAGAAAAACTGTGAGCACTGTCCACTAAATGATACCACCCACTCCCACCAGGAAACATTTTACAACAGTAAAAGTGTGTTTAATGGAGAGAGCACAAACACTGTCACCAATGTTTGAAGGTTTCATTGAAATCCATTCACTAGTTTAAAAGAGGTCGTGGATAGCAAATGTCAACAACCACAACCTCCCCCCCACCCCCACAAGCTTGAATTGACAAAGCCCATTTTTAAATATGGGAAACCCTAAAAATGAAGATATCTGAAAACAAAACAGGAGGTGCACATCTTCCAATATATGTAAAAGAATGTCTATAAGTTTCAATGAAATCTGTTCAATGGTTGAAGAGGATAGCAGATCTGTACAGAATGTCAATTGAATTTGACAAAGCCCATTTTTCAATATGGGAAACTGTAAAAAAGAAAATATCTGAAAACAAAATAGGAGGTGCACATCTTCATTGTATGTAAAAGAACGTCTGAGAGTTTCATTGAAATCTGTTCACTGGTTTAAGAAGATTTGCGGATAGCAGATGTCCCCTCCCCCCACCCTCCCCCCCAAAAGCATAACACCCCTATAGCATAATGGACAGAAAGATGGACGTGATGTATGTTGGAATATGAAAATATCTGAAAGAAAAATAGGAGGTGCACATCTTCAGTGTATGTAAAAGAATGTCTGAGAGTTCCAATGGTGTTTGTTCAATGGTTTAAGAGGAGTAGCAGATAGCAGATCTATACCCCCTCCCTACTAAAACTTGAATTGACAAAGATCATTTTTGAATATGGGAAACTGTAAATATGAAAATATCTGAAAAGAAAATAGGAGGTGCACATCTGCAATGTATGTAAAAGAATGTCTGAAAGTTTCAATGAAATCTGTTCAATGGTTTAAGAGGAGTTGCAGATAGCAGATCTGTACAGAATGTCAATTGAATTTGACAAAGTTCATTTGTCAATATGGGAAACTGTAAAAATGAAAATATCTGAAAATAAAATAGGAGGTGCACATCTTCAATGTATGTAAAAGAACGTCTCAGAGTTTCAATGAAATCCATTCACTGGTTTAGGAGGAGCTGCAGATAGCAGATGTGTAACCCCCTAAAGCGTAACAGACGTACGGACAGATGGAAGGACGGATGAACAGGCGGACGGACATACCAAGTGATCACTATATACCTCCCACTTTTCAAGTGGGTGGTATAATTAAACTTTAGGTGAAGAACACATTGAAATGTGATTGCGAACAGTCTGAAATGACTAGTGTATCTTTGTTACCTTGCAATGCAAAACTGAGCTACCATTTCGAAAGTTCAACATTCGAAATGCATTGATATAAAAACAAGAAGAATGTTACTAAGGTAACACATGCTCCCCCCCCCTGTGACCTTCACCTTGCAGATGCGGCGGAAACTATTATACGCGATACACCTTCTGACTGTCCTTAACATTTATAAAAAGTTTAACAATTGTACTATGACTCGTTTCTGAGTTATGGCTGAGACACGAATATTAACCAATTTTTAGTGTGACCTTGAAATGTGAACTTGACCTTGGAGGTACGAACCCGGCTATGGTGTGTGACACATCCTCCCATGGTCCTTTATAATTGTGTGAAGTTTGATGACTGTGGCCCTAACCGTGTTCAGTGTGACCTTGAAGAGTGACCTTGACCTTACGGACCTGGCTGTGGTGCGTGACACATCCACCCATTGTCCTTTATAATTGAGTGATGTTAGATGATTGTAGCACTAATAGTTTTGGAGTTAAGCTTGAGACACGATTTGTGACCCTGAACATATGAAGGTCAATTGTGACCTCCACCTTGCAGATGCGGCGGAAACTATTATACGCGACACACCTTCTGACTGTCCTTAACATTTGTAAATAGTTTAACAATTGTACTATGACTCGTTTCTGAGTTATGGCTGAGACACGAAATATTGACCAATTTTTAGTGTGACCTTGAAATGTGACCTTGACCTTGAAGATACGAACCCGACAATGGTGTGTGACACATCCTCCCATGGTCCTTAATAATTGTATGAAGTTTGATGACTGTGGCCCTAAACATTTTTCGAGTTATTGGCTCGGACACACACACACACACACGGATGGACACACGCACACTTCAATCACTATATACCACCCGACCTAAGTCGGGGGGCATAAACAGTAATTGACCATGGAGCTTGCATAGTTGAGTTATACAAAAAGAAATGAATGACATATGAAGCGACTGTCGGTAAGAATCATCGCTGGCACTCTATTTTGCTCCACATGTTTATTGTTTTGGAAACAAAGGTGATGTGTGCCCACCCTCACATGACAACCATAGGCAATGCTGAGTCTCTTAGTCAGTTGAGATTATTGCTAAAAAAACACCTCAAGACTTCTAAAAAATTCATTTATGAATAAACAAAATATACATGTTGTAGTCATGCACAAGTTCTTATTTAATTAAAATGTTCCATACTCCAAATTGATCATGCTGGACCACCAACTTCTCGAACTGGATAACACAGATGTCCATTTGAACAGCTGACTAGGTATGCGACATACGTTCAAGCATCTCATCTATTTTCATAAGAAAGTTCACGATTACTACCAAGATTGTCCGATATTTAAAACCAGACAATTCAATCCAGACAAAAATTTCCCAACTAAAAAAATTATTGGGGGAGGGGCAGATGTCACTCCTATCACCTTCACTATGCCCTTCATGATAAGTGATCACAGAGTGGTGTTATGAAAAGGACCAATTAAATCAATAGGAGGTGTAATTAACAGTATTTAATAATAAATTAAATACAGAGTGTCAAAACAATACAGAAAATGGCAAAGTTATTTGATGAATGACATTATCATTATTTACAATCCCACCAATATTCATTTCAAAACACTTGTAGTTTAACTATTGTGAGATCCTTCAATGAATTAGGGCACCGTGGGATATCAATAAACAGATATATATTGGAATTCAAACCAGTACGGATTGAATACCCATTGAATTACAAAAATATTAGTTGATCAGCATTATTTATATACCTTCATACAATTTAATTGTCAAGATGTCTCTAATTTTTTAAACTGCAGTCCCAAATGAATAATATTATCCATTTACCTAACATATTGTTTGCATCCACCCACGTAATATACATGTATAAACTGAGCAGTCAAAAAAATATTATTTAATAAAACAAGTGCACCGCCAGGCGGTGAATCAATATATGGCCGCCAATGAAGAAATTGCGCTTGTGAAGAAATTTTTAGTTGAACAAAAGGTCAATAATTCCTTCAAAAACTGGAAAAACTGTGAGCACTGCTCACTAAATGATACCACCCACTCCCACCAAGAAACATTTTACAACAGTAAAGGTGTGTTTAATGTAGAGAGCACAAACACTGACACCAATGTTTGAAGGTTTCATTGAAATCCATTCACTAGTTTAAAAGAGGTCGTGGATAGCAAATGTCAACCCCCCACCACCGCCCTCCCCCCAAGCTTGAATTGTTAAAGCCCATTTTTAGATATGGGAAACCCTAATGAAAGTGTCAATGACACTGTAGCTCAACTTGTCAAGACAAAGACATGTACATGTATAGTATGTGACACAGCAATGACAAACATCTAGGTAATGACCTGATAACAAAGGTACATATAAAGTATTGAAACGGTCTGTACATAAATACTGACCGTTGCCTGTAACAAATGTATAGGTAAAGTATTGTAAAGGTGGGTGACAGTCAGATGCTAAACTAGAAAAGACATCTTTGAGTCCCAGAGTGGGTCTGACTGAACCCCAAAATATTTGTTCTCATAGCACAGTGATAACAAAGGCACCCCAAAACACACTCATTCCTGTCCCAAGGTGAAAACAAAGGTACCCAAGAAGTTTCGTGAAGATCAGTTCACAAATATGAACTGTGTAGAAGTTGTGACAAAAAACTGATTGGACCTAATTTCGGTACAAAATGGCCACTGGCAGCCATCTTGAATTTTGGACCGCACCCAGAAACACTCGTTCTCGTCCCAAGGTGATAACAAAGGTACCCAAGAAGTTTTGTGAAGATCGGTTCATAAATACAGACTCTAGCCCGAGCCGTATTGACATGTGCACTTACAGTGTATAAGTAGCACTGAATAAATCAAAGTTCATCTAATTTGCATAATTTCTGCACGAGAAAAAAACCTGTACTATATGTGATGTATTCCATGTTACTAAACATTCATACAAAAATTTATTCAAATCAGAACTTTCATACAGAAGTTCTGTACAAAAGACTGATTGCACTAATTTTGGTACAAAATGGCTGCTGGTGGCCATCTTGAATTTTGGACCACACCCCAAAACACTCGTTCTCATCCCACGGTGATAACAAAGGCACCCAAGAAGTTTCGTAAAGATCAGTTCATAAATACGGCCTCTAGCCTGAGCCGTATAGAAGTTGTGTACAAACAAGAGGCCCCACGGGGCCTAAAGCGCTCATCTTGTACAGAACACAATTTAAACAGAGTCCAAGAATGAGTCTACATTAAGCAAGCCATCTCCATAGGCTACATTGTCAATCGTTGAGTCCCTCAGGAGTGACAAAAATTATCTGGGCATCAAGCCTTTTCTTCAGTTGATCATAAGTAAAATGTAGAGCTCCCCTTTGAAGCCCCTTGATACAACCTATGTGGATTAATCTTAGTACCTCTAGAAGGTACTGAATACAAAATTTTTAATTCTTCAGCAAAATGGCTAATTCCGGCTCCCATAGAGAGCCCAAATATTAATCCAGGCTCTTGATTTGAACACAGTTAAATCTGACTTCCCTAGAGATGTTGTGTACCGAATATGAAAGCATTCTGACTGTTGGATCTGAAGAAGAGAAATTGTAAAGAAATTTCTCCGAATTCTACTAAGTTCAAATTTGGGCTACCATAGCGAGCCCAAATATTGACCTATGGATCCGATTTGAACAAACTTGAATCTGACCCCCCCTAGAGATGTTGTATACCAAATGTGAAAGCATTCTGACAAGTGAATCTGAAGAAGAAGATTTTTTAAGAAATTCCCTCATATTGTACTAAGTTAAATTTCATGTTCCCATATGGAGCCCAAATATTAACCTAGGCACTCGAATTGAACAACCTGGAATCTGACCCCCCTAGAGATGCTGTATACCAAATATAAAAGCATTCCGACTGGTGGATCTGAAGAAGAAGATTTTTAAAGAAATTTTCTCATATTGCACTAAGTAAAAATTTGGGCTACCATAGTGAGCCCAAATATATACCTAGGGATCTGATTTGAACAAACTTGAATCTGACCCCCATAGAGATGTTGCATACCAAATATCAAAGCATTCTGACTGATGGATCTGAAGAAGAAGATTTTTTTAAATTACCCTCCATATTGAACAAAGATAAAATTTGGGCTTCAGTAGGAAGCCCAAATATTAACCTAGGGACTTGGTTTGAACAATCTAGAATCTGACCCTCATAACAATGATGTATACCAAATATTAAAAGATTCTGACTGGTGGTTCTGAAGAAGAAGATTTTTAAAGAATATTCCCCATATTACCCTATGTTAAAACTTCGGGCTCCTGTAGAAATGAGAGCAAAAATATGAACCAATGAGCTTTATTTCAACAAACTTTTATCTGACCCCCCTATGAATGCTGTATACCAAATATCAAAAGATTCTGATGATTGGTTCTGGAGAAAAATTTTTTTTAAATTTTTGCAAATATGCTGACTCAGCATTTTTTCGATGCCCATTACAGAACACCCTAACATAACCGATGGCAATTTTTTTTTACCATTCAATTCTACTGGTCATAAGGATACTTCATACCAAATAAAAGCTCTCTGTTCCGTGGGGTTTGGGAAATATGGGCGTTTGAAAATATTTCTATTTTTAGCTCCCAGGGTTCCCATGGGGACGCGGGAATTTTTTTTTTTTGCATGGGTCATGTACTGATGACCCAATAATACCACAAACCAAATTTGGTTCATACCGGACCATCGGTTCAGAAATAGAAATTTTGGGCGGGGCCAAAAATCTTGCCCCTCCTATTACAAAGCCAAATATTACTTCACGAGCTTCGTTTGAACAAACTTGATTCTACACCTCATATGGAAGCTCCATAGCAAATATCAAGTCATTGTACACATTGGTTCTTGAGAAGAAGATTTTAAAAATATTTTGGTGCATTTTCCCCCACTCCCTCCCTATGGGGCTGGGCATGCTGAGTTGAACAAAAATGAAATGCCCCTTTGGGACCATCACTCACACAAACTTTCACTTGAATTGGCCCAGTGGCTTTGGAGGAGAAGACCAAAACATGGTGTTGACAGACGACGGACGGGAAGCGATGAGATTAGCTCAGCTTGACTTTGTCAAGATGAGCGAAAAACTGATTAGACCTAATTTTGGTACAAAATGGCCACTGGCAGCCATCTTGAATTTTGGACCGCACCCAGAAACACTCGTTCTCGTCCCAAGGTGATAACAAAGGTACCCAAGACGTTTCGTGAAGATCGGTTCATAAATACAGACTCTAGCCCGAGCCGTACTGACATGTGTACTTACTGTGTGTAAGTAGCACTGAAAAAATCAAAGTTCATCTAATTTGCATAATTTCTGCACGAGAAAAAAACCTGTATTATATGTGATGTATCCCATGGTACTAAACATTCACACAAAAAATTATCCAAATCAGCGCTTTCATATGGAAGTTCTGTGCAAAAATCTGATTGCACCAAATTTTGTACAAAATGGCTGCCATCGGCCATCTTGAATTTTGGACCGGACCCAAAAACACTCGTTCTCATCCCACGGTGATAACAAAGGTACCCACGGAGTTTCGTAAAGATCGGTTCATAAATACGGCCTGTAGCCCGAGCCGTATTGGCATGTGCACTTACAGTGCTGAAAGTAACACCAAAAAACATCAAAGTTAGTCTAATTTGCATAATTTACGCACGAGAAAAAAACCTGTATTATATGTGACGTATCCCATGGTACTAAACATTCATACAAAAAATTATTCAAATCAGAGCTTTCATATGGAAGTCCTGTACAAAAAACAGATTTCTGCATCGTCGGTACAAAATGGCAGCTGGCAGCCATCTTGAATTTTGGACCACACCTAAAAACACTCGTTCTCGTCCCAAGGTCATAACAAAGGTACCCAAGAAGTTTCATAAAGATCGGTTCATAAATATGGCCTCTAGCCCGAGCCATATCCAATTGTTGACGGACAGACGGACGACGGGCCATCGCATAAGCTCAAATTTGGCTTCGCCAAAGTTGAGCTAAAAATAAAAATATCTGAAAACAAAACAGGAGGTGCACATCTTCATTATATGTAAAAAAATGTCTGAAAGTTTCAATGAAATCTGTTCAATGGTTTAAGAGGAGTTGCGGATAGCAGATCTGTACAGAACGTCAACTAAATTTGACAAAGTTCATTTTTCAATATGGGAAACTGTAAAAAAGAAAATATCTGAAAACAAAATAGGAGGCGCTCATCTTCAATCCCTGGTTTAAGAGGAGTTGCGGATAGCAGATGTGTACCCCCCCCCCCCCCCCCCCAAAAGCGTAACACCCCTATAGCATAATGGACAGACGTATGGACGTATGTCGGAATATGAAAATATCTGAAAGAAAAATAGGAGGTGCACATCTTCAGAGTATGTAAAAGAATGTCTGAGAGTTCCAATGGAGTTTGTTCAATGATTTAATTTAAGAGGAGTAGCGGATAGCAGATCTATACCCCTCTCTACTAAAACCTGAATTGACAAAGACCATTTTTGAATATGAGGAACTGTAAATATGAAAATATCTGAAAAGAAAATAGGAGGTGCACATCTGCAATGTATGTAAAAGAACACCTGAAAGTTTCAATGATATCTGTTCAATGGTTTAAGAGGAGTTGTGGATAGATCTGTACAGAATGTCAATTGAATTTGACAAAGTTCATTTGTCAATATGGGAAACTGAAAAATGAAAATATCTGAAAAGAAAATAGGAGGTGCACATCTGCAATGTATGTAAAAGAATGCCTGAAAGTTTCAATGAAATCCGTTCACTGGTTTAGGAGGAGTTGCGGATAGCAGATGTGTACCCCTCTAAAACGTAACGGATGGACGGAAGGACAGATGGACGTACGGATGGACCAAGTGATCACTATATACCTCCCATTTTTCAAGTGGTTGGTATAATAATTGTACATTCCTGGCTTACAACCCATTAAAGTTGAATATATTATTTTCAAGTTATTGCATGGAGAATCAAAAGTAACCAAACTCCCAGATGGTTGCCATGGCAGCCATACTGGATATGCCAGAATGCTGGTTATAGAAAGGAACCATCCTCTAGTCATGACTAATCAACCATAAAAAAAACAGTATCTGTTGGATGTATTGTTTTCAACTTATCGCATGAACAAATAAAAGTTAACAGACAGATGGACAGGCAGACAGGTGTACACTGATGCTGGTTATTGAAAGGAATCATCCCCTAGTCATGACTAATCAACCATAAAAAATAGTATCTGTTGGATGTATTGTTTTCAAGTTATCACAAACAAAAGTTAATGGATGGGCGGACAGACAGACAGATGGATGGTCAGATGGACATTGATGCTGGTTATCGAAAGGAACCATCCTCTAGCCATGATTAATCAACCATAAAAAACAGTATCTGTTGGATTATCACATAGACAATCAAAAGTCCCTGAAAATCCAAGATGGCTACCATGGCGGCCATATTGGATATGCCAGAATGCTGGTTATCGAAAGGAACCATCCTCTAGTCATGATTAATCAACCAAAAAAAGCAGTATCTGTTGGCTCTACAGTTTTCAAGTTATTGCGTGGACAATCAATAGTCCCTGAAAATCCAAGATGGCTGCCCTGGTGGCCATATTGAATATGCCAGAATGCTGGTTATCGAAAGGAACCATCCTCAAGTCATGACTAATAACCCATAAAAAACCAGTATTTGTTGGATGTATTGTTTTCAAGTTATAGCGTGGACAAACAAAAGTTAATGGATGGATGGACAGATGGATGGACAAACAGACACGACAGGTGGACAGATGGATGGACGGACATTACCATACCATAATATGGCCCGCTCATAATATGAGCGGCCATATAAAAATTCAACAATACCATATCATGTGACCTCTCCAATTGTTGAAATTTTTTGAAAAATTGGATAAACTAATATTTAAAAAAATAACTTTTCAGATTGTCTGCAGAGGGTAAAGTTTTATTTGAACTGCATCATCAAGGCATGCAGATTCATTCCGACTGTGATCATTCAAGTCAAGATTACAGTACGTATGTTCAGATATCTGAACAGTCTTTTGATATACCAGTACACCATGATATTTTTTCGAATACTGATACAGGTATTCCAATTCAAATACCGAGCAGCCCTACAATGAATAATAATTCTCAAGTTATTTTTTTATTATTGGGTACGACTGTTATTGTCAGCTTCAAAGATAAGAGAGAATCAGCAGATGACATGGAGTACTTTTTACTGATGTTTTAATGATTGCGACAGAATTTTAATACCTAACACTGTCAACACAAAAGAATGCTCCAGAAAGGAAGGAGATGCAAGTCATTTTATACACAACTACAACATTCAATAAATGTTAAACATCTCAGAATTTGTTATTTCAACCTTTTACCTGACATAACAGACAAACCAGGACAGCTCTACTCACAGAAATCACCATTCAAATTTCATTGTTTTTAAAATTTTTACTTCCGAAACACAGCTTATGATCCCCTCATTGGAACATGTTGTTCTAACCTGTTCCAGTGAGTGGAAATAAGGTATGTTTTTGAGACAAAAAATTAAATTGGATGTTGATTCAAGAAGTTTTTCTGAAAATGTTTGTTGGTCAAGTTAGGGAAACAGTTGAAGAAACACACCACATTTTCTGTAAAATATCTCTTAATCAGCTGACCTAATGAATAAAGTGTGTGGTTAAAACTTCAATTATATTCATATATCATTTAGCTGTGAAGACACATTTCTGTTTAATAATTTAACTTTCAAGTTACAAAATAGTACTACAAAAGCGGACATACAATTTTAACCAGATCACCAATGGGGCATGGTCTGGTCAAAATTCGTTGTCTGCTTTCATCCCTACAACACTTTAGAAATTTTCTCTACAACTAATGTCAAACAAGATTGAATTGGTCAAATTCCAAGTTGCACAATGGGATAAAATATGCAGGTTGACATTTATTTTGCAATTTATGATTTTGATGTCATGATTTAGTGCATTCTCTATGCATGCAGAATGATAAAATAAATAATTGTCAATCGAAAGTTAAAAAATTTATAGTAATTTATATATTTTTTATACTTACCAATGACCCAGACATAGCTGGTGCTAACTCTTAAAATATAGGGCCAAACACAAATTTTGCCCCCCAATCCCCAAAATTTGCATCTAAAACTAAAGAAAACATGTCCTGAAAGGCCCTCCACACTTCGCCCCTACTGCGCATGCGCAGTGTCAAGGACGTTCCGAAATTGGCGCCATTTATCATTCTAATAACCAGTGCCTGGTAAGCGCTATGTACTCAGCGGGGAGGCAAGAGTTCCCAACCCCTGGGAGGGCCATCCCCGTCTGGGTCATTGGTAAGTATAAAAAATATATAAATTACTATAAATTTTTTAACATTTTTATACTGTACCAATGACCCAGACATAGCTGAATAGTAAAAAGGCTGGAGGGCCAAGGACATAGAGCAAAATGGAATACGCTCAATAAAATAAAATAGAGTCATCCCCTGTAGAGAAAAGAAGTAATAGGCCTTACATGTATTTTTCTTATTTATGATAAATTAGAAAGATACAACACCTTCCAAAATTGAGCTTCATACATCCATGTACTCTATAATATCCAATATAATCCTTATACTAATAATTTTAAAGTAAGCCAATAATAAAGTAAGTCTAGAGAATAGAGACTCTTATACTCCTAAAAGTGTCTGAGAATTGCATAATCATGTCCGTTGACATATGCAATATTCAAAAGCTATACTTTAAAAACTAAGACTTGAATGAATTTTAAAAACTTAAACTTCTCACTAAACAACCATCCCAATAACAGCTCAGAATTACTAACTCCGGAGGAGGTATCTCCTTGTTTTCATAGTAAAACAGGTGACCCAAGGGAACACCCCCCCCCCCCCCCTTTTTCTTGCCCTGGGTCAAATAGCCCAGAGCGAAGAGGGCAGCCGAACGGAGACACTGCCGAAACAGACAGCCTACCTAGCTATAGTAGCAACTGTTAAGTGAATGACATTCTGAGCAGTAGATAATAGACCTAACAAAAGAGGCCTCCAGAAATTGACTCGATATTTCTAAGATAAAATTCATGAATGTGGATGGCTGAGCGCAATGAGCGGCCTTCAAAAATCTATAATAGCGACACTATTAATGTAAGCCCAAGAAGTAGAAGAACTCTTACTTCATGAGCCGAAATCTTAAGCACAACTGCTAAGTCAATGATATACCATAAGCAGTACCGATAGTTAATAGAATCCATTAACAATAAAATGGAGCGTAACGTCCTTCTACTAGACATCAAAGACAGAAGAAGCTTACGCCCTTGTAATAAACAGATATCTGTTTATAAATACATAAACTGTACCCGGAAAGAGTAAAGGCCTATGCCCATACGAAGACGGAAGGACCTTAAAATAATAGGTTCCGGATAATAGGAGCCTAACTCTTATGCAACAATCCAACCTAAATAGTAACGGAAGTATTGATTCCGAAACTATGAAAGTGAAAATCATCCATCGATAGTGCATGAAACTCACTGACTCTACAGTAAAAGAGAAACCAACAGAATTACTGTCTAAAAGGTCAGAATTTGAAAACTACTGTTTCCAGAGGCTCAAATGATTACTTAGCTAAATAAGAACCGAAGTTAAAATCCGTATAGGAATTTAATCTAAAGATTCTAAGTCTATTTATCAAAAAGTTACTAACTGACTTAGATAAAGAGACAAAAGACTCAATTGTAAACTATCGTAGAGTGCATAGGTATGAGGTAACATAAACCTATAACCTAAATAATAACAGGGTGCAGTAGATCTTGTAAAACAAGTATACTAAAAAATAGCAATGAGTAGTATGGAGGGATCAAGAATATGAACATAATGATCCCCACACCACGACGGAAGAGCCTCCACTTTAGTCGCATAGAATAGCGAAGAAGAGGATCTCCTATAGTAAGAAATCGCGTCCAAAGCTCGTCCAGTACAGTGCTTACAATGCAATACGGACCACACAACGGAATACATGAAGGTTGCGACCTTGCTGGTTGTGATAAAGATGACACGATTTACCCAGTGAAAAAAGATCCTCACATAGAGGAAGATTTCACGTTAAGACCCACAGTAGACAAGAGAGTAAATTACTCATGATCTCTGTGAAGATAGAGATGCTATCAACAGAAATGTATTGTGGTTGTTTATCTTAGCAATACCTGCTAAAACAACAGCGCCGGAGGATACGCGTATCCTATCATTCCGTCCTATAGATCAATAGAGCGTTAACACTATTAGCTCAGAGATCTGGACAAGCCAACACATACGTCTGCAATAGATTAGCAAGCTGTGTCATAAATAAATCATCATTGGGCGCTCCCATAGATAGCAAATCTGATTGAATACTTGTTTGTTGAGAGTCCATTCTGACAGCAACAAGCGACCCGTAAGAGAACGGGAGTCCGATAAAACAATCAGACGACCCGGAATATGACGGACCAAAACTGAACTTGGTGTACTATAACCAACAGACGGATTCTTTCCATTAAATTGAATAACGGAAACGAAAGAGTGCCTCCCTGGTTCCGGAGATACGCCACTACTGTCGAATTAAAGGACAGGAATTTGGGCATGCGTTTCTGAATAATGTTCATGCAATGACATAAAGCAAGCCTAAAAAACATTATTCCGCGGAAGTTAAACTGATTGCTAAAAGACTGCGGAACCCAAAGACCTTGGCACTTCGAATCCGTAGGGATCAGTATATATCCCAATCTGTTTGACTGGCAACCGTCATAACAGCCACACTCGGGTCCGGCAACTGCGGCGGCACTCTCTGAGTCAACCACCGAATGTTTGCCCCAGGCTGAATCTCTTGTAACACTAGATAGACAAGAGAACGTATAAATCGAGCAATTCATGGATTGCCGGAAAGTTGCCGTCGAAAAGAAGCTCCTCCGAGAACGAAGCGACTCTGAGAGAGTTCTTAACCTTACTATCCACGCGTGTGGATGTAGCTAGGGCTGCGTCACGTCTAACCAACTCCAATCAGCCACTGAAGGGCGGAGTTATACGTGAACAAACTACTGCCCTCAAAAGAAATTACATTGAGAATAATATCCCGTAAATCTTTTCTTGAAGACGTAATGATAACGCCTCAGTAAGGCGGATTACGTATAATAAAGCGTCTAAATTAAGTCTACTATACATAATGTCGTTCCCAACATTGAAATTGGAAAAGACATAAACGGCGAAAAAGAATATATGCAGTCTTTAATCACACCGTCTAGACGCATATGAACTCTCGGTATGCCCTGCTCTGCCAAAATAAACTATTTGTAAAAATGATAAAATGGCAGAAATGAGCAACGCGGACAAGAAACTAAACTATCATGCTTAGTAGCAGGCTTGTATATATATATATATATATATATAGCGTCGAAAAATAAAACACATGTTGTAATGACAATATTGGACTGCGTCGGTAAGTCAGGGACAATGTCCCTGTACCGATCGAAAAAAAACCGAGTCCAATGACGCTATAAGTCTCTTATCCAAGATCGCAGCAATGAAGTCCGAAATAATAATCACAGGAAGATAATGCCAGAAGATATGAAAGGCATCTTCCGATACTACTAAAGGGAAAACTCGAAATCTTTCGAATCCCTTTCGCCATCCTGTCGGACCCTATAAAGCGTTCGGTCGCCCGTAGCTGATGCAACTGCGGACCGCACCGACCCAGCGCCGTCGGATAATTCCTGATTCGACCAAGAAACTGTCAATTGCTGGGATGCTGCGAAATAACTGTGCTAACTCGGATAGCACGTCCGTCACTGAGGCCTGAGGAGAAGCGGTCTTACGATGCATTGCCGCTGGAAGCTCCGTGATCGTTACCCCGTGCATACTTCCAATATGCGAGCGAACGGAGTGTATAGGCCTCGTGTCCCTTGGCTACCGGATGGCGCGACCTATTCGCCGTGGAATCACTGAATGCCGAAACTGATCGGATACTCGAGGTCACGTAGCCAATGTGCGGTCGTGTGCCCTGCTGTGAGGATGAGGAAGCATTAAAGACAGTCTCTCGGACTGTCAATATAACGGAGCGTCCCGAGCAACGGACATATGCTCCGAATGTAAAATATCTGAACCACAACATGCGGTCCCCTATGTTGTTGGGCGAGAGAGGAACCTCTCTCGCTCACAGCCCGGACGGATCTGGACAAGCCAGGAACCGGACTAATAGGCTTCCTCCGATCTGTCCTCAATCTGCCGTCAGTGGGTGAGTACTAAAGTAATTAAAGTGCTCGCATCACCCAAATCTCCTTCCTAGACCGCAACGGACGAACCCGGCAGCCGAACCATTCGATGAATGTACGCTACACCGGGTGAGCTAGCGAATGTCACTCCGTAAGCGATAGACATATTCCATGAGCACTTATTGCCGCTAACTCTTCATTAACTATGACGACAGAGGCACACTTTTGAAAGACATCTCCATAACTCTTCGAACAAGAAACCAGAAATGCTTGGATAGCAAGCATAAAATAATAATATATATAGCGTCGTTCAATAATTCGAAAGTATGTGTGACATTATTGGACTATGTCGGAACTCAGGGACGATGTCCCTGAACCGAACCAAAAATTTCTAAGTCCACCGACGCTATCAGTTTCTTATCCGGCATCGCAGCATATGTTGTTCCGAAAGGGAAAGCTTGAAATCCTCCGAATCCCTTTCGGTATCCCGTCGGACCGGATGAAACTTTCGGACGTCCGTACCCGCTTCCGCGGAGCGTCCCGACCCAGCATCGTCGGATAAAATATATGCGACAGATTCAGTTGATGCTGGGATGCTGCGATAAACTGTGCTATTAAGGAAAGCACGCCCGTTCCCGAGGCCTGTGCAGTAGCGGACTTACGATGCATTGCCGCCGGAAGCTCCGTGTACGTTGACTCCCGCACACTTCCTATGCGAACGTCCGGAGTCTGCAGGCCTCGTGTCCCCGGCTACCGACCCAGCGCCGTCGGATAATTCTCGATCCGACACCGTTTCTGTCGGCTGCTGGGATGCTGCGATAAGCTGTGCTATGTGCACAAGAATGTCCGGCGTCGAGACCTGCGGAGGCGCAGTCTATCGCTGCTTCGCCGAGGGCAGCTCCGCATCAGATGGCTCCCGCATACTTTTCCTATGCGAACGTCCGGAGTCCATCGGTCTCGAATCCCTGGCTGCTGGATGGTGTGACCTGGTCGCCGAAGAATCCTTGATCGGCGAAGCTGGTAATATATCGGCGGTCACGCAGCCAAGGTGCGGTCGTGTGCGCTGACGAGAAGAGGAAGCCTTAGCAGTCTCAGCGGACTGCCTATACAACGGAGCGTCCCGTGCGACGGACGTATGCTCCGCTAGCGACACATTTTGTACCACAACATCTGGGGCCAGATGTTGTTGAACGAGAGAGGGGCCTCTCTCGCTTGCCGTCCGGATGAACCGGAACGAGCTATGAACCGGACTAAAAGGCTTCCTCCGTTCTCCCTCCGATCCGCCGTCACTGGGTGTGCATTAAGTTAATTTTATAGTGCTCGCATCACCCCAAAATTCCTTCTAGACCGCAACGGACGAACCCGGCTGCCGAACCATTCGGTGAATGGACGCTACACTGGGCGAGCTAGCGGACGTCAAAGGCCGTCGAACCTACTAGGGTCCTCTTAGGCAATTGGCGTATTACATGAGCACTTTTCCGCTAGCCCTTCATTAATTGTGACGACGGAGGCACACTGTTGGAAGACATCACAGATACATCACCCTAATCTTGATCGTCTGAAATAGAAATTGATAAAGTAGAGTGACCCTGCGGGGAAAGGACCGGAGTGTCCAAATCCCCAACAACATACCGTGACATACGCTTCCCATATTGTCATCGAAATCATACGATACAGAACAGGAGTTAATGCGAGTACACTGACCACATATAGAATGATAATAAAGTCAGAGGAAGACTTCCTCTTAAAACAATTGATCAATATCCTTTCAATGTGAAAAGAAAACAAGTCCTGGTACTCGCACTAACCCCTGGCAATCAAAATACATAATAATAATATGATCCATTAATATAGAAAAAATAATTGAAATCAAAATATTTTGAAAAAATATTTTTTCAGAACAGCCCAAGTTTCTGAAAAGTAACGTTGAGCCCCAATGGATCCCAAGCCTAACTGTGGACAAAAATTTTAAAAATATTTTAAACAATTTATTCAACACTTACGAACAATAATAATGTATCTAGTTATGATTAAAATAACATAAAGATATTATTATTTAGAAATCCCCCCCTCACACAGAGGGCTGTTGTAAATGTAAACAATGAGTGTAAAAACACTAAAATAAGACTCCAGGCACCCAGGCCCGAAATCAGTTACCAAAAATACACTATCTGATGCAAAACAGAGACTTCCAGGGAAGAAACTGCAGAACATCAGATGGTAGATGCAGAACACAACGCCTAACCACCCGTAGGTGAAGACGTAAACATGGGGAAAGAACAGAATTCATTCTGTTATTCAGCTAAAACTCCCAAGAAATTTTAGTAATAATAATTACAGAAACTATGCCAAAAGCATGGGAGAATAGCAAGGGGGAACTTAAAGGACAGGGAGAGAGGAAAACACTTGAAAAAACAGTGTAACTAAATAATCAGAATGACAACAAAATGGCTGCTGCCTTGAAAATAGGTAACTTAACATAATTTCATTAAAAAATTTTAAGTTACAGCCCTGATAATATTCTGTCACACATTCTTTTCCTCTCCTCCTTCTCTATCCTCCTTAGAATCACCATTTCACTAATATTTATGTGTCTGGCATCATTTAAACTGAGATTTAAAAGCACAAAGATCAGTCAGATGTTAACTGATGAAGGGCCAAACTTAGAATGATAAATGGCGCCAATTTCGGAACGTCCTTGACACTGCGCATGCGCAGTAGGGGCGAAGTGTGGAGGGCCTTTCAGGACATGTTTTCTTTAGTTTTAGATGCAAATTTTGGGGATTGGGGGGCAAAATTTGTGTTTGGCCCTATATTTTAAGAGTTAGCACCACCTATGTCTGGGTCATTGGTACAGTATAAAAATATAAATGTACATGTGGTTGCATTTTCAGTTTCAGATTATATACTTTTGCGATAATTGGTAATGAGCTAATAATCACAATTATGATAACTTACTTAGCAGTCATCAACTTCCAATCACAAATCAGATCAATTATTACAAAGATCTGATTATATGAGGGCTAAAATTTCAATTTCAGCAGTGTAAATGCTTGCTCCACCGTTCAAAAATGGAATGTATAGGTTAAATTCACAATTGCATTATAGAAAAAAGTTGATTTTTTTTTAAATCCAACAATATATTGTCCCTTGAGTACAACAAGGCACTATCTGCAATGCCTTAGCATTGCAGATGGTGCCTTGTTGCACTGAAGGGACAATATTTATAAATAAATATAATATATATATACTAAGGCTAAAGAAAATTAATCTTTTCATTCTCAGGAACCAGCACATTAATTTTTTCGGCCCGCATTTGTCATTTTTATTTCAGAGGCAAAATTCAAAATGAACAAAACTACCTGTGATTTTAGCGGAATCACACTGCAATTTGTGATGCATTATGCCATATACATTGATACTGTATTGTTATTCTCTTCATGAAATGCAACATGATTATCATATGTATGCAAAATAAGTATTTATTTAACTGGTTGAGGACAAGATTATTTTTGGTGGTCTGAATTTGTTCATCAAAAATTATTCTATTACAAATTATTGGAGAGTGCCTGTTTCTCCAATAATTTGTAATAGAACAGATTTGTATAAACAAACTATTATTTACGTTTAACGGAATACAAAACATGGGTAAGGAAAATGTTACTTTTGCACTTTTACCCTCATTTTTTGAAAAGCCTGATTGTGGCCTCTGGTACTCAATCAGTTAAAAAACACCTTATTATGTTTGATCTCCATTTTAGTTGTTCTACATTGATTTTGTGTTGTGTGATCGCTGTTACAAAAAAAAAAACTATCAGTGAAATGGAAGATCTAGTATTTAATTTTAGGCTCTCACAATTGGATTTTAGGCATCGGCGACCATTCCATCACAAATAAAAAATAAAAACCGCCCTTCCTCATTCGTTTAAAAAAAATGCCTGACAATCAATTATTTAATTTTGTTTGGCCTAATTAGTATTTCATGTATATAAGTGCCAAAAATGTATATAAAAAGTATTTCCCAGTCTAAGTCAAAGACCCACCTAAACAAATACCCCCATTTCGTACTCAGGTTGTTTGCTTCCATAATATTTTTCGCTTCCAACTGCCATGCTATCCTCAGCCCTGAGGCAAATTACCTAAGAACTAGTAATTCATTTATTGGTGTTTTAAAGGTCATATATTTCTGCACAATGGCTAACCATGACCGTGACAGTTTTACGGATGGAGGAAGCCGGAGTACCCGGAGAGAACCACACAACAACGGCAAGCAACTGTCAGCTCCCCAACATACCAACTCCACACAAGCAGGGTTAGCATTGGTTGAAGACAGGTGCACCATCGATGTGCAGTACGCCTTAGTACACAGCGTCACCGTGCCCTCACGTGGGCAGTGGGGGGTGGAGTGTCTAGCCCAAGGACACAACGCGGTTGCCGCAGGTGGGATTCGAACCGAGGACCTCTCGGCTTGCAGCCTGCACCTCTACCCACTGAGCCACTGCGCCCCTAAGAACTAGTAACATAACTACACTGTTCTGTTCATATAATAACAAATTCTGCAAAGGGGAGCACCAGGAAGATGGCCAAACTGGCCATGTTGCCCCCAAAGATGTACAACATGTTAAAATTGTTCTTTGTCTTCTAACTTTTTTAAACCCGGGTACATTGTCGAATAAAGACTGGCTGATTGATTAATATTGCTATAACAACACTTTTTAAGGTCTAAAATGTTGATAATTTCATTTATTTTAATTTATTTAACTTAAAATTGTCAGAGACAATAATAATCAATTAAACCTAATTTCAAAGCTGTGTTAGTTAATACTTATTTTTAATAAATCAACCTAGAAAAATAGTACAGACTATACTTTAGATATTTATTGTCAGTTGGAGAACAATAGGGACTAATGTATAGTCTGTATCTGATATCTTTGCTGTTTAACTGAACACTAATTCGCTTGTGTAAACATTAGAGGGACGGCATATCAAGGTTAGTCTTTAACCTTGATATGCCGTCCTTCTAATGTTTGCACAAGGGGATTCTTTCATGACAACAATTTCTTATTCATTTATATTTTAATTAGTCTGTTCCGTCTGTTCTACTAGAGTAGAAATGGTAACAATTAGTATGGAATTTTAACAATAAACATTAAACATACAACATTTTAAAGTCCAACCATCTTTGCCACAATCCCTCAATGCCATTAAGACTATTAGAGAGCATGGAATTTTAAATTTTAAATTTCTCCAGCATATATGTACCCTACATACTGATATGTAATCAGTTAACAAGATACAAATGATCAAAAAAATAAATAAATAATTAACGCTCACAGTCAAAACATGCATACATACTTACTTAATACAAACTATAACAAGTTACCTGAACACTAATCCCCTTGTATAAACATTAGAGGGACGGCATATCGAGGTTAAACCGTAAGAACATCCCATCTCAGTGATGAGGTCAAATTGCTTGATTAAACTTGCCACTTTTGGCCTCTTATCTGATCTGGCAATATGACATTGTCAACTTGATGATACATGTATGCGACAGACTAGATCACTGATTTTCATAATTCATATTTATTTCCACCAATTTCAAAAAGACATGAAATGTTATTCATTTATAATACAGATTTCATGTTTAAAGAAGAAACAAAAGACAATTATGATGTCAAATGGCTACTGAATGTTTAGTAAATGGGTTGGACAGGCCTGCCATTTTTAGGCTCACCACCCTCTATGGCCCAACTAATTTGAAAATTGGGAGATGACCCGAATAAGCAATATTATCCCACAGTACTCAATGTCTATTGCAATTTTGATATATGTTACACTGTGTTTTGTTGTTTCCTGTTTTTTGCTTTTGTCTGATTTACGGTGTTAATGTAACATATAACATTCTCTATTGAATAAATATTGTTTAAACTAATTTGAAAATATTACAAAATGCAACCTCACTTCTCAGATTGCTATTTTCTTGGTACATGTATAACAAAAATGTGATCTTCAGTAGTCTGTACTCTGTTAAATGTTAAAGGTGGAGACAGCTTACATAAGCATCAGCTTACTGATGGATCCATTTTCCAATTTATAACCTTTATTTATATTGTGTAATCTGTTTTTTTTCTGCACTTTTCATCTTGTTTGTTTGGAAATAAAAAAAATTATCAAGCAATTAATTTGAAAATAAGGACCCTTATAAATATCTTCATAAGGTAAGGGATTCTAAAAGACATGTAAACACAATAAATCTTATGGAAATACACAGTCTCTTTTCACCCATAAATCTCATGGAAATACAGTCTCTTTTCACCCTCAAGGGCAGCGTAATCTTCAAGAATTTTTACTACACATAGTGAGTTTAGTTGCTTAGCAGTGATTTCTACCAAAGTTTTGGCTGCCTTTGGAGGCAACAAAGACATGACTAGAAACCACTGCTACGGTAATTTGACTATTCTCCACAGGACCTCTTCTTGATTGTATTTTAACCCTTTACCTAACATAGTGCACCAGAAAAGTTTACCAGAATAAGCCTATCACAGCCTAAAATATCTCGGAAGTTTCTCAATACAACCATACAAATGTGGATATCATTAGAACCAGCTCACTGAGCTGGTTCTAATGATATTCAAATTTGTATGGTTTTATTGAAAAATTGTGAAATTTTTCGAAAAATGTGAAATTAAACTTAATTTTTTAAAAATTCTATGTTAGATAAAGGGTTATGCAGCTTATGACACCTCGTTGGAACAAGCTCACTTCAGTGAGGGTCCATAAGCTGTTTTGGAGGCATGAACTGAGAAAACTAAAACTATCACTGACGGTGATTAATACCCCAACTTCTGGCTTACCAGAATGCACCTTTGAATGTTGAGGTTGAAAAACTAATAATAATAATTCCAAGTTCATGGAAGATAACTTAATTAAAATTGTTGAAGTTCAAAAATTTTGGAATATGCATATGTCCACTTGTTAGACATGATGTTTGAGAAGTTTCAGTGAAATCGGTTCAATAATGAAGGAGGAGTTGCGCCCACAAGAATCTCATTTGAAAATCCATAATAAATCTAAGTACAGGGGAGATAACCTGGTTAAAAATGTCGCAGATGAAAAATTTTAGAATATGCTCATGCTCAGCTGCTAGTCACAGGCCTGCACAAATTGGGCGAATGGTCGTTTCGTTCAACTAAAGGTTGCGCTCATTTTTTTATGGCGAGCTCTTTTCCGTTCGCACAAATTTTCAGCTGTTTCTGACGTATCCACCTGAACACAAAACTTAAAAGCAAGTCGACTTTTTCTTATTGTTTATACATGGAGACCGGTCGATGCTAATTTAATTAATTACTTGCGAAAGTATGGTTGTTACTTGTACAACGTGTGTGGAAATCCCCAGCAAATGCGTGAGATCATATGTGTGATGTATTTACTATTGACAGAGCTAACCACTTGTACAATAAATAACTGTGGAGACTGCGCATTCATCATTGAATGTTTAATTTTTGTCGCAACATACCTTGACCTTCTTGTTCTCCATACGATCGTGCATGTCAATGATTCTTCCCAAGCAGTGGGCTAAACTAATTGATAATGTTGTCAAAATAAAACGGTGCAACTGCTGATTTTCGGTTGTTGAAAACATGTTGTAAATATATTTATTTAGAGGTATAATTACTTACAGCTGAAAAGAATAAAATTTCATGCTAAACTCAGTCACAGTCCTCGAATTTTAAGTTATCAATTGGTACAGCATCAGCCATGAGGAAATCGTCTCATGGTGGCGCTTCAGGTCTGTAAACAAACTCAAACAGCAAAACAGGTGAGTTAGCACATGTTACGGTGTACACTGACACAATCTTATAATATAATTCAACCTCTTTCTTTTTAAAATTGAATCATTAATACATACTTTACCCATGATAGAGATTTGTTTAATTGTGGCATGCCGTAGACACAGGGACCAGTTGAGTGCTGTTTCAGCTCAATTAATTTGTAGAACTTAAACTGACCAATAAATCGGTTGGTCACTGTCTGAAAACTGAAACTCTTGTCCAATGTTTGCTTTACTTTTCTAAGAAACTGAAAGTGGAAATTTGCATGGATTCTGTTTAGAGCAATCAGGAGCATGTTATTTTAGTGGCACAGTATTAACATGTTAAGTGGTTTCCGTTCAACGTTATTACAGTGCAACGCAGAAATGGGTTACCTTAATTCAAAGGGTTACCTTAAAATAATTAGGGGAATCCATAAACAGGTTGCCTTAATTTTCAATTTGTGCAGACCTGTAGTCATAATGTTTGAGACGTTTCATCAAAATCGGTTCAATAATGTAGGAAGAGTTGCACACACGAGAATCTCATTTGAAAATCCATAATAAATCTAAGTTCAGGGGAGATAACCTGGTTAAAATTGCTGCAGATACAAAATTTTGAAATATGCGCATGTTCACTTGCTAGTCATAATGTTTGAGAAGTTTCATTGAAATCGGTTCAATAATGTAGGAGGAGTTGCACACACAAGGATCTCGTGAAAATCCATAATAAATCTAATTTCAGGGTAGATAACCTGGTTATAATTGTCGCAGCTGAAATTTTTTTACAATATATGCATGCTAAATTGCTAGTTATAATGTATGAGAAGTTTCTGAAGTGGGGGTATAATAATAAAATTTGAATGGTGAGTTTTGTCAATAGTGCTGGTCAGATGATTGTTATGTAAGGTAATGCAAGCCTGGAAATAAAAGGTTTATATCATAACCCATTGGAAGGTTACACTAATGAAAGTGTTAATGACACTGTAGCTTAACTCGACTGTGTGTAGTGTTTGATGAAAGGATAATGTTCAATGTTTATGAAAGGATTATGAAATAAGACAAGAATTGTGATAATTGAGAATATGTTAATTTCTGTTCCCTGTATGCTGTTTTCAATAAGAATAATTGAGTGTTGACTGTACAAAAGAATTAAGACCTGTGTTGATGTGGCCCTAACAGTTAACGTATGTCAACCAAAGTTACAGTTAAATCATTCCAAAATGAGAAATCCTACCAAGTTACAATGAAATCTCTTCATAAATAGAACTCATAGACTTTGCTGAAGGAATCTAGGTCACGTGATGGCTAGGCCATCACGGTTGACCGATCATGACCAAAATAGGAGAGTTTCATCTAGACATCATACCAAGTTATCCTGTCAAGTTATAATTAAATCCCTTTATAAAAACAAACTGTACGCAGTGCTAAAGGAATATAGGTCAAGTGACCAGGCGGCACAATAAAATCCCATCATAAATATGACCTGTAGATTGTGCTAAAGGTTTTCGGGCTTCAGGCCCATGAAGCCATCACAGTTGACCGATGGCGACAAAAGGGGACGTTCCCATCTAAACACTACACAGAGTCATCCTTTCACGTTATAATGAAATTCCTTCATAAATTCGATCTGTTGACTGCTAAAGGTTTTTGGGCCCTCCCAGCCGTCACAGTTGACCGATACTACCTGTAGGCTCTGCTAACGGTTGTCAGGTTTCGGTCTCTCGCAGTCATCATGGTTGACTGATCGCGACAAAAAGGGGACGTTCTCATCTAGACATGAAACAGAGCCATCTTACCAAGGAAATTCATTCATAAATACGACCTGCAGACTGAGCTAAAGGTTTTTGGGCTCTCACAGATGTCACGGTTGACCGATCACGACCAAAATGGGACATTCTCATCTAGACATTTTACAGAGTCAGCCTACCAAGTTACAATGAAATCCCTTCATAAATACGACCTGTAGGCTGTGCTAAAGGTTTTCAGGTTTTGGGCTCTCGCAGCCATCATGGTTGACCGACCACGAACAAAAGGGGACGTTCTCATCTAGACATGACCTCGAACCTGCATATGGAATTTTGGGATGATCGGACAAGAACTTCAAAGAGGGGTCACATGATAAGGTTTTGTGGAAATTTTTTGAAAAGTTACAAAATTTATAGTAATTTATATATTTTTTATACTTACCAATGACCCAGACTTAGCTGGTGCTAACTCTAAAATATCTAGGGCCAAACGCAAATTTTACCCCCCAATCCCCAAAATTTGTATCTAAAACCGAAAATTACATGTCCTATAAGGTCCTCCATACTTTTACTCCACTGCGCATGCGCAGTGTCAAGGAGGTCTCGAAATTGGCGCAATTACCATTCTTACAACCAGTGCCTGGTAAGCGTTATGTACTCAGCGGGGAGGTATGAGTTCCCAACTCATGGGAGGACCATCCCCGTCTGGGTCATTGGTAAGTATAAAAAATATATAAATTACTATAAATTTTTTAACATTTTTATACTGTACCAATGACCCAGACTTAGCTGAATAGTAAAAAGGTTGGAGGGTCTAGGACATAAAGGAAAATCCAATAGACTCAATTACATATAACAGAACTATCCCCTGAAGGAGAAAATGAGAGATAGGCTTTACATGTATCTTTCTTATTTGTATCAAAAAGAAAGACACAACACCATTCTATAATTGAGTGCAATAACATCAAAGATCGCTATTAACATTCAGTATAATCCTTTATACTAATATTTTTTAAAGGAAAGCCAATAAATAAGGAAGTCCCGCAAAATGAGACTCTATATACTCATATAAAAGTGTCCGAGGATTGTATATTAATGCCCGATTAATACGTGATATATACAAATGTCTCACACCGAGCAACACTTAAAAAATATTACATAGATGAGTAAACATTAGCTTTACTTTAAAACCATCCCGGTACCGACTCGGAATTACTGACTCCAAGGAAGGTATTCCCTTGCTTTACACTATAAAGCAGGTGACCTAAGGGAACACCCCCCCCCCCCACCCTCCCCCTTCCCCTTGCCCTGGATCAAATATCAGAGCGAAGAGGGCAGCAGGACAGAGTCACTGCCGGAACCGAAAGCCTACATATAAATAGTTGCGACATTCTGAGTGAAAAATAACGGACCTAAACAATGCTGATCAGCAAAAAAGGACTCAATATTTCTCAGATACAAATTCGAGAAAGTGGACAACTAAGGACAATATGCATCCCTCATTAGATCTGTAATAGCAACATTATTAGCGTAAGCCCATGATGTAGAAAGAACTCTTACTTCATGAGCTTAAAACTGAAGCACAGACTGTTGATTGAAGATATTATCATAAGCAGTACTGATAGTAAATTGAATCCATCTGACCATAGAATGGACCGAAATGTGGAGGAAGCTTCCACGGCATGTCCCACAACAGATGCCTGAGTAGATTAATCCACGGTCTTTGTGGGGCTAGAAATGCTACCAACAGAATTTTGCATTGAGATATATAACTTGAGCAATATCTGCTGAATCAACAGCACTGGAAGATACGCATATCCTATTATTCCGTCTCATGAGATCGATAGAGCGTCTACTGCAAACGCTCGAAGATCCAAACATTGTGACATATACTTCTGAAACTGACTGCTGAGATGCGTCACGAAAAAGTCGATCATATGCCGCTCTCCTTGGTAGCAAATCTGATTGAATACTCATTTGTTGAAAGTCCATTCTGGTGTCAACAAGCGGCCCCTCCGTGAAGGGAGTCTGCTAATACGTTCAGACGACCCGGAATATGACAGACCGTTAGGAGAACTTGATGTTCTAGTACAAACAGAAAGATTTCTTACGTTAACATGAATAACAGAATGGAATGATTGTCTCCCTAGTTCCGAAAATACTCTAATACCGTCGAATTATCAGACAGAATTAGCACATGAGCATTCTGAATAACCTTCATCCAATAACGTAGCGCAAGCCAAAATGACATCATTCTTGATGTCATTTTGGCTTGCGCAACGTTATTGGATGAAAGACCCTGGCCCTTCAAATCCGTTGGTCTCAATGATACGATCCAACCTATTTGACTGGCATCCGTCAAAACTGTAAAACTCGGATCCGGCGATTGCAGTGGAACTCCCTGAGTTAACCACTGAAAACCTTCCCATGTCTGAATCTCTTATTCACTTGATTGACTAGAAGATGTCCGTATCGAGCGAAAAAATCTTCACCGTCCAATTCTGGATCAGAAGAAATTGGAGAGGACAAGTGCGTAACCACCCCATCGGAATAAATTCGCGGCAGCTCCGCACAAACGTATCAGTCTCATGAGATCTCTCGCTGAGACCTTGTCTGAGCGAAGACAATAGTGAGCATAACAACTGATTAATTTCGCTCTGGGTAACGGCAGATGAACGAGAATGTTGTACGAGACGTCGGAGCAATAGAAGCAGATTCTGCACATCGTTCTGAAGCGTTAACTCATTGCCGTACCTCTAAGAATGTCGTCCAGGTAGGTAGACGTTATCGCAGACGAATGAGCTCGGAAATGAGTCATTACCGAGTTCGTTATTCGAGTGAAAGCCCAGGGGGCTAGATTCAGACCAAAGCACATTGCTCGGAACTGATACACAACTCCTATGATGAAGAAGCGAAGATACTTTCTGAACGCCTGATGTACCATGACGTGAAAGTACGCATCCTGAGATCTATGCATGTAGCATAGTCGTACACCTGAATACTCGCTCTGACCAATCGGATGGCCTCCATATATAAACTTGGAGCCACGATCAGCTTGTTTATCCAGCTCAGAATTATGAGTGGATGGAACGAGCTGTCTGGTTTTGGAACCAGAAAAGGATGGTTGTAGAAACCTGGAAATTCCTGGATTTCTACGATCTCTATCGCGATCATTCCAGAAGAGACTGGACTTCTGATGGAAGCGAGCCTTTTTCCTGCGGACTTGACAGAAGCTGAGTCCATCTTGGATTTCGAGTTAACGGAGGTTTTCGTTTGAAGGACAATTTAGTCCTTCCGAAATCACCCCTCTTATCCAAGGGACGTCCGTAATCTACTCCCAATTAATTGAGAAACTCGACAGTCTTCCGCTCACTCGTACACGACAGAGGTTAATACCATTACCTCCCAGTCCTGTGAGGCTTGCGGAAGGAGAAGCCATGTCCTCCACGGCCTGCACCTTGCCCCGTCGACCTAGGGGCTTCTGACCGGATGTCTTGGCCAGAATTACGGCCCCTACCTCAGTCGCTACCCTGACGGTCTCTAGAGTAAGACCTAGAGGACATATAGGAACCTCTATAGGAACTTCCCTTGGACGTATTCGTCCCAGAAGTGCCTGTCCTACTTTTCTCTGCTGAATCCGACTATATGGAAGCGGATTTGAATAGCAGAGAGTCTGAAGCTTTCTTAGTTGTCTGATATCATAGACTGCAGAAAGCTTGCCGTCGAAGAAAACTCTCCGGAGACCGGAGCGACTCTGAGAGAGTTTTTCACCTTACTATCCACACCCGTGGATGTAGCCAGGGCCGCATCACGTCTAACCAACTCCATATTGCCACTAAAAGGGCGGAGTTTTACGTGAGGCCCTTGAAAGAACTCTTAAAGAGGTTGTACATCCTAGAAATCTTTTTCCTTTGAGACGTAATGATAACGCTCTGGTAAGGTGATCTGCGTACGATGATGCATCTAAGCTGACCCTGCTAGACGATATTGTCGTTTCCAACATCGTGGTTGGCATTGACATTGACGATGGTATAAACAATACTAGGTCCTGACCTGGTCGTCTAGAAGCATAGAACTCTCAGAATGCTCTGTCCTGCCGTTTCAAAATATTCCTTAAATTGATGAAAGGCAGATAAGAAACCTGACCTGCCCATTTAGGTAGCAAGTTATATAAATATAGCGTCATTCAACAGATCAAATGTCTGTGAGACATATCTGGACTTTGTCGGAAACTGAGGGATGATGTCCCTAAACCGATAAGAATTCTGAGTCCAGTGGCGTTATCAGTCTCTTATCCGACAACGCAGAAATTTTTGGTCCGGAGGAACAACGTCAGAAGATAATGCTGGATGCACTCTACGGCAATTATGTTGTTCCGAAAGGGAAAATACAACTCATCCATATCCCTTTCGCCATCCTGTCGGACCACTTGTAATTCTTGGTCGTCCGTGCCTGAAGCTGCAGCGGAACGTACCAACCCAGCTTCCTCGGATAATTCTTAATCCGACAGAGTTACTGTCGGGTGCTGGGATGGTGATAGCACGTCCGTAACGAAGGCCTATGGAGCTGCGGTCTTACAGAATTAGCTGCTAGAAGCTCCTTGGACGTTGATTCCTGCATATTTCTTATATGCGAACGTCCGGAGTATGAAGGCCTCGTATCCTTGGCTACCGGATGGCGTGACCTGGTCACCGATGTTGGTTGAATATGACTGGTCACATAGCCAAGGTGAGGTCACGTGTGCCGAAAGAGCAGTCTCTCTGGACTGTCTATATAACGGAGCGCCCCGAGCGGTGGACGTATGCTCCGACTGAGCAACGTTTTGTACCACAACATCTGTGCCCAGATGTTGTAGTACGAGAGAGGGACCTCTCTCGCTCGCAGCCCAGATGGACCCGGACGAGCTAGGAACTGGACTAATAGGCTTCCTCCGTACCATCCTCGTATCCATCGTCACTGGGTGTGCACATTGTATTTTATAGGGCTCGCATCACCCAAATTTCCTTCCTGGACCGCAACGGACGAACCCGGGTGCTGAGCCATTCGGTGAATGGTCGCGACACCAGGCAAGCTAGTGGGTGTCAAAGCCATCAATCCTACTAGGGAACTCCAGGCAATTGACACATCTACATGAGCACTTTTGCCGCTAACTCTTCATTTGACTGTGACGACTGACACACACTTTACGAAGACATCACGGTAACAACACCTTGTTCATGTTACTCTATGAGACCTGTGGAGCCGCAGACCTACCTGAATTATCCGCTGGAAGCTCCCGGGACATTCATTCCTGCATTTATATGATATGCGAACATCCCAACTGGAAAGGTCTCGTATCCCTGGCTAGCAGATGGAGAGACCTGGTCTACATGTATTCCTTGGTCGGCGAAGCAGGAGTACCAGGGATGTTCAATCCTGCATTTATATAATATGCGAACGTGCCCTGGAAACCTGTGGTCACATAGCCAAGGTGCGGTCGTGTGTGTTGACAAGGATGAGGAAGCCAATATAACAGCCGTGTCAGACTGTCATGCGACAGAGCGCCCCGAGCAGGAGGAGTCGATGTAAGCTCCGACTAAGCGAACAAACATACAACAACATCGCGGTGCAGATGTTGATGCAAGAGAGAGGGGACCTGGACGAGCTAGCTACCGGACTGACAGGCTTCCTCCATACTATCCTCGGATCCGTCATTGCTGGGTGTGCACATCTGATGTTTTATAGTGCTTGCATCACCCAATCTGCTTCCCTGGATCGCGACGGACGAACCCGGGTGCTGAGCCATTCTTGACACCGGGCGGACTAGCAGGCGATCAATGCCTTCGATCGAACTAGTGAACTCCCGGCAATTGCCGTAATACCTTGAGCACTTCCCGCTAGCCCTAATATTGCAACGACGGAGACACACTTGTTGAAGACATCACGGAAACATCACTCTGAATTCTGAAAAAGAAACTGATAATATAGAGTGACCCTACGGAGAGAGGACCGTAATGGACCCCTCACCGCTAACAAAATACCGTGACACACGTCTCCAATGTTGTCATATCAATCAGCACACACAGAGCAAGAATTAGTGCGACTACACTGACTATAAGGAACACAATGAACCTGTGAATTAGAGAAAGATATCCTCGCATTACAATTGAAGAATATTTTTTCAACATGAAAAAATATACACAGTCATATTACTCGCACTAACCCTTGAAATAAATATACATAATATATTATAATCCATTATAACATTTCAGAAGAAAATATTTTCCCAAAAAAAACATTTTTGAAAAAATTTTCAGAAGAGCCCAAGTTCCCAATGGGAACAATGAGCCCAAATGGATCCCAAAAATGCCTAAGTGTGGACAAAAATTTTAAAATCATTTCAAATGAAAGTGTCAATGACACTGTAGCTCAACTTGTCAAGACAAAGACATGTACATGTATAGTATGTGACACAACAATGACAAACATCTAGGTAATGACCTGATAACAAAGGTACATATAAAGTATTGTAACGGTCTGTACATAAATACTGACCGTTGTAACAAATGTATAGGTAAAGTATTGTAAAGGTGGGTGACAGTCAGATGCTAAACTAGAAAAGAAATCTTTGAGTCCCAGAGTGGATCTGACTGAACCCCAAAATATTTGTTCTCATAGCACAGTGATAACAAAGTCACCCCAAAACACAATCGTTCCTGTCCCAAGGTGAAAACAAAGGTACCCAAGAAGTTTTGTGAAGATCAGTTCATACGAGCTGTATAGAACTTGTGACAAAAAACTGATTGGACCTAATTTCGGTACAAAATGGCCACTGGCAGCCATCTTGAATTTTGGACCGCACCCAGAAACACTCATTCTTGTCCCAAGGTGACAACAAAGGTACCCAATAAGTTTTGTGAAGATCAGTTCATAAATACAGCCTCCACCCTGAACCGTATTTACATGTGTGCTTACATTGTGTAAGAAGCACTGAATAAATCAAAGTTCATCTAATTTGCATAATTTCTGCACGAAAAAAAATCCCTTACAATATGTGATGTATTCCATGTTACTAAACATTCATACAAAAATTTATTCAAATCTGAACTTTCATACAGAAGTTCTGTACAAAAGACTGATTGCACTAATTTTGGTACAAAATGGCTGCTGGTGGCCATCTTGAATTTCGGACCACACCCAAAAACACTCGCTCTCATCCCACTGTGATAACAAAGGTACCCAAGAAGTTTCGTAAAGATTGGTTCATAAATATGGCCTCTAGTCTGAGATGTATAGAAGTTGTGTACAAAAACTGATTACACCTAATTTCGGTACAAAATGGCCACTGGCAGCCATCTTGAATTTTAGACCGCACCCAGAAACACTCGTTCTCATCCCAAGGTGATAACAAAGGTACCCAAGACATTTCGTGAAGATCAGTTCATAAATACAGACTCTAGTCTGAGCCGTATTGACATGTGTACTGTGTGTAAGTCGCACTGAAAAAATCAAAGTTCATCTAATTTGCATAATTTCTGCTCGAGAAAAAAACCTGTATTATATGTGATGTATCCCATGGTACTAAACATTCACACAAAAAATTATTCAAAACAGCGCTTTCATATGGAAGTTCTGTGCAAAAATCTGATTGCACCTAATTTTGTACAAAATGGCTGCCATCGGCCATCTTGAATTTCGGACCGGACCCAAAAACACTCGTTCTCGTCCCACGGTGATACCAAAGGTACCCAAGAAGTTTCGTAAAGATCGGTTCATAAATACGGCCTCTAGCCCGAGCCGTATTGGCATTTGCACTTACAGTGCTGAAAGTAACACCAAAAAACATCAAAATTACTCTAATTTGCACAATTTACGCATGAGAAAAAAACCCGTATTATATGTGATGTGTCTGGCATCCTTAAAACTGAGATTTACAAGCACAAATAATAGTGACGTGTATCTGTATTGAGGGCCAAACAAAGAATGATAATTGCGCCAATTTCGAGACCTCCTTGACACTGGGCATGCGCAGTGGAGTAAAAGTATGGAGGACCTTATAGGACATGTAATTTTCGGTTTTAGATGCAAATTTTGGGGATTGGGGGGTAAAATTTGCGTTTGGCCCTAGATATTTTAGAGTTAGCACCAGCTAAGTCTGGGTCATCGGTACAGTATCAGTCTCATGAACTCCCTCGCTGTTATTGCATCTGAGTTTAGACAAAAGCGAGCATAACAACTGACTAATTTCGCTCTGGGTAACGGCAGACGAACCAGATTGTTGTGAGTTTCGAAGCTCATTCCCAAGTGAGTGAACGACTTAGACGAAGCCAGATCCGACTTTTTCTTGTTTACTATAAAACCGAGATGTCAGAGTAATTGTAGCAGACTCTGAACATCGTTCTGAAGAATAATTCTGTTGCGGTATCTCTGAAGAATGTCGTCCAAGTAAGCCAAAGTTACCGAAGATGAATGAGCTCGGAAGTATGACATTGCTGAGTTCATTATTCCAGTGAAAGCCCAAGGAGCTAGGCTCAGACCAAAGCACATTGCTCTGAACTGATAAACCCTTCCTTGCACGGCGAACCACAGGTAATTTCTGAATGCCGGATGTACCAGGACATGAAAGTAAGCGTCCTTTAGATCTATGCTTGCCACATAGTCGTTCACTCGAATGCCCGCTCTTATCGACCGAATGGTTTCCAAAAAGAACTTTGGAGCCACAATTAACTTGTTTATCCAGCTCAAGTCTATTACCAGTTGGAACGAGCGTCCTGGCTCCGGTACGAGGAACAGGTGGCTTTAAAAGCCTTGAGAATTTTGATTCTTGACGACCTCTATTGCTACCTTTAATAAGAGAGCTTGTACCTCTGCTGGGAGAGACTCTCTTTTGAAAGGATCCGTCAGACGATTTGTCCAACGCAGACATTTTGTTAGTGGGGGTTTTGCTTGGAATGATAGCCGTAGGCCTTCCGAGACTACACTTCTCACCCACTGATCTTCCGTGATTGCCATCCAGTTTCTCGCGAAGTTTGAAAACCTTCCGCCAACTGGCAAGCAATAGAGGTCTTGACCTGCATCTGTAGGACTTGCAAGGTTTACGGGAGGAGGCTTGCAAGGTTTACGGGAGGAGAGGCGTCTGACCGATAATGCTGATCAGACTTATGCCCCTTTCCCCGAGTCGCTGAACTGACGACATCCGGAGTAATTATATGAGGGTTTCTTGAACCCTCGCAAGGAGTTCCCTTTTGATGATTTAGATTTATCTCGGTCTGCTGAAGTGTGTTGTTGAGACGCTGACTTCAAAAGCAGAGCACTGGAAGCTTTCTTAGTAGTCTGTTCATAGACTAACAAAAGCTTGTTGTCAAAAATAGTATGTCTAGAGACCGAAGCGACCCGGAGAGAGCTTTTCACCTTGTCATCTATAAGTGATGACGACGCAAGGGCAGCGTCATGTCTAATTAACTCCAGATTTGCCACTGTCAGGGCGGAGTTATACGTGGCATACATGACTGCCCTGGAAAGAACGTGAGGTACACACATCCTCAAATTCCTTCCCACTGAGACATTGCACCATAGCTCTGGTAAGGAGATTTGCATAGGACATAGCGTCCAAATTCGTTCTATTCATTGAAATAGCACATTCCATTACATCTGAACGAATAGTGAATGAAGCAGGTAGGGATATATCTAAATCCACGGCCTGCTCATCTAAACATGGAGGAGCTCTCTGAACATCTTCTCCGTTTTAAATGAATGTGGTCCAAGGAACGGTATATTTATGGAAGATGTTGATAAGAAACCGCCTTTCTTCCTTACACTTGAGAGGTTAAATATGGCATCGTCGACATGGCCGAAGGCCTGCGGCACCTTCTAGACTGTACCGGGAAAGAAAGAACTTCTTCCTTCCTCCGTATAAAGTCTGCGTCTAAAGACACCAGCGGTTCTCCCTTGTTGTCGCAGCTTGCTGATTCTGCGGAACAAATTCAGGATAATATTGATGGATCAATTCCATCGCTACCATATGTTGTTCCGAAAGGGAAGGGTAATCCTCTTACTTATCCCTTTCACCATCTGACTGAATCAGCTGTGAGTCTTGGTCCATTGCATCTGCATGAACAGATGACAGGACTGACCCAGCACCATCCGACAGCTCACTTCCGGAGTCTGCTCCTGCACTTGCTGGGATGGTGCGATCAGCTGCGCAGTCTGCGACAGCAAGTCTATCACCGAGGCTTGAGGAGCAGCGGTTTTCTGTTTTTTAGCCGCTTGCTGCTCCTGGGACGGCATGCCTGAGATGAATCTCTTTCTCCAAACATCCCGATGATCAAAGGCTCGGTTCCCTAGCTACCAGATGGTCCGACTTCACGGGCGAAGAGTGGCTCCTACTTCTTGCAGCTGGCTGAATATCCGAAGTCGGGTAGCTAGGATGCGGTGATGTGTGCTTATGAATCATAGCGGAGGAAGCAGTGACTGTAGACGAGGCCGGCTGCAGTCTAGACGGAGCATCCTGAGCAGCAGGTGTGGATGTATGCTCCGGCCTGTGCAAGTTTCTCATAACAACATCTGTCCCCAGATGTTGTTGGGTTAGAGAGGGACCTCTCCCGTTCGCGGCCTTTTCAGACCTTGCAGAGCCATACGACAAGAAACTTGTTGACTTCCTCCCTATTTCCATCGTCGCTGGGTGAGCTTTTGTTTTTAAGGTGCTCGCTCTAGCCAAATCTACACTTCCTTCGACCGTAAGGGACATAACCGGTGTCACGGCTCCCACGGACGGAGTGTAACCGCTTCACTGGTCGAGCTAGCTGCTTGCAAGGGATTAAGAACACTAACTAGAGGCCTTATCCCTTGCTTAATATTCATGAGCAACTTTGCAGTTAGCTCTGTTTGCTCATCAGAGCATGACGACGGTAGCACACTTTTGGTGGGTGTCACAATACTATCACCATGTTCTTGTTCCTCTGAAAAAGAAACTGAAAAACTTGAATTATCTTGTGGTGAGAGCACTGGCATAGGCATCTCACCCGTTTCCAACGTTTGTCATCCCAATTCACACATATAGGACAAGAATCTGCAGGAATACATTGACAACAGGCAAGGCAACAAGCATGTAAATCTGAGGAAGACTTCCTCGCCTTGCATTTCGAGCGGTAAGCTTTCATGATTCAATCAAAAAATTGAGTCGATCATACTCCTACAAACTCCACAATAAATATATGATAAAGATACCTAAATAATAGCAATCAAAATCAAAAAATTAAATTCAAAAACATTTTTGAACATTTTTTGAAAAAGCTTAAGTTCCCAAAGGGAACATGAAGAGCCCAAGGGCATCCCGATAGGGCCTAAGTCTGGACAAAATCCAAATTTTTTTAGCTACACTACCGGAATCATAATCAATGTATTTTACAACAATCTTACAGCAATAATATCTAAATACTACCTATATTTAAAGACGTTGCCAATGTAAACATCAAAGGAAAAAATGGAAACAAGACATCAGGCAGAGAAAAAAGGCACAAAGTCAGTAACAGATTTTAAAGTTACCAGATGTAAAGCAAGATCTTCAAACGAAGAAAAAACGATACATCGGATAGAAGATGCAAGACCAGAACGACCTAACACCCCTAGGGTGAGGATGTAACCATGGGGATAAACAGAATAAATATTCCGTTACACACGTTAAACTTCCAAGACATTTAATAAAAAATTTCGATAAAAAATAGCCAAAAAGCTTAGGAGTTTAACAGGAGGGCTTCAAGGAGGGATAGGGAAGGAACACTTAACAAACAGTGGATAAATCATTAGCAAGAATGATGACGTCAGGCATATGTCCCAAAATTGGGAAACATGAAATATTTTTTATAATTATTATAAAGTTACAGTCCTGAACATTTCTAACCACCAATGTTCACTTCCATCATCCATTTCCAGCCTTGGATCCACCAATATTACCATTGATTTGTGCCTGGCATCCTCAAAAAAAGGAGATTTAAAAGCACAGATGTCAGTTCATTGTTGCTGACTTTAGGGCCAAACAAAGAATGATGGTTGGCACCAATTTCAGTACCTACCTGGATACTGCGCATGCGCAGATCTCAAAAGTATGGAGGGCCATCTAGGACTTGATTTTTTGGTTTTGCATGCAAATTTGGGGGATTGGGGGGCAAAATTTGTGTTTGGCCCTGGATTAATTTGAGTTAACCAGCAGCTAGTCTGGGCCATTGGTTGTTGTTTAAAAATATAGGAGGACTTAAAGTTAAGCTATAACTTGGTAGACATTTTATTTCTATAAATCATCATGAAAAGGGTATTTAAGAACATTTTCATGTAGATTTATGGAAAATAAAATTAAAGCATTTTTATAACAAGAGGCCCTAGGGGGAATGAAGCTCTCACTTAAGTCCCACTGAACCTTTAATAATAATGTGTTTTTCACTATTTACTTTTATTTTTTCCACTGACTCAGGTAATGGTTTGAGAGAACAGGCACTTTCAAACATCTAGAGAGTTCCCACAAAAAATTGATTAAGAATAATTTACAGAAAATTACCACTTTCCACAGAATACAGATTAATAAAGTTGAAAGAGTTAAAATAAGTGAGGGCCTGATTAGTAAGCACTTGATTTGAACAAACTTGAATCTGACCCCACTAAGGATTGTATATACCAAATCTCAACAGATTGTGACAGTGGATCTGAATAAAAAGATTTAAAAAAATTCTAATAATACTGCAAATATTACTAGCACCAAGTTAAAAAATCTGGCTCCCTTAGTTAGCCCAAATAAGAACGCTGAGACTCGAATTTAACAAATTTGGATCTGGCCCTAGGGGGGATTCATATCCCATACTGATGTATTCTAAATATCAAAAGCTTCTGACTGGCAGATCTTAAGAAAGTGATTTTTAACTGGTAGGGTGCTGGAAGCCCATATTTGGGCTTTAATCCAAAGTGCACGTACTGTAACTTAAAGACTTCATATTCAGTGAATGTACTTCACATTATCTTTGAAGTGAAATTATTTAGTCTTTAAGGATTTGCCTTGTTACAATTTATGGGAGAGTGCCTATGGGCACTCTTCCATAAATTTTAACAAGGCAAAGACATGTCGACAAACTTCCATGTCAAAAAATTAATTTAGCACTCTATCTAGTTAAAAAATGTTCCTCATATTCCATCAAGTTAAAATTAGGGCTACCATAGTGACCTCAAATATGAACCCAGGGACTTGATTTGAACAAATTTAAATATGTCACAACCACCCCCCCCCCACTCCCCCCCCCCCCCCCCCCCCCAACCACCTCCAAGAATGTTGCATAATAAATAAATACAAAAAGATTTTGAATGGCCGCTCTGAATAAGAAGATTATTAAAGACTTTTTCTCATATGGCGCAAAGATAAACTTTGGACTTTGATAAGGAGCCCTAATATGAACTCAATCTTGATTTGAAGCTGACCCCAACAAAGATGCTGTACCAAATATCAAAAGAATCTGACTGGTGGATCAGAAGGAAAAGATTTTCAAAGAGTACTCCTCATATTTTGTTTCAAGGGAGCCAAAATATGAATCCACAGGTTTAATTTGAACAAACTTGAATGTAACCCCCATAAGGATGCTGAATATTATATATTAGGCCATAAAAAATTGATTGTCTGTTTCTCTGGCCATTTTTCCCCAAAAAGGATGTGGGCAGCTCTTTTTTTTTATTTTTTATTTTTCACGAGAGATTGTTTGTGGTAATTCGCCCCCACCCAACGTCCTGGTGGTCCACGCAGCCACATTGGTTCTTCACTGGAGGGATGTTGGGTAATAAATGAAGGGTGTTTTGAATGTTTTTTTTCTCACTGAAACGTAAAAATTATTCCACGGCACAGGGCGAAATGTTACAGAGACAAAATGTCTCTGGGAAAAATGTCGAAGTGCTGTAAATTACCAACTTTCACAGATTTATTTTATCAAAATGTTAAAAAATTTATAGTAATTTATATATTTTTTATACTTACCAATGACCCAGACTTAGCTGGTGCTAACTCCACAAAAACCAGGGCCAAACACAAATTTTGCCCCCCAATCCCCAAAATTTGCATCCAAAACAAAAAGAAATCATGTCCTAAAGGACCTCCATAGTACGACTCTACTGCGCATGCGCAGTGATGCAGTCGTCCCGAAATTGGCGCCAAATATCATTCTTACTGGCAGTGCCTGGTCAGCGCTATGTACTCAGCGGGGAGGCAAGAGTTCCCAACTCAGGGAGGGCCATCCCCGTCTGGGTCATTGGTAAGTATAAAAAATATATAAATTACTATAAATTTTTTAACATTTTTATACTGTACCAATGACCCAGACTTAGCTGAATAGTAAACAGGCTGGAGGGCCTAGGACATAGAGGAAAATCCAATAAGCTCAATTATAAAATAAAGAGGTAACCCCTTAAGGAGAAAAGGAGTATTAGGCTTTACATGTATCTTTCTTATTTAATATTTAAATTAGAAAGATACACTACCCTTAATAATTGAGCACAATAACATTCATGTTCTCTATTAACATCCAGTATAACCTTTATACTAATTATTTTTAAAACAAGCCAATAAATAAAGTAGTCCAGAGAATTGAGACTCTTTATAATCATTTAAAAGTGTCCGAGTATTGTATATTAAAGCCCGTTTGACACTTGACATATACAAATGCTTCACACCGAGCTACACTTTAAAAATAAGACATGAATGAAATTAAACATTAATATTACACTTTAAAACCATCCCGGAAGCGACTCAGAAATACTGTCTTGGAGGAGGCATTCCCTTGCTTTTCACTATAAAGCAGGTGACCTAAGGGAACACCCGCCCCCCCCCCCCCTTCCCCTTGCCCTGGGTCAAATAGCCCAGAGCGAAGAGGGCAGCCGGACGGAGTCACTGCCGGAACAGAAAGCCTGCATAACTATAGTTGCAACTGTTTAGTGGACGACATTCTGAGCAACAGATAACGGACCTAAACAATGCAGGTCTCCAGAAATGGACTCAATATTTCTGAGATAAAAATTAGTAAAAGTGGATGGCTGAGACCAATAAGCAGCCTTCATTAAATCTGTAATAGCAACACTATTAGCATAAGCCCAGGAAGTAGAAAGAGCTCTTACTTCATGAGCAGAAATCTTAAGCACAGACTGCTGAGAAGAAGATAAATCTTCATACGCAGTACGGATAGTTAACTGAATCCATCTAGCAATAGAATGGACTGAAATGTCCTTTCTATTAGGCATCAAAGACAGAAAGAAACGTTTCCGTCCCTTTCTGATGAACTGAGATCTCTGTTTATAGATACGTAGTGCTCTAACAGGACAGAGTAAAGGCCTACGCCCGTCTGAAGACGGAAGAGCCTTAATAACAATAGGTTCCGGATATTTATTAGGAGCCTGATTCTTAGCTAAAAAACCGACGTTAGTAGTGAAGGTGATAGTGTTCCCAACACTACGATAATGAGAATCATCCACCGATAGTGCATGAAGCTCACTGACTCTTCTGGCAGAAGAGAAAGCTAAGAGAAAAGCTGTCTTATAAGATAAGAATTTGAAATCTACTGTCCCAAGAGGTTCAAATGGCTTTTCCTTCAATTTAAGGAGAACCCAAGCTAAATTCCACTTAGGAATTAATCTAAGAGTTCTGGGTCTATTTATCGAATAGTTTCTAACCAATTTCGATAAAGAGACATTAGATCCAATTTGTAAACTATCATGATGTGCATAGGTATCAGATAACATAGATCTATAACCCTTTATAGTAACCGGTTGCAGTTTGATTTCGTCAAACAAGTATACTAGAAAGTTAGCAATGTCTGGTATAGAGGGATCAAATATATCAACAGAATGATCCCTACACCAACGACGGAAAACCTTCCACTTAGCCGCATAGTTTAGCGAAGAGGAGGTCCTCCTACAGTTAGAAATCGCGTCCACTGCTCGTCCTGTAAAGTGCTTGCCATGCAAGAAGGACCGCACAACGGAAAAACGTGAAGGTTGAGACCTTGCGGGTTGTGATGCAGTTGGCGCGATTTCCCCTGCCAAAGAAGATCCTCTCGTGGAGGGAGCTTCCGCGGTAGGTCCCACAACAGACACCTGAGTAGATTTATCCACGGTCTCTGTGGCGACAGAGATGCTACCAACAGAATCTTGCATTGAGATTGTTTTATCTTTAGCAATACTTGTTGAATTAACGGCGCTGGAGGATACGCATATCCTATCATTCCGTCCCAAGGGATCGATAGAGCGTCTACAGCAAATGCTCTTGGATCCGGACACGGGGACACATACGTCTGCAACTGATTGTTGAGATGTGTCGCAAATAAGTCTATCATTGGCCGTTCCCATTGGTAGCAAATCTGATTGAATACTTGTTTGTTGAGAGTCCACTCCGACGGCAACAAGCGACCCTTTCGAGAAAGGGAGTCTGCTAGCACATTCAGACGACCCGGTATGTGACGGACCGAAAGAAGAACGTGATGTTCCAACGCAAACAGAAGGATTCTTTCCGTTAGATTGAACAACGGAACTGAATGAGTGCCTCCCTGATTCCGTATATACGCCACTACTGTCGTATTGTCGGATAGGATTTGGACATGAGCATCGTGAATAATGTCCATCCAGTGACGTAACGCAAGCCAAATTGACATCATTTCCTTGATGTTTATGTGCTTGCACAGGAATTGCGGATCCCAAAGACCCTGGCATCTCGAATCCATTGGGATTAATGATGCACCCCAACCTGTTTGACTGGCATCCGTCATAATGGTAAAATTCGGATCCGGCAACTGCAGCGGAACTCCTTGAGTTAACCACTGAATGTTTGCCCAAGTCTGAATCTCTTGTTTCACTTGATCTGACAAGAGAACGTCTACATCGAGCGAATGAATTTTCACACTCCAATTCTGAGTCAAGAAAATTTGAAGAGGCCGTGTGCGTAGCCGTCCCATCGGAATGAGATCCGCAGCGGCTCCGCACAGACCTATCAGTCTCATAAATTCTCTCGCTGTGACTTTGTCTGTATTTAGACAATATCGAGCGTAACAACTGACTAGTTTCGCTCTGGTTAACGGCAGACGAACGAGATTGTTGTGCGTCTCGAAGCTCATTCCCAGATGAGTGAATGACTTGGACGGCACCAGATCCGACTTCTCCTCGTTTACTATGAAACCGAGACGTCGGAGCAATAGAAGAAGATTCTGAACATCGTTCTGAAGCGTTAACTCGTTGCCGTACCTCTGAAGAATGTCGTCCAGGTAGGCCGACGTTACCGCAGACGAATGAGCTCGGAAGTAAATCATTACCGAGTTCATTACCCGAGTGAAAGCCCAGGGTGCTAGATTCAATCCGAAGCACATGGCCCGGAACTGATACACCACTCCTAGGACTGCGAAGCGTAGATACTTTCGGAATGTCGGATGTACCATGACGTGAAAGTACGCATCTTTGAGATCTATGCTCGTTGCATAATCGTTCACCCGAATACTCGCTCTGACCGATCGAATCGTCTCCATATAAAACTTCGGAGCGATGATCAGCTTGTTTATCCAGCTCAAATCTATGACTGGACGGAACGAGCCGTCTGGTTTCGGAACCAGAAACAGATGGCTGTAGAATCCCAGCGATTCCTGGTTTTCTACGACCTCTACCGCGTTCTTCATTAAAAGAGACTGCACCTCTGATAGCAGAGCGTCTCTTTTCTGAGGGTTTGACGGAAGATGAGTCCACTTTGGACTTCGAGTTAATGGAGGCTTTCGTTTGAAGGATATCTTTAGACCTTCCGAAGTCACTCCTCTCACCCACGGATCGTCCGTAATCGACGCCCACTCTTGAGAAAAACTCGACAACCTTCCGCCAACCGGAACGCGATAGAGGTTTGAGCCATCACCTCCTGGATCTGCGAGGCCTGCGGTAGGAGAAACCACGTCTTCCACGACCCGCACCTCGCCTCGTCGACCTCGGGGCGTCCGACCGATTGTCCCGGCCTGAAGGACGTCCCGAACGAGAGTCGCTATCCTGACGGTCTCTCGAATAAGAGCTAGAGGACGCACCGGAACCTCTATAGGAACCTCTCTTGGGCGGATAAGACCCAGAAGTGCCCGCCTTATTCGTGTCTGCTGAATCCGACCTTTTAGGAGCGGATCTAAACAACAGAGAATCACTAGCTTTCTTTTTAATATTATCATAAATAGCGGAAAGCTTGCCGTCAAAGAGAAGATCTCCTGAGACCGAAGCGACTCTAAGAGAGTTCTTCACCTTAGAATCCACTAGTGTGGATGTAGACAGGGCTGCGTCACGTCTAACCAACTCCAGATTTGCCACTGAAAGGGCGGAGTTACACGTGGAATAAGCTACTGCCCTTGAAAGAAGTCTTAAGGAGGATTGTATATCCTGAAACTCTTCCCCTTGAAGACGCAGTGATAACGCCTTCGTAAGGTGATCTGCGTAAGATAAGGCATCTAAATTGGCTCTGTTAGACGCAATAGCTGTTTCCAACACTGCGGTTGGAATAGAAGCTGACGACGGTAATGATAGCTCTAAGTCTTCCGCCTCGTCGTCCATACGCAGAGGAACTCTCGGTATACCCTGACCTGCCGTGTCGAATTTATTCCTTGCATTAATGAAAGGCAGGTTGAGAGTATTTGCGGACAAGAAGCCTGCTTTCCCTGTCCTGGAAGCAAGTTTAAAAATAGCGTCGTTCAATAATTCAAATGTTCTTGCAACATTATTGGACTGCGACGGAAACTCGGGAGCGATGTCCCTGAACCGCTCGAAAAAATCAGAGTCCAATGACGCTATAATTCTCCTGTCCGGAAGCGCAGCAGTCTGGCCCGACGGAACAACTTGAGGAAGAAAGTGCCGGATGAAGTCTACGGCAGCTTTGTGTTGTTCCGAAAGGGATAGCTCCAATTCATCCGTATCCCTTTCACCATCCGGTCGGACCTCCCGATGTTCCCGGTCGTCCGCCCCCGATGCTTCGGCGGAGCGTACCGACCCAGCGCCGTCGGATAATTCTCGATCCGACACCGTCTCTGTCGGCTGCTGGGATGCTGCGATAAGCTGTGCTATCTGCACTAGAATGTCCGACGTCGAGACCTGCGGAGGAGCGGTCTTTCGCTGCTTTGCCGAGGGCAGCTCCGCATCAGATGGCTCCCGTATACTTTTCCTATGCGAACGTCCGGAGTCCATCGGTCTCGAGTCCCTGGCTGCCGGATGGTGTGACCTGGTCGCCGAATAATCCTTCATCGGCGAAGCTGGCAAGATATCGGAGGTCACGCAGCCAAGGTGCGGTCGTGTGCGCCGGCGAGAAGAGGAAGCCTTAACAGTCTCTGCGGACTGCTTATACAACGGAGCGTCCCGAGCGACGGACGTATGCTCCGCTAAAGACACATTTTGTACCACAACATCTGGTCCCAGATGTTGTTGTACGAGAGAGGGGCCTCTCTCGCTCGCGGCCCGGCTGGACCTGGACGAGCTAGGAACCGGACTAAAAGGCTTCCTCCGTTCTCGTTCACTATCCGCCGTCACTGGGTGTGCATCTATTATTTTTATAGTGCTCGCATCACCCAAAATTTCCTCTTGGACCGCATCGGACGAACCCGGCTGCCGAACCATTCGGTGAATGGACGCTACACCGGGCGAGCTAGCGGACGACATTTGTCTAATCTCCATGAGCACTTTTGCCGCTAGCTCTGTATTTAATTGTGACGACGGATGCACACTTGAAGAAGATAACATGGAAACATCACCCTGTTCTGGTTCCTCTGAAATAGAAACTGAGAGAGTAGAGTGACCTTGTGGAGAAAGAGCCGGCATCGCTCTTTCTCCAGAAACAACATATCGTGACACACGTTTCCAATGTTTCTCATCCCAATGTTCACATACAGGACAGGGATTAATGCGAGAACACTGACTACAATTTATGCAATAATCATGAAAGTCAGAGGAAGATTTCTTCCTATTACAATTTGAACAAGTTCCTTTCATTGTGAAGGAACAACAATAAGTCCTAGTTACTCGCAAAAACCCCTGACACAAAGATACATAATAACATGATCCATTAATAAATGAAAAAACAATTGCAAAACAAAATAATTTTGAAAAAATATTTTTTCAGAGAAGCCCAAGTTGCTGAAAAGTAACGTTGAGCCCCGATGGATCCGATGGCAAAGTGTGGTCAAAAATTTTAAAATTATATAAAATAATTAATGAGACACTTTCGGATAATATAAATGTATCTTATAATGAGATAAACTACCTCAAAGGCAAACAGCCCCCCTCAAAAAAGGCTGTTGCCAATGAAAACAAACAGTGTAAACACAGAAGAAAACATGACTCCAGGCACTGAAAAAACTGGCCCGGAATCAGTCCTCAATTACACTCTATCTGATGCAAAACAGAGACTCCCAGGGGAGAATCTGCAGAACATCAGATGGAAGATGCAGAACACAAACGTTATACACCCATGGGTGAAAACGTAACTATGGGGAAAATAACAGAAAACATTCTGTAACCAAGCAACTCTCCCAGGGAAATTTTAGAAATAAAACTTCTCAAAAATATGCCAAAAGCATGGGAGAATTGCAAGGGGGGACTTTAGAAGGTTAGGGGAGAGGAAACACTGAATAAGCAGTGCAACAATTAGCAAGAATGACAACAAGAGGCGTTTGCCTCGAAAATAGGCAACTTAACATAATTTTAACAAAAAATTTTAAGTACAGCCCTGATTATTTTTTGCCACTTCTTTTTTCCTCTCCTCCTTCTATCCTCCTTAGAATCACATTTTCTCCAAGAATTACGTGTCTGGCATCCTTTAAACTGAGATTTACAAGCACAAAGATCAGTGAGATGTTGACTGATGAAGGGCCAAACAGAGAATGATATTTGGCGCCAATTTCGGGACGACTGCGTCACTGCGCATGCGCAGTAGAGTCGTACTATGGAGGTCCTTTAGGACATGATTTCTTTTTGTTTTGGATGCAAATTTTGGGGATTGGGGGGCAAAATTTGTGTTTGGCCCTGGTTTTTGTGGAGTTAGCACCAGCTAAGTCTGGGTCATTGGTACAGTATAAAAATATAAAATTCCCTCACAACTTGCCTAAGAAAATCGTGAATCGGAATTTTTCCCCAATATGTTCATAATTATAACAACCTATTAGAATGAGCAGTTCATCCACAAATCATATTTTTCTGAAAAATTAAATACAAAACGAATAAATGTTTGCGTTTTTTTGTCCCCAATTTGACTGCACACAGCTGATAATATACGATTTATTTTCAAATGCAAATGTTACTTTTATATCAATCAAAGGTTATTGTTTGATATATCATTGATTCAAACAATTATCCTGCTCCCAAAATTCACTTAATTCCATAACTGGTCAACTCGCTACACAGTTTCAAATAACACAATGACAGCCATTTACAAAAAACAAGAGGCCCCAGGGGGCCTGAGGGCGCTCACCTGACATGGTAGCCTAAATATCAACCCAGAGAATTGATTTCCACAAGTTGCATCTGCTCCTCCTAATAAAAGCTGAAACCAAATATCCAAATATTCTGACCAGTGGATCTAAAAAAAGATTTTTAAAGAATATTCCTCATATTGAACTAAGTCATAATTCGGTCTCCCACAGGGAGCCCATATATGAACCCAGGGACTTGGCTTTAACAAACCTGAAACTCACATCCCTAAGGATTCTGCACACCAATTATCAAAACATTCCGACTGCTGGATCTGAAGAAGATTTTTAAAGAAAATTCCTCATTTTGAACCAAGTTACAATTCGAGCTCCCACAATCAGCCCAAATAGGGACATGGCTTGAACAAACTTGAATCTTACCCCCCCCCCCCCCCCCCCCCCCCCCCCCCCCCCCTAAGAATGCTGCATAAAAAATATCAAAAGCATTCATCTGCTGGATCTGAAGATTTTTAAAGAAAATTCCTCATTTTGAACTAAGTTGTCATTCAGGCTCCCATAGTGAGCCCAAATATGAACCAAGGGACTTGGCTTGAACAAACTTGACTCTCAGCCCCCTAAGGTTGCTCCATGCCAAATATCAAAACATTCCAACATTCCAACTGCTGAATCTGAAGAAGAAGATTTTTAAAGAAAAATTCCTCATATTGACTACGTTATAATTTGGGCTCCCACAGGCAGCCCAAATATAGACCCATGGACTTGGCTTTAACACACTTGAATCCCCCCTCCCTCAAGGATGCTACTCACCACATATCAAACCATTCCGACTGCTGGATCTGAAGAAGAAGATTTTTAAGAAAATTCCTCATTTCGAACAAAGTTACAATTCAAGCTCCCACAGTGAGCCCAAATATGGACCTAGGGACATGGCTTGAACAAACTTGCATCTCACCCCCCCTAAGGATGCTGCATACCAAATATCACAAGTTTCTGCCTGCTGGATCTTGAGAAGAAGATTTTCAAAGAAATTTGCCTGAAATGCACTAAGTTCAAATTTGGGCTCCTAAGCTGAGCCCAAATATAAAACCAGGGGGCCGATTTGAACAAACTTGAATCAGATCCACCCCACAATGTTGCATACCAAATATCACAAGATTCTGCCTGCTGGATCTGGAGAAGATTTTTGAAGAAATTTGCCTGAAATGCACTAAGTTTGAAATTGGGCTTCTATAGTGAGCCCAAATATGAATCCAGGTGGCTGATTTGAACAAATTGGAATCAGATCCACCCCACAATGTTGCATACCAAATATCAAAAGATTCTGCCTGCAGGATCTGGAGAAGAAGATTTTTGAAGAAATTTGCTTGAAATGCACTAAGTTCGAATTCGAGCTTCTATAGTGAGCCCAAAAATGAATCTAGGGAGCCGATTTGAACAAAATAGAATCAGATCCACCCCACAATGTTGCATACCAAATATCAAAAGATTCTGTCTGCTGGATCTGGAGAAGAAGATTTTTTAAGAAATTTGCCTGAAAAGCACTAAGTTCAAATTTGGGCTCCTATACTGAGCCCAAATATAATCCCAGGGAGCCGATTTGAGCAAACTTGAATCAGATCCACCCCACAATGTTGCATACCCAATATCAAAAGATTCTGCCTGCTGGATCTTGAGAAGAAGATTTTCAAAGAAATTTGCCTGAAATGCACTAAGTTCAAATTTGGGCTCCTATACTGAGCCCAAATATAAACCCAAGGGGCCGATTTGAACGAACTTGAATCAGATCCACCCCACAATGTTGCATACCAAATATCAAAAGATTCTGCCTGCTGGATGTAGAGAAGAAGATTTTCAAAGAAATTTGCCTGAAATGCAGTAAGTTCAAATTTGGGCTCCTATACTGAGCCCAAATATAAACCCAGGGGGCCGACTTGAACAAACTTGAATCAGATCCACCCCACAATGTTGCATGCCAAATAGCAAAAGATTCTGCCTGCTGGATCTGGAGAAGAAGATTTTTTAAGAAATTTGTCTGAAATGCACTAAGTTCGAAATCGGGCTCCTATACTGAGCCCAAATATGAACCCAGGGGGCCGATTTGAACAAACTTGAATCAGATCCACCCTACAATGTTGCATACCAAATATCAAAAGATTCTGCCTGCTGGATCTGGAGAAGAAGATTTTTTAATGTTTTTCCCATTGCCTACAGTGTTAAAAAGTGCTGACTCAGCACTTTTTCAAAGTCCCAAAACTGTACCCTATGATAAAACTGATGGCAATTTTTTTTTACCAATTCTTTCTGTTGGTCCTAAGGAAGCTTCACACCAAATAAAAATTCTCGGTGCCGTGCAGTTTTGGAGATATGGGCGTTTTAATTTTTTTCTATTTTTAGCTCCTGCGGTTCCCATGGGGCTACGGGAAAAAAAAAATCAGCATAAATTAGGTACTTATGACCCAATAAGCCCTCACATAAAATTTGGTTCAAATCAGCCTCTCGGTTTGGAAAATAGAAATTTTGGGTGGGGCAAAAAATTTTACCCCTCCCATAACGACGCCAAGTATAGCCCCACAAACTTCTCTTGAACGAATCTGAGTCTACACCTCAAAAGGAAGCTGCACACCAAATATCAAGTCTCTGCTACTGCTGGTTCATGAGAATAAGATTTTTTAAGATTTCAGCACACTTTTTGGGTGTGGCCCTACCCACGGGCGAGGCAACTTGATTTGAACAAAATCAAATTGCGATGTCATAACAAACTATTATCTCAAATATCAATTAAATTGGTTCAGCGGTTTGGGAGGAGAAGACGCAAACACCATGTTCACGGACGCCGGACGACGGACGGTGAGTGATCACTATAGCTCTCCTGACTGAAAGTCAGGTGAGCTAAAAAACAACAATGTCTGGAGAACGTGTTCCATTCAACACTGCGCCTGACTCGGCAGAGTTTCTCAGGGTTGGTGCAAATCAACCTTGGTGCGAATCAACCATTCCCCTTTGTAATTGTTGTGAGTCTGAAAGACACTGCCGCTCTGTCTGTTGTTATACTTACTTTTTACGGTATAAAACATTTTCTGACTTGAGTATTGCTAAAACCCACCCACTTTATCAAAGTATGCTGTAGAATAAATGCAGAGTGTGTGGTATTCAAAATTCGCTAACGCAAGCATTGGTACTATCGATTTACCGAAATGAGCATAATAACTTGAATTTTAAAAGATTTTTGGAGGTGATAAAAAGGTTGCATGTGCAGGAAAAATGACCATGCGTGTGGGCCTGAGAAACTGAGGTTATTTTTTTATGGCCTTAACTCCCCATATTAAATATCAAAGCATTCTCACTGGTGGATCAGCAAAAGAATATTTTCAAAGAGTATTCCTCATATTGCGCAAAGTTAAAATTCCCATATGGAGCCCATATATGAACCAGCGACTAATCCCCAAGGGTGCTGTATAATAAATATATATACAAAATTCTGACTGGTGGATCTGAAGAAGATATTCAAATAATATTCCTCATGAAATAAGTTAAAATTCAGGCTCCCAAAGGGAATCCGGAATAAAAACCCATGGACTTGATTTAACAAATTTGAATCTGCCCCCCCCCCCCCCCTCCCCCCCCCCCCCCCCCCCCCCCCCCCCCCCCCCCATAAGGATGCTGAATACTAAATATCAAAAGATTCTCACTGGTGAAACAGAAGATGATTTTCATAGAATTTTCCATCATATTACACTAAGTTAAAATTTGGGCTGTGATAAGGAGCCAAAATATGAACTCATGTACTCAATTTGAACAAATATGAATCTGACCCCTATAAAGATGCTGTTAACCAAATATTAAAAGATTCTAACAGGCTGATCAGAAGAAGATTTTCAAACAATATTCCTCATATTGCACCAAGTTAAAATTTGGGCTCCCATATAGGAACCCAGGGACTTGATTTGAACAAACTTTAGTTTAATCCTCCTAAGTACTTCATATCAAAAATCAAAAGATTCTGACCTATGCTTCTGGAGAAGATTTTTTTAATTTTTGAAAATATGCCAACTCAGCATTTTTTATTTCCCACTGGGTTCCCAATGACACAACAGCCTTTTTGCCAATTCAATTCTAAATGACCTAAGGATGCTTCATACCAAATAACAGCTCTCTGTTCCATGCAGTCTTGGAAATATTGACGTTTGAAATATTTTCTATTTTCAGTGACCCAATTATGTCATATACCGAAGTTGGTTTAAATCAATCTGTTGGTTTAAATCAACCTGTTGGTTCTGAAAATGGAAATTTTTGGTGGGGCCATAAATCTTCTCTTTCCCAAAACTGACCATATTGCACCTCAAACTCATCTTGAATTAACTTTAGGGTACATCTCAAAAGGATGCTAAATACCACATATGAAGTTATTCCATCCATCATGAGAAGAAGATTTTTTAAAAAATTTGTGTCAATTTCCCCACCGCACAACCCCCCTCACACCCGACCCCCCACTTCTTCCCTGTGAGGTAACTTATCATTGTTGACACAACTGACCCACCCCAGTCATCATGCACATGAAATTTTATTCGAATCGGTCCAGTAGTTTGGGAGAATAAGGCTCAAACATCAACTTTACGATGGACCCGCCCCTAGTTAGACTGAGTGACTGAGTCAATAAATTATACTCTCCCCATTTATATAAAAATTAGCTGAATTAACTGAACTCTTTCATCCCTGCATTAATAAAACGTTTGGGTATGGTTTGGGTATGGTGTAACATCAATGAGGAACAAAGCATTAACCGATAGAGTGCTAAACTATTTTAGGTCATCAGAATTTGTTCATAAGTTTTTGACTTGTTACAATTTATAGGAGAGTGCCTACTGGCACTCTCCCATAAACTGTAACAAGACAAATTCATACAGACTAAATAATTTCACTTCAAAGATAATATGAAGCATATCCATTGAATATGGTGTCTTCAAGTTGTGTTGTGATACTGTACTTCAGAGAAAAGTTTGAAAATGGCCTTCCTGCTCTCTACCAGTTGAGGCAGAGGAAAGAAAATGAAATGCCTCTAATTTTTTGATCCCAGCCCTAAGCTTTTAGTGAGCATGTGACAAAAACAACTAGAGGTGTGACTGTCCCAGATGGACCTGTCCATTCTCCCCCCCCCCCCCCGCCATTATTCTAACATGAAAAGGGGCATAACTCTGGCAAAAAATTCACGCATTCTAAGACAAAGAGGGGCATAACTCTGGTAAAAAAAAAGTCTGATCGAAACTATAATTGCAAGTGTACAGGTTCATATGCTGGTGAACATCCATACCAAGTTTCAAAGGAATCTACCCATGAACATCTGAGAAAATCTGCAGACAAAATTTGCGCATTCTAAGATGAGAAGAGGCATAACTCTGGTAAAAAAAGGTTCGATCAAAACTATAATTGCAGGTGCAGAGGTTCCTATGGTAGTAAACATCCATAACAAGTTTTGAAGGAATCGACCCATAAATATCTGGGAAAATCTCCAGATGAAATTCTATGCAATTCAGGTATTCTAAGATGAAAGGGGACATAACTCTGTTAAAATGTAAATTACTTAAATGTAAGTTATCAGAAACAGAGCTTTGCACGTTCTATGGTGAAACAAAAGAGACAGCCGTGTATCTCTTTTTTGACTGTTCCATTTCAAAAATAATTTTACTGAATCTGTCCCAACTTCTGAAAGAGAAATGCAACATATCATTTCCAGTAACTCCCAAATATGTCATTCTAGGCCAATGCATTGAAGATAATGAATTAGATATCTCTGTTGATACGGGCTATCTGAGTGCACTTCTGTACAAAAAATTCTATTCCTGTAGATTGAGCAAATGTCTCCCGGTGATGGAAAATTATATCGATCAGTTGAAATATTACCGCAGTCTTGAACTGTTGCCCACTATTCTTACATGGAAACAAGAGCACTGCCTAGCGGGACATTATACGCCTGTTTTGTATTTTTGATGGGGGGAGTGAGGGTGAAAATTTTTCGGACCAACCCCATATTCGAACTTGACCTGTATTTTGTTGTGATTAAACAACATACCAAGTTTGGAACCAATCGGAAAACAAATATTAAAAGTTATCATCTGGAAACCAAATATTTGATGCATTCTATGTCCAACAAGGGCCATAAATCAGGGGAACTTCGAAGTTCGAACTGACCCCATATTTGAACTTGACCTGTCTTGTGTTCTGATTAAACCACGCACCAAGTTTAGGAGTCAATCGAAAAAAAAATACTAAAGTTATCATCTGGAAACCAAATGTTGATGAATGGACAGACTGACAGATGGACAAATGGATGGACAGACAGACAGACTGATTCCATAATTCAACGTTTTTCAACAGGCGTATAAAAAATCAGTCAGGCCATACTAAAGTTATAATCCAGAAAACACAAAATGCACAAATTCAAGAGGAATAACTCTGGAAAGGTACATGTGATTTTGGCTGAAAGTGAACTTGAGCTGTGCTTTGTGGTCATAAACAAAATCTGAGAATTTGAAACAAATTGGTCAAGGCAAACTAAAGTTATCATCCGGAAACCACATAATTCACAAATTTGCAATCATTCACAGGGAATAACTATGGAACGCTACATGTGATTATGGCCAAAGGTGAACTTGAGAGCTGTGCTTTGTGGTCAAAAACAAAATCTGAGAATTTGAAAAAAATCGGTCATGGCAAACTAAAGTTATCATCCGGAAACCACAAAATCCATAATTTCGCAATCATTCAAGGGGAATAACTCGGGAAAGGTATATGCGATTGTGGTCAAAAGAGAACTTGAGCTGTATTTTGTGGTCAAAAACAAAAAACTGAAAATTTGAAATAAATCGGTCAAGGCAAACTAAAGTTATCGTCCGGAAACGAGAAGTTGGGCTAAATTCCCATAAATAAAAGGCCATGACTCTACTGTAAATGGGCCGCTAGAAACAGAATTCGAACCCATCCTGTATTTTGTCATACTAAATCCACATGCCAAATTTAACTCAGTTCAAACCATTACAACTAAAGTTATTGTCCGGAAACAAAATGTGTCCATGGACGGACAGACAGACTGGTGGAGAGACCATTCACATAATACGTCCCGTTTTTCAAAAAGGCGTATAAAAACAACATCTGAAAAATTTGGTGTCAATCCGTAAAGGCGTTTGGCTTTAAATGAACGGAAACCAATTTTTTTTTCAAGAATTGTGTTTTCAAAGGGCCATAACTCTGCAGCAGATGGACTGAGAAACACCAATATCGAACTTGACCTGTATTTTATTGCTACAAACAACATCTGAAAGTTTGATGTCGATCCGTCAAGGCGTTCAACTTTAAATGAAGGGAAATCAATTTTTTTTTAAAGATTGTGTTTTCAAAGGGCCATAACTCTGCAGCGGATGGACTGAGAAACACCAATATCGAACTTGACCTGTATTTTATTGCTAAAAACAACATCTGAAAAATTTGGTGTCAATCCGTCAAGGCGTTCAGCTTTAAATTAACGGAAACCAATTTTTTAAGAAAAATTGTGTTTTCAAAGGGCCATAACTCTGCAGCAGATGGACTGAGAAACACCAATATCGAACTTGACCTGTATTTTATTGCTAAAAACAACTTCTGAAAGTTTGATGTCGATCCGTCAAGGCATTGGGCTTTAAATGAACGGAAACCAAATTGTTTACGGACAGACAGAAGGACAGATGGACGGACAGACAGACTGATAACATAATACGTCCCATTTTTATAAACGGGCGTATGAAAAAATCAATCGCAATGCGAGCAAGATGGACTGCACTGGGTGGCTCAATTCGGGATTGATCAAAGAACCAATTTCGAACTGTGTCATTGGGTTCAGTCCTTCTTGCTCAGACCGGAGCTAAGAAATATATAAAAAGTAATTTCCTTCTTCCTATTGCATTGTGCTTAATAACGAGCGTAAGAAGAAATGCCACATACAGATATAACTCTCATACAATATATAAAAAACCATGAGATCTCCAGACTCCTTTACAGAAAATATATGAATTTCTTAAGTTATACAAAAGACATTACTTCTGTGCAGCATATCTACTATACTAATTTTTTTCAAGATTAAGCAGTTCAGGTTTATATATTGTCACCTATATATACATATATTTAAATTTCAATGTACACAAGTTTGTATCTGAAATAAAAAAATATGAAAAACAAAAACTCTGTCAAAACCCATCCGATTGAAACTAAAATTGCAGGTGGGCAGGATCCCATGGTATTAAATATCCATACTAAGTTTCAAAAGAATCGACCCATAAACATCTGAGAAAATTTCCGGACAAAATTTGCACATTCTAAGATGAAAAGGGGCTTAACTTTGCGAAAAAAGGTCTGATCAAAACTATAATTGCAGGTGCACAGGTTCCCATGGTAGTAAACATTCATACCAAGTTTCAAAGGAATCGACCCATAAAAAAATCTGAGAAAATCTCTGGACAAAATTATAGCCCCACCCCCGCCACCCCAACTCATTAATTTTATCTTCACTGATAAATCTACATGTATATGTATCTCACTTTTTGAAACTACAAAGCTTTCCTTAGCTGCTTGTCGTGTGATTTAAAATTTAGCAGGATACTGGACTAGTAACATTCCCCACTCATATTGATTCTACTGAAACCTATACTTTTAGATGCATGAAATTGACATTCATCATTCTCAGAATGTGCTGTGAGGAAGGCAAGTAGCCAAATTTTGAGTTGATCTGAGTGATAGCATTCCCCCACCCCAACTATTGTCATCATAAAAACCATAACACTGATGCAGTCATTCATATATGGATATTGCATGAGACATTGCATTTATGATACCCATATTTCACATTTATGTGCCTTTTATTTTTGAACATAGTAAAATATATTTTCAAAATAATATCTTTAAAAAAAACAAAAACATGACCACCAATGCTTTTTATTGCATGTAACCTGAACCAAACCATTTACCTTTTTACCCTAAACTATCTTCAATAAATCCATTGTTTCATGTCAAGTAATAAATATTACACAGCAGTTAATGTTATAGCAGCACCAGATACAACTGAAAGTTCTCCTCAAATTTCAAGTTTGTCCGTGACATTTGAGTAAATACTTTGATGCTAGGATGAATCTTCTTTTGCTTCATTCATAGCTTCAATAAATTTCTCTGCTTCGTCTGGATTTTCTTTCATCCACTTATCAGCTGTGTTCGACTTCAACCAGTCAGAAGATTTTATTTGTGAATTCAACAATATCAACAAATCTTCAAGTGATTCTGCACAAAATAAATGATCATTTGTATTATTAATCACAATATTTGAAAAAAAAAATAAGGCTCCAATAAAATAATGGTTATTGGAAAGTCAAAACAGATAAAAAAGTGAAAAGGAGTAATTTTTTTGGTATATAGTTAAACCCTTTCACCAACAAGAGAGTAAACAATGTCTGGCCAGCACAATTCACAAAAATTTCCATTAAATCTTTTTTTCGGTTTTCAATTATTGCCTCCAAAACACAGTTTATTGCCCGATTGTTGAGCTTGTTCCAATGAGATGCCATAAGCTATGTTTTGGAGGAAAAAATATTGATAGTGTCAAAGACACTGTTGCTTAACTTGACTGTGTGTAGTGTTTGATGAAAAGGATAATGTTCAATGTTTATGAAAGGATTATGAAATAAAACAAGAATTGTGATAACTGAGGATATGTTAAGTTCTGTTGCCCACATGCCATGTTTTCAAACATAATTTGAGGTGAAGACTGTACTAAAGAATTGAGGCCTGGGTTAATGTGGCCCTCACAGTTAATGTATGTTACCAAATTACACTAAAATCATTCCAAAACGAGTCATCCAATCAAGTTATAATGTCCCTTGACAAATATAACTCATTAGACTTTGCAAAAGGAATTTAGACCATGTGACGATTCGGCGGTCACTGCTGACCGATCATGACCAAAATATGAGAGTCTCATCTAGATATCATACAAAGTTATCCTACCAAGTTACAATGAAATCCCTTCATAAAAACCTGCAGACAGTGCTAAAGGAATCTAGGTCACATGACAGGCAGCGATAATGGCTGACCGATCGTGTCCAAAATAGGACAGTCTCATCTAGACATCATACTGAGTTATCCTTCCAAGTTGCAATGAAATCGCTTCATAAATATTAATTGTAGACTGTGCTAAACAAATCTAGGTCATGTGCCTGTGCGGCCATCACGGTTGAACGATCACGGCCAAAATAGGACGTTCTCATCTAGACATTATATTGAGTCATCCTACAAATTTGCAATGAAATCCCTTCATAAATGCAAGCTGTAGACTGTACTAAAGGAATCTAGGTAATGTGCCCCTGCGGCTTTCACAGTTGACTGAACCCAACCAAAATAGGACGTTCTCATCTGGACATTATACAGAGTCATCCTACGAAGTTACAATAAAATCCCTTCATAAATATGACCTGTAGACTGTGCTAATTGTTTTCGGGTTTCAGACCTGTGCAGCCGACATGGTTAACCGATCGCAACCAAAATAGGACATTCTCATCTAGACCTTATACTGAGTCATCCTACCAATTTACAATGAAATCCCTTCATAAATACGACCTGTAGGCTGTGCTAAAGGTTTTGGGGTTTCGTGCTTGTGTACCCATCGGGGTTAACCGATTGTGACCAAAAGAGGACGCTCTCATCTAGACAGTACATGGAGTCATTCTACCAAGTTAGAATGAAATCTCTTCAGATATTTATTTATTGGGGTTTAAGGTCACATACTTATGCACAATGGCTAATCGTGACTGTGACAGTTTTACAGGTGGAGGAAGCCGGAGTACCCGGAGAGAACCACCGAGCAACGACGAGCACCTGTCAGCTCCTCAACATTCTAACTCTGTTCAAGCTCTGCTCAAGCACGGTTACAGAGTTACCAAAAGGGGACGTTCTCTTCTGGACATGATCTCAAACCTGCATATGATATTTTCTGATGATCAGACAAGAACTACAGGATGTAGCCTGTGCTAAAGAAAATGTGAACAGACTCAGATTTACAGACTCACAGACACAGGCAATAGCTTATCTTGACTTTGTCGAGTTAACTTAAAAATTTTAATTTATTAAAAAAAAGTGTTGTCTTTTAGTCAAGTTAGGCAAAGAGTCTTTTAGTCATGTTAGGCAAAGTCTTGTTTGTTTGTGTATTGGGGTTCGACAATACAAAAAACTAGATAAAAAGTCAATGAAAATGACTAAAGACCTGATTGGAACATGCAGGAACTTGATTTGAACAAACTTAAATCAGACCCAACTAAGGATGCTGTATATCAAATATCAAAAGATTCTGACTGGTGGATCTGAAAAAGACTTTTTTTTAGATTTTCTCAGATTGCACGAAGTTAAAATTTGGGCTCACATAATGATCCCAAATATGGACCCAGGTACTTGATCTGAAGAAACTTGAATTTAACCCCAGTATAAGGATGCTGTATACCAATTTACGAAATATTAAAAGATTCTGACTGGTGGATCTGAAGAAGATTTTCGAAGAACATTCCTCATATTATGCAAATATGAACCAATGGACTTGATTTTAACCCAATTTGAAGCTGGCAAACATTAAATATCATGATATGACAATGGGTCAAAGTCATTACACAAGGTTAGGTTATGGGTAACAATTGTGTGAAGCATGAACAAGATCTGTCACACAGATTCAATTATACAGACCAGACAAGGGCTGTATAACAATATCAAAGTCTTGTTGTCTGTGACCTTGACCTTTACAGTATGACCTTGGATCAAAGTCACGACACACTTTTGTGTCATGAGAAATAATTGTACCAACTATGAATAAGATCTGTCAATCATACCAAGTTATATGAACCAGACAAGGGCTGTATAACAATATAAAATTTTGCTGCCTGTGACCTTGACCTTGATGATATGAGCTTGGATCAAATTCATGACAAACCTTTAAGTCATGAGTAATAACTGTACCAACTATGAATAAGATCTGTCAATCACACCAAGTTATATGGACTGGACAAGGGCTGTATAACAATATCCAAGTTTTGCTGCCTGTGACCTTGACCTTGATGTTATGACCTTGGATCAATGATGCAACACACCTTTGAGTCATGAGCAATAATTGTACCAAGTATGAAAAAGATCTATGGATTAGATCAAATTACATGGACCGGACAAACAAGGAGGAAGGCGACGGACGGACAATGGACAACTTACCATTAGAAAAGCATCACTGACATTCTGTCAGGTGGAGCTAATATTCAGTGGTTAAGAAATTATGGCCAGACAAACAAATGTCAAAGTTTTTCTAAGTGTCACCTTATCATACGGCCTGTGACCTTGACCTTCAGGGACACATACCATATTATAATTTGCGACACACTGTCTTTTGATATTACATATTGTTATGAAGTTTCATTGAAAAATATTCAGTGGTTAAAGAAATTATGGCCCAGACAAACAAATGTCAAAGTTTTTCTAAGTGTCACCTTATCATAGGGCCTGTGACCTTGACCTTGAGAGGCACATATAATATTATAATTAGCAACATTGGTATTACATACTGTTATAAAGTTTCATTAAAAAAATTCAGTGGTTAAGATATTATGGCCCGGACAAACAAAATGTTGACGATGGATAGACGGACAGATAACTTAGTATCAGAAAAGCTCCGCTGACATTTTGTCAGGCGGAGCTAACAATTACCTGTTCAGTGCAGTTTTGAAAGTACGGATATTTGAAATTATTTTCATGTCCTGGGGTTCCTGTAGTTGTAGGAGAATTTTTTTTTTTGCATGAATCAAGTACTTATGACTCAAAATATTGCCAACTAAATTTGGTTTAAATCGGCGAATCGGTTCTGAACGTAGAAAGTTCAGGTGGGGCCAAAATTCTTGGCCTTACAAGAACAATTGAAAACAATGCCTCTCAAACTTGCCTTGAAAGTACATTAGTATACATCTCAAATGAAATCTGGATGCCAAATATAAACTTGTTCCACCCATTGGATCACAAGAAGAAGACTATTTTTTAAAGTATTCAAATTTTCCAAGCATGTAAATAATTTTTATGTGGTTTTCGTCATGGTGACAGGTACCAACAATTTTGTGACTGTCATCCTGTACTCGGTACCAGACATACAGATCACTATCCAATATAATGGTGTACCATTACTCAGAAGAAAGGTATATATTTTTGTCTATAAAGAAGTCCATGCTGATGGAAACTGATGCTTGTTGATTGTACATAATCCATATGTTTATTTCACACATACCTATATATAATGGACACGGAGTCAAAAAAGAAAGTATAATAAACTTTGAGGAACACTTTTTTTTAGTATTATCGACTTTAATCCCAAACAAATCATTGTAAATTCATATTTCGAGACTAGCTGTATGAATTTGCATAATTTCATGTTCTTACTCTTGCCAGCGTCACGTCAGGACGTTGCAATTCAGACATGGGGTGAAATGAAAAGTTCACACATGCAGTCAGTAGCATGTATGTCCACCGTTTGCCTCTTAAATGGCAAGACATTGACGGCGCATGGACCTGATAAGTCTCTGGATGTCACTCTGTGGTACTGCGTTCCACTCCCGCCTTAAAACATTACGTAACTCGCCTAACATCTGAAGATCATGAAGTCATACCCACTGGTCCAATTGATACTAAAGATGCTCGATTGCTGGCGAAAGTGGGGGGCCAGGGAAGAAGTTCGATGCTCTGCTCCTCAAGAAAGTCATGAGAGATACGCACCACGTGACATCGGGCATTGTCTTTCTGGAATAATTGCAATCCGACGTTAGCGTTGAACAATGGGACAACAACAACATGAAGAATTTCGTCCCTATATCGTTGTGCATTCAGATTATCAATAATGAAGATCAACTGCATTCAATGGTGCAAGGAAATTCCTGCCCAAACCATTACACTACCCTCGCCCGAAACGGTTGCATTCCTGCACGCAAGCATCAGAAAACCGTTCTCCTCGTCGGCGATACACTCTTGCTCTACCATCAGCGTGCCGTAGACAAAATCATGATTCATCACTAAAAAGAACTGTGCTCCAATGCTGCTGAGTCCAGCGAACATGCTGACATACCCATTCCATTCTAACGGTACGATGAAGTTGGGTAAGGATTGGTCCGTGGTATGGATGCCTACTGCGGACGCCATGTTCAGCGAGTCTGTTGTCGACAGTTTGTGCACTGATTCTATTGTTAGTTGTACCAGGAGTAATTGCTGCTATCCTCATCGCCGGAAGGAAGCGATCCCGCAAGTGAGATGTCCTAATGTGTCGGTCTTGTGCAGGGGTCGTAACTATTGGTCAACCTGAGCGCGGTTGGTCGGCAGTAGATCCAGTGGTTCTATACCTTCCAATGAGATGGTAAATAGTGACCACAGTGACTCTGAACTCACCAGCAAGCTCATCTGGAGGTATCCCAGCCTCATGCATACTAATGGCATGCAACCTCTGATCTTCGGTTAACCTTGGCATTTTTTAAAATGTCGGAAGACAAAAACTAGCGTGTTTTCTCAATAAACCAGGCTTTCGAGCACAGCATAACACAAAGAAAATTGTCCGTCATCCATTCAATTTGACAATCTCGGGTAGCACGTGCTATTTTGAAATCCGTAGCGAAATTGTATATGGTTGGGTGGACAACAACAACATGTTATTAAACTCTTTGCACAACTTCTTGTCCACAAAATATGCAACATTAGAACTATTATATTTCATCCGTTATGCTATATTTTCACATTTGTTTCTATTAAACTTCCTTTTTGACTCAGTATATATATAATAAAAAAAAAAATCTATATTCTGATGAAACAAATCTGTTTCAAGTGTGCTGGATCTGAGAGATGCAAGAGCCTAAGGTGAAAGAAATTCGTCTAAATAGAACAATTTTCACTTAGCTTTCGGTCTGATGAAGACCTTCTTCAGGGTAGACAGAACAAGACAAAATGTGTACACAGATGACGAATGAAATGAAATGTGGTGATAAAAGTTCTTGTAAGCCAAATTTTCACTAAATGGGTGTGTAATACAACTCGAAAAGAAACCGGGATAAAAGTAGAAAGCAAAAGGTAAAAAAAAATACTGTTAAGACAAATCTTGAAAAGTATTCTAGTAAGTCCTAACTCCCGGTAAAACCTGTTATTCATATAACCTTCGAAAATTAAAAGGAACTGAAATTTTGAAATGTCAAGATACTTCCATGTATTACAAGAAAGTATGATAACTGGATGATTTAAAAAAAAGTGCAGTCTGTCACCTTAAAATGCACCAAGTAGTCTGCTAGGAGGAAATTTTAGAGTTTGGTATTTTTCTAGCTGATGCGAAACGGCATGGGGATGTGCTAGGACTGCCCCTGCTGTAGGATAGAGCCACTGAAGGCCTGTTATTCACTGTTACTGGTGCAGGGAAGCGACTAAGTAAAACTTGCATCAACAAGACCATTGCTAATGGGTTCCGACGCTGCCTAAAACACTTGGATGATCACCAGAAGTTAAAAGTTAACAGATTTTGCAGGAGGATTAATGGCAGAAAATGTGTAAAAAGGCTAAAAAGACAATGAAGATGATGAAAATAGTACCATTGGACAAAAATAAAATGTGTCCATGTCACTGAGTGCAGTTGCTTGTAATTTTCAGAATTGGTACTGTGATCCTTGATCGACAGTTACGTATCTTTGTCGAGTGCCTGGACTGCGTGGAAACACAGTGGATCACCTGGAAACCGAGAGGGCAATTTGCCCCTGCTTAAGAATAGTTTGAAGTTCTGTTGAGACCGAGAGGTCTATATGTGCATAGCTGTTCGATCCAGGTTTCCCAGGCTTTTGTCCAGTCAGACTTTGAATCAATGATGAAGGTCTGAAAAGAAGTAAAAGGGTGACCCGTTGACATGCAGTGTCATTTAATGGCACAGTCACGCTCCATTTTTTTGAATACCCGGTGGTTATTTACACGTATGTCAAGCGGGGTACAGGTTTTGCCGACATACTAGATTTGACAAATTCCACATTGAAGTAGATAGGTCACATTGAAACTTTTGCAGGTGCCGCAGCAAAAAATTCTAAAAAAGATTCCCCAGTACTGGTGCTGTTGAATGAATCGTATGCAGGCATCATGGTGCACTTTTTACAACTGGTTTTCCCACAGGCTTGCCTGAAACCAAGTTCAGAATACACTGGACTGAGGCTGGCACGAACAAGAATGTTGCAAATGTTATTTGGATGCTTGAAAGCCACGACTGGAAGCTTGGGAATTGTCTTGGATAAGGCTGGAGCATTCTCAATAAGCGTCCAGTGTTTTTGAAGTAAGTTGGAAAGATTGGAAAGATCTAGGTGAAATGATGTGACAAAAGGTAAGCACGCATTCTTGTAATATTGTAACAGATAGTCCCGCACTAGTGCATTAGCTTTACTGACGGCACTGGTAACCCGTTCTTGCCTGTAGATGCGGCTTGCAAGATGAGACCAAAGATCAGAAAAAGCAGCTTCCTTGTCAGAAGGCTCAGAACAGATTCTCTTGATTCTGATAAAGAGAATGTATGGAATGTTTTTAACAATGTGCCTAGGATGGCAACTAGATGGAAGCAAATATTGTTGTGAGTCTGTAGGTTTGCAATATAAGCTTGTAACAATGTGGTTATTGACAATGTGTGAGGTGGTATCAAGAAAGGTGATGCTATCCGAAGGGATTTCTGCAGTGAATTTAATGGAATGGTGAAGTGTGTTGCAGAAGGAGACAAACTCCAAAAGATCAGATTTAGTTCCACTCCATTTTAAATCAATATCAATAATGAACCTGAGCCAAGATGTGTTCAAGGGAAATGGTGAGGAAAAGATAAGCTTTTCAAGATGACCTAAAAAAATGTTGGCTTAAGAAGGAGCCAATGTGCGTGCCCATGGCCGTACCACTGATCTGAAAATAGTTCCCGCCATTGAATTGAAAATCGTTTAACTTCAGAACAAGTGTGATGAGATCTACAAGGTGCTCTGTAGGGGGGTCCAAACATGAATGTGTATCCAACACCTCCCTACAGGCTTCACTTCCTTCATAAAGGGGTATGTTTGTGTATAGACAAACCACATTCATCGTGCACAGCAGAGTGTCATCTGGGAGCTCACCCAGTTCATTCGTTTTTCTGAGTCAGTGAGTGGTTTCTCTCAGATGGGACAGCAATTTTTCAATGAGAGGTCGCAGATATGATTTGGGCGACCTGGATTCCCTGCTTTGTGAATTTTTGGTAGAAGTTTCCTCGGAGATGTGCCCCTCTTGTAGATGGATGTGACGGTTTCTGATACTTGGAGACAATTCATTGGTAGGATCACGATCTAGTTGTTGGTAGAAACTAGCATCTGATAGCCATCTTTCTGCTTCAGCTATGTATACCGACTTATCCATGTTAACCACTGAGGAGACTTTTTCAGCGGATTTGATGACAATGTCTCACTGACGTAAACTGTGTGGTGCTGATCGTTCTTGTTTTGACAGGTTGTTGTGATGTGCAGAATAATATATATACATATATATATATATATAGAGAGAGAGAGAGATCTGATCAAAATCTTGTCTTCTTATCATTTATAGGACAGCTCTCCCTCTGAGAGCTTTCCAACTAAAGTGATGTCACGCATGCAGCCCGACTGTCCCAGGAATGGCAATGCTTAGATGCAAAATAGTTGGAGCCATTTTTTGTTAACAGTTTACCTAACGAATCTGCCATATCTGCACTCGTGATATACAAAATTTGCTATTCAAATTTTATTTTTTCATTTCTCTACTTCAAAACATACCTCATGACCTATTAATGGAACAAACTTGATGAGCTTGTTCCAATAAGAGTAATAAGCCATGGTTAGAAGTAAATAAAAAATGAAAAAATCTGATGTTTCAGAAAAATAATTTGTACTGTTGGCTTCAACTTGTGTTAGGTAAAGAATTAAAGATGCAGTACATGAAGCAATGTTGGGCTATATGAGTCAATTTTCTTTTTTGAATGTAATAACTCCCAATCCTTCAAAATGCATTTTGGGAATAATTGCCTAAGTGACAAGTTTGTGTGTGTGTGTGGGGAGGGGGGGGGGGGGGGGGGGGGGAGTTGTGGAACCTATATTGAAACCTGTATGTATTACTAGCTGTCTGGGTTTTTAACCAAAACTGTAAACAAGGGGGGAGAGGGGGGCAGTACGTAAGTTTAAAAAAAGGTTCCGCATGTAGTGACTGTAAATAGTTCAAAATGCATATTGGAGAAAAGTAGAAAAAAAGCTTAATTGGGGGTGGGGGGGGGGGGGGGGGGGGTAGGGGGTGGTGGTGTTTGTTTGGGTTTTAACCACAAACTTGGAGTCACCCTACCAAGCTACAATGAAATCCCTTCATAATCATGGCCTGTGGAATATTCTATAGGTTTTCGGGCTTCTGGCCTCTGTTGCCGTCACAGTTGCCCCAAAGGGGACGTTCTCATCTAGACATTATATGAAGTCAACCTATCACGTTACAATGAAATCCCTCCATAAATATGACCTGTAGACTGTGCTAAAGGTATTCTGGCTTCGGGCCCCTGTTGCCGTCACAGTTGCCCAAAAGGGGACGTTCTCATGTAGACATTATATGAAGTCAACCTATCAAGTTACAATGAAATCCCTCCATAAATATGACGTGTAGACTGTGCCAAAGGTTTTCGGGCTTCGGGCTCGGGCAGCCATTATGGTTGAATGATCGCAACCAAAAGGGGACATTCTCATCTGGGCATCATGTGGATTGATCCTACGGAGTTACAATGAACTCCCTTCATAAATATGACTGTAGACGGTGCTGAAGGTTTTCAGGTTTCAGGCACCTGTAGCTGTCAAAGTTGCCCAATCACGTCCAAAAGGGGACTTTAACATGTTGACATTATATGAAGTCAACCTATCAAGTTACAATGAAATCCCTCCATAAATAATATACCTGTAGACTGTGCTAAAGGTTTTCGGGTTTTGGGCTCGGGCAGGTGTGACGGTTGATAGATCACGCCCAAATGGGGAAATTCTCATGTAGACATCATACGGAGTCATCGTATCAAGTTACAATGAAATGCATCCATATTAAACATGACCTGCAGACTGTGCTAAAAGTTTTTGGGTTTCGGGCTTGGGCAGCCATCACGGTTGACAGATCATGCCCAAAGGGGGACGTTCTCATCTAGGCATTATACATTTGCATTCTATGAAGTTGCAATGAAATCCCTTCATAAATACGACCTGTAGACTGTGCTAATGGTTTTCGGGTTTTGGGCTCGGGCAGCCATACCGGTTGACCGATCATGACCAAAAGGGGACATTTTCATGTAGACATGACCTAAGACCTGCATATGAAATTTCGTGATGATCAGAAAAGAACTACCGGGTATAGCCTGTACTTGAAGGTTGAATAAAAAACTTTAACCACAAACTTTAACCAAGACTCCAAATGTCAACTAAACAGGAAAAGAAAAAAAAAAACAAAAAAAAAACACTTGAACCTTCAGTAAAATAACCACAAACTTTAACCAAAAACTCTAAATGTTAACAGACGGACAGACAGATAGACAGACGGACGGACGGACAAAAGTCATTACTATACCCCTTACTGTAAACAGTTGGGCTTATAAATGATAAATCAAATTTGAAACCAACTAAAGGTATATATAAACTTGCATCCATGTTTTGAGAAATCTAAATTTTATAGTAAACTTCCTTTCTTATTATACCTACCACAATTGTTTACTACAGGCTTGCACTACAGTGGAAGTCCCTAACTCGGAAAATATACTCTCTATTTTGATCTTTCCCAAGGGATTTGGGAAAGAAAAGTGGTGCAAAAGCACCAAGAAAAAATAAGCCAAAACCTGGTCGAGTGCGACCGGTGCACACCCAGTAGGGGATGCTCTTCTCCTAGTACAGATCCATGGCTCCTGGTACCAATGTGCAGTCAGTAACTAATGAATCATTCTTTTGAATCTGCCAACATTGGAGTTATGTGATCAACGGGGAGGAAGGATTCTTACCCGAATAAGAAGACTAGAGGGCCTCCATGTAAACAATTGTGGTAGGTATAATAAGAAAGAAAATTTACTATAAAATTTAGATTTCTTTTCAACCTAATCTACAATTGTTTACTACAGGATGAATAGACAATAGGAGGGAGGAGGGAGGGAATCACATAACCAACCCACACATAACCCGACTGCACTGGAACCGTGGATAGAAGAAGAGTCCCCAAGGCCTATCAAACCCTAGCATCACAAACATTAGTAAAAGACAATGAGAGATATGGCACTGCGTGATGCACTGACAGAAAGGACAGTAAAACAGCACAGGGCTGGAACTGACCTTGAAGCCGAATGGCTAGGGTAGACAACAGCCTGAGCAGAAGAAAGCGAGCCCAAAGAAAAAGGTCCTCAGACTGCTCCTGCAACTGACGCAGATAGAAGGTGGAGAAAGTAGAAGCATTTCTCCAGTAGGCTGCCTGCATAATATCCAACAGCTTGACGGAGTTACCATAAGTCCAGGAGGTAGACAAGGCATGCACCTCGTGGGCAGAAATACGACTGGTAATACAATCATCAGTTGCTAGACGAGCATAAGCTGCACGAATAGCAAGACAAATCCATCGAGAAATGGATTGAGGAGAGATCTTTTGTCGACCAGGAATAAGACTGCAACTGACGCAGATAGAAGGTGGAGAAAGTAGAAGCATTTCTCCAGTAGGCTGCCTGCATAACATCCGACAACTTGACAGAGTTAGCATAAGTCCAGGAGGTAGACGAGGCACACACCTCGTGGGCAGAAATATGAATGGTAATACAATCATCAGTCGCTAGATGAGCATAAGCCGCACGAATAGCAAGACAAATCCATCGAGAAATGGATTGAGGAGAGATCTTCTGTCGACCAGGAATAAGAGACAGAAAGAATCGTCTCCTGCCTTTCCTAATGAACGGCATCCGATTGAGATAAATGCGAAGTGCACAAACCAGACAGAGCAAAGGGCGATTACCCTCAGCCGAAGGAAGAGCCCTGATACAGACAGGAGGTGGAGTTGTTCCTGGTATCTGATTCTTAGCCAGAAAGGAGCAATCAGTGGTAAAAGTAACACTGTTGGCGGAGCTCCTGAAAAAGGCCGGATCAACTGAGAGGGCATGAAGCTCACTAACCCATCTGGCTGAGGCAAAAGCCATCAGAAAAGCTGTCTTGTATGTGAGAAAACGCAAAGCCACCTGCGATAAAGGTTCAAACGGTGTCCCCCCCCCCCCCCCCCTCCCACGGCAAAACAGCACCCAAGAAAGATTCCATCTTGGGGTAAGATGCAAAATCCTAGAATAAGCTTGGAGAGGTATAGATTAGTGCCGATACGATGCTTTTCCACATACGAAAAGGTCTCAGAAAGCATGGACCTGCACCCATTGATGGTAACAGGCTGGAGACCCCAAGAATCAAACAGATATACCAGAAACTCAGCAATCTGTGTTATCGAAGGACTGGCAGAATCAACAGAGCAATAAGCACACCATCGACAGAAGACCAACCACTTAGCCACAGAGGCTTAACCAGTGGAGTGCCGCCTTGAAGAAGAAATGCACTCCACTGCTCATCTCGAAAAACCTCTACAGAGGAGGCTGGACCTGACATAAGATATGCGTGAAGGCACAATGAAGTCGGGTCGACATGAAACCTCCTGGGTGACCTTGGCAAAGAAGGTCGTGACATAGAGGGAGACGTGCCAGAACCGCCACCAACAGAGAGCGGAGCTGATGGATCCACACCCGTTGAGGCGACAGGGGAGTGATCAGAATGATTTGACAACTGCAGGTCCTGATCTTGGCCAAAACCTGAGGCAGAATCGGAACCGGCGGGAAGGCGTAGCCGACTAGACCGTTCCAATTGAGTGACAACAGCATCCACGGCAAAAGCCAGAGGATCTGGACACGGGGACACAGAAGTGTCCACCTGATGGTTCCAATGGGTCGCAAAGAGATCAATGTGGGGACGACCCCAGAGATCACAAAGTGGCTGGAACACTGCCCTGTGAAGCATCCACTCGGTGGAAACGATCCTGCCCAGTCAGGACAGGGAGTCGGCTAGGACGTTCAGACAACCGGGAATGTGACGAACAACCACTCTGGAGTTGACATCCTGAGCAAGCAGTAGAAGATCCTGAGCCAGTTTGTACATGGAAACCGAGTGTATGCCACCCTGGTTCCGAATGTAAGTGACCACCGTCGAATTGTCGGACAACAGAAGGACCTGACGATTCAAAAGGTGGGGGGATCCACTGCCGGAAACTCAGAAGAGCAAGAAGCTCCTTCTGGTTGAAGTGAAGAGCTGCTTGATCCTGGTCCCATGAACCATGAAGGGAAAGGACGAGAGGATCCAACGTCGCACCCCATCCGAGATCGCTGGCATCTGCAGTCAGAACACGATCGGACGTGGGCAAGTCCAACGGAACTCCCTGCATAATCCACTGAACATCTGTCCAGGGAAGAAGGTGACGATGAAGAGAGTCTGCTAAGTGAAGCACCAGATCTAGAGGATCGACATTCGGTCTCCAACGACTGAGCAGAAAGTGTTGGAGAGGTCTGACATGCAGCCGACCGAGAGGAATGAGATCCGTCACCGAACTGCAGAGACCAAGCAGCCGGAGAATACTCTGAGTCATCGCAGACATGGACTGGGACAGAGTCAGGGTGAAAGCTGAAAGAATCACAGCCCTTGCTCGGGGAACCGCCACCGTATTCAGCTGAGTACGGAAGTCCATCCCCAGATGACAATACAACTGAGAAGGGACCAGGTCCGACTTCTCCTCGTTGACTCTGAACACTAGCGAAGTGAGCAAGCTCAACAATGTATCGACATCTGACTCCAGAAGAGCAGCATTGGAGTGCCTCTGGAGGATATCGTCCAGATATGCCGAATTAGTCACCCTGGACTGTGTGCGATGGAAGGATATCATATGCGACATCTATCGGGTGAAGGCCCAAGGAGCCAGGTTGAGGCCGAAAGGCATGGTCTTGAACTGGTAAACTTGCCCCAGACAAGCGAACCTGAGATACTTTCGCAATATCTGATGAATCAGAATGTGACAGAATGTGAAAGTAAGTGTCTCACAGGTCAATACTGGAAGCGAAATCCCCCTGGTGAATGGAGCGGCGAACCGACCTGAAAGTCTCCATGCTGAACTTGGGAGCAATGATAGACTGGTTCAAGATACTCAGCTCGATAACCGGTTGGAGTCGGCCGTCCTTCTTTGGCACCAAAAATGGGCGGGAATAAAATCCCACTGAATGAATGTTCTTGACGACCTCGATCGCCCCCTTTGACAGGAGATTGCCTATCTCCGTGATTAAAAGCTCCCGATGTGAAAACATATGAAGGAACTTGTGTTGGAAGAGGCACTCTTGACAGAGTGGGGTGCCTCAGGAAGGATATTTGCAGCCCAGAGCAAACAACGTCTATCACCCAAGGATCGGATGTGATTGTGGCCCAATGGTCTGCAAACCCTGATATCCTTCCTCCAACCTCGGACGAATCGAGGTGAGGATCTTCATCTCGAGCCCCAGCGAGGCCTGCAAGAGGAGAAACCACCTCCTCTATTAGATGAAGGATCCTGAGTCCACCCTCCAGTCTGCCGATGCTTACCCTTACCACGTGAGTAAGAAGTAGAAGCATCGGCAGGAGGATCAGCCCTTGGCTTCGCATAGGAAGCAGCAGGGCGATTGTTAGGCTTAGAACGGTCCCCGTCTCCTACAGAAAGCTGATCAAGCTGGCGAAGCAGCAGCTGATCTTTGGAATGATGCAGGACGTCATCCTGAACCGTCACCACAGAACCATGGAAAAGTTGTGGACCCACCAAAGAAGTGGATTGAAGAGCAGCACACTGCCCCCCTCAGGAAGGGAACGGCTTGCGTCCAACACAGAGTCCCGGTGAACTAATTCCAAGTTAGCCGTGATACAGACATGCGTGTGATTAAGATGCCTGAGTGCCTTGGAAATCACACGCAAAGAAGCCTGTGCATCGTCAAACCTATCTGGAGGCAGATAAGCAGCCAAAGCTGAGACAACGTAATCGGAGAGAGAAAGCATGCCCAGCATCTCTCATGATAAGCGCAACAGGGCCAGAGTCACCATAGGAATAACGGCTGACTTAGGCTTGGAAAGCCCGAGAGAGGTGGACTCCTGACCCAAGACCATCAAAGTCTGGCAGACTGACGGTTTGGCGGAATCGTAGGAACGATAACGCACTGGAGGCAAAAAGGTGTCAGCCCTGGTGAAGAACGACGTCTTCATAGCCTTGGAACTCAGCATAGAGTCCAACGCTGCAAACGCTTCAACGCCTGTACCGACTGGGCAGTCGAAGGCACCCAGAAGCGGGTTGCTCCACAGGCTGGAGGCGCGTGACCGATGATCGCGGCCTGGCTGACACCGTCGGCTGGACTGACGGCTTGAGATCTGGAAGGAACCCAAACACAAAGTCAAGAGCTGCCCCCAAGTCAGACAACTGTTGGCCCTCAACGTCAGGTATGTCTGACCCATCCTCTGAGTCGGAAGACACATGGCCCATCACGGGAAAACTAGACGATGCCTCCCATGGTGTAGGCACACCAGGGGGATCAGAAAGCAGCCTGCTTCCAATCACGGAAGGCGGTGCCGCAGGGGCGCCTGGAAACCACTAGTAGCCTCACTGGAGGCAATGGGAAGGCCCTTGGAAGGAACTTGAGTGAGCAAGGAAAGGGCCTCCCTAAGCTCACTGCCCGTGGCAGCCAGTTCGACGTGGGAAAAAACCGGCAAAGTGGCTTCACTCCTGACCCTCTGAACAAGGATCACGATCCTCCAGAACACCTGATGTAGGGCGACGGGCGGCAGCCGAAACATCTACAGGCAGACGCTGATAGGGGTATACCAGCCCCCGAGGATCGACAGAGAGGGAAGTCAGGAGAGTCGCCACGGACCTCTGAGGGACAGAAGGTCCAGGCTGCACAAATGGCATCGGTCCAGCAAAACTGGCCGTCGAACCAGAGTGTATGGTCGGAAACGTAACAGAGTCCATGGTGACCCCACCAGGAACATCCAAATTCAAAGAGAAGGCTGCTGGGCTCCATGGCTGAGAGACCACAGCAGGGGATCTACACTACCAGACATCTCTGCAGACCCCTGCAGGGATAAGCCGAGGCTGCTGAAACGGTGACTGATGACGTTGCAGATGGAACAGCAGTAGCAGCAGATACGACGGGAGCTGTTGAAACCGGTGGAAAAGTGGAGAGAGCAACCGAGCTAGGATGAGTCACAACCCTAGTGACAGCCTCAGATGTCAACCGGAGAGGGACCACAGCCCGGAACCAGGCATCTCTTCACCAGACAACTCAACAGCTCCCGCAGTATCCACCACAGGAAAAAACTGCATATCCCCCATGGAGGAGGTATAACTCTCATCACACGTGGTCGTGTCGGGAGACCCCGAACGACAGCATTCCCCTTCCCCACGGGTGCAGGAGGAATGGTCACGAGAATGCACCACATGCCTGGGCAAAAGGCATTGCCCTCAAAGAACAGTCCTGGGCATAACAGAGGTGAGAGCAGTGGAAGAAAAGGTGAACTCAACAGAAGTAGACAGTAAAAGAACACCCCTAACTACGAGAGAAAGGTGGCAGAAAATAATGGACCGGCGGGAACATAACTGAACCCAGACGGCCGACAGGGACCCAAAAAACAGAAGTTCTACCCTCAACAGTGAGGAGGAATTCTGTCCATACAGCCCCCCCCCCCCCCTGACCCCTAACTGCAATAATAATAGTATCCAATAGGATAACATAAATTTATCAACCAAAAAATTATATGTCTGAACCGCACGGTACGCGAAAGTCACACGCGAACACGGAGAATATATAAAATACAATGAAAATGTGGTTGAAATTAATACTGAGAATATATAAAACACAGTCCTGTTATTATACGATCATCAGATCCATAATTCCAGTCACAGGTAACCATTATCAACGAGCTGAATTATCACTGTTTCTGAATGCAAATGGACCTCTCGTCAAACGAAAAAAGAATGATTCAATAGTCACTGACTGTGCACTGGTACTGAGAGCCGTGGATCTGTACTAGGAGAAGAGCGTCCCTACTGGGTGTGTGTAGCACTCGACCCAGTTTTGGCTTATTTTTTCTTGGTGTTTTTGCACCACTTTTCTTTCCCAAATCCCTTGGGAAAGATCAAAATAGAGAGTACATTTTTCGAGTTAGGAACTTCCACTGTAGTGCAAGCCTGTAGTAAACAATTGTAGGGTAGGTTGATAAGAAATTGTGCTGGTCATTATGTCAGGTACAAATGAATTGGTGCCAATCAAACATGCAAATTCTGCCTGTCATTGAAACATGACAGACTTCTGTTTGAAGGCTTGGTGATTTCTAAACATGTATTTATAGATGTAATAATATCACTGTCTATAACTGGCTTATGAATGCAACCTGCTGACCACCATCATAAAGACCACCATATATATTATTATACCTTCTTTGTTTTCTTCATTTCCAGTTGCAGCCACAGCTCCTTTGTTCTCATTTGATCCAGTTGCACCCTCTGAACAGCTGTTTGTCTTATTCTCTTCAGGCTCAGCCATACTACACCTAAAATGTACACTGATACTGATAGCAGGAAGAGTAGTATTCTCATTAAAGCGGACAAAGAATTTCGACGAATAGGTCATGATCTGGTCAAAATTCCCTATCTACTCACCTCCTCACATAACTATACATGTAGAATCTAACCTGCCAACAACATGAGTCAAGAAAACACTGAGATACTATTTCTGTTTGTATTTTAATGTTGCAGTATTTTATTTAAGAAATCACAACCCACTGATGGAAGTGTGTTGTGATCTGGTTGCGAAAAAGGCCACTTTTGTGATAAGAGTAATGTCATTATTAAGTGGTTCATATTTAGAATATATTTAAACTCTACTGAAAAGTGCTGGTGCTTCAATTAAACAACACCATATTCCATTGATATCTTTCATATTCTCTTTGAAAATTTGTTTGGGGTTCTCATGGATTCGAAAATTAATCTAGCACTCTACCAGTTAAGGAATTCTTATGTACAGTTTTTGGCTGTCACGATTAATCAACTAATCAATTGTCGATCGATCATGCTGAAATGGATTAGTATTTTTCGTTGTCAGAGAATCGGTAAATTTTACCCCGTTTTAGATGTTTAATAATTTTAAAAAATTTGATGAAAAAACTATTGTTTCTAAAGGTCAAGAACATCAACATTAAACCTCAAGAAGCCATTAGAAGCATTTGTCTTTTCGGTACATTCAAAGCTTTGATGTTCTGAACATTTGAACAGTCAGTGTAATAATCCAGACCAGTCGGCAGTTGCAAACTTGCAAAGTACACAGCTGACAACCGGTCTTGATTATTACACTCACAGTTCAAAAGTTCAGAAATTCAAAGCTTTGAATTTTCCTAAAAGGGGATCGTCTTTCATTGTTTACTTGAGGTAGGTCAACTGACTTGAACTTCATTTTTAACGACTTCAAAGAGAGGGAGGGGGGGGGGGGGGGGGGGGTCTTCTAGATATGATTAATTATTATCGATTATTTGTGATGATTAATCGATTCCTAAATTAAAAAATCGTGACAACCCCAGCTAGTACAGTTATTGTACAACTGAACAAAAAAATTAGAGCTGAGCAGCATTGAAATTTCAAGGTCAGTTTCGGTATCAGTGTTTCTGAAAAGATTTACCTCGGTATCCTTATGGTATTTGGTGTCAACAACATATATATGTGAGCACCAACACCAATATCGAAAGTTGGGTATACTCTCCAGCTGTAGGCCATCGTTTATAGCATATAAAGTTTTAGAATTTTCAAAATGTTTGATATAAGAAGGGCACTCGCCACTGATCATTTCATGTGACAAAAAAGCTGTATATTTTCTCTCAGCTTTTTGTTTTTTCAAACGACCAGTGGTGAATGCCTTTAGAAATACGTAGTCCATGGGCTCTTCTTGTCTGGAATTTTGTTTAATTTTCTGTTGTTTGCCCTTTTAATTTTTTAAATAATGTCAGGAAAATTTTTCTAATACTGAAATTGAGAAATTTTGTACATGTATTCTGTACCTTTTTTACATGCTGTGGGTTATACACAGCACCTAAGAGAGTTATTTGCATTGAAATTCTTATTGCAGTAAATTTTCCAATGCAAAGAAATTCATAATGTAATTTATAATGTCCACGAAAGAATATTACTTCAGCAAAACTAATTTTTTGGTTGAAGTACCTTTGATATGCCAAAAAAACTGCCCCACGAGCAGTGGGAATTTACACTTTTGGAACTGATTTTTTTTTTTTTTCAAACATTGAAAAATGGATTGATAAGAATCTCCATAATCCACACACCTCACTGCCTAACCCTTTAACTAACAAATTGATGCAACTACACACATAATTCATGAATTTAGTAGGTAAAAATGGTTTTTAAAAAGTTTTATACAAACCACATCATGTGTTCTATCATCGGAACAAGATTGTTCCTCCAAGGGTCACATGATTCGATTTGCTTGAAGCTTTTTGTGTTAGTTTGAAAAATTTAAATTGAAATTTCCAGTTTTTATGTTACATGTACCTGTGGATAAAAGTTTAAAAAGTAAAGTAAAAAATCTCGACATCGACGCCATAGCTGCGACGGGTGGTGCAATCTGCAAGTCTAAAAAATATTCTCAGGGGCAATTTACAGGTGATGGGTGAAAAAAAAACAAGAAAAATATTTGGAACAACATTTGCATCGGACATGGGCTAGACATGAATGAGATACACTTGTATATCAAATATGAAGTCATTTTGAAAGTTATTCTTTTAGAAACTCGTTAGTCACAAAATTCTAAGTTCATCAAGGGCCATAACTCCAAGAAAAATATTTGGAACAGCACATGCATTGAACAGTGGCTAGACATCAATAAGATACACTTACATGCCAAATATAAAGTCATTCCACCAAGTATTTCAAAAGTTATTGAGTTTTGAAACTCGTTGGTCACAGACAGACCGCCCCACCGACAGACAGACCGACATTGCCACTTATAGAGCTGCTAGTTGCAGCTAAAAATGTGCTGTACTGCCTTTTTTGTGATCAGAGTACTGCAATTAAAGATTATTTCAGCAAGTCAAAATTTGTTATTTTAAATTTGTTTTATAATAACGAAATATTAAAATGTGCCCGTGGTTACGGTCCAATAATTTTTAATTGAACTGATCTGTGAATGAACAATTATTTATTTAACAGATAAGTATGAAATGTCTAGAAAAAAGACTTCATATGAGTATAAATGCATGGTACCAGGTAGAAGCATATGTTCAAGTCTAGAAATACTGTATGAATCAAAATAAGTTGTAGCATAACTGCAATAAAAAAGTAGCCCACTGCCATTACACCAATAACACTAGAACCTGACATTATTTTTCAGAAAGCAACCTATGAGAGCTATCCAAACTAGAGTGATGTCACGCATGCAGCCCGACTGTCCCAGGAATGGCAATGCTTAGACGCAAAATAGTCGGAGCCATTTTTTGTTAACAGTTTACCTAACAAATCTGCCATATCTGCACTTGTGATATACAAAATTTGCTATTCAAACTTTATTTTTTCATTTCTCTACTTCAAAACATACCTCATGACCTATTAATGGAACAAACTTGATGAGCTTGTTCTAATAAGGAGTAATAGCCATGGTTAGAAGTAAATAAAAAATGAAAAAATCTGAGGTTTCAGAAAAATTATTTGTACTGTTGGCTTCAACTTGTGTAAGGTAAAGGATTAAAGATGCAGTACATAAAGCAGTGTTGGGCTATATGAGTCAATTTTCTTTTTGCATGTAATAACTCCCAATCCTTCAAAATGCATTTTGGGAATAATTGCCTAAGTGACAATTTGTGTGTGTGGGGTTGGTGAGGGTGGGGGGAGGGGGGGTGGGGGGGGGGGCAGTTGTGGAACCTATATTGAAACCTGGCCTGTATTACTAGCTGGAAAATACACATATCAACTTTGGTTGAAATCAAATAATCCAAACTGGAGTTATCAGTCAGAAACCAATTGTTTACAGACAGATGAATGGACCGACAGATGGACGGATGAAAGTCATGACTATAGCCCGGACTATAAACAGTCAGGCTAAAAATGCATTTTGTACCAAAGAAAAAATATTGCATGAATGGACTGGGTGAGGAGGAGGTGGGGTGGGGGATGAGGGGTGGGGGAGAGTGGGGGTGTGTTATGGGAGTCCATTTTTTTTTCCACATGTGGTCAGTCTAAATCCTTCAGAATGCATTTTGAGCACTGAAAAAAAAACCTAACTGGCACCATGGGGGTGGGGGTGGGTGGGTGGTGGTGTTTTGGTGTTTGTCTGGGTTTTTAACCACAAACATTAACTGGGGGGAGGGGGGGGGTTAACCAAAACTGTAAACAAGCATTTTTGACGAAAGAAAAAAGAAAAAAAAGTGCCTAATTGGCCCCCAGGGGGAGGGGGGGGGGGGGGTATGTAAGTTTAAAAAAAGGTTCTGCATGTAGTGACTGTAAATAGTACAAAATGCATATTGGAGAAAAGAAGAAAAAAAAGCCTAATTGGGGGGGTGGGGGGGGGGGGGGGGGTGGTGGGGGGGGGGGGGGGTAGGGGGGTAAGAATGGTGGTGTTTGTCTGGGTTTTTAACCACAAACTTGGAGTGATCCTACCAAGCTACAATGAAATCCCTTCATAATTATGGCCTGTGGAATATTCTAAAGGTTTTCGGTCTTCGGGCCTCTGTTGCCATCACAGTTGCCCAATAGGGTACGTTCTCATGTAGACATTATATGAAGTCAACCTATCAAGTTACAATGAAATCCCTCCATAAATATGACCTGTAGACTGTGCTAAAGGTTTTCGGGCTTCGGGCCCCTGTTGCCGTCACAGTTGCCCAAAAGGGGACATTCTCATCTAGACATTATATGAAGTCAACCTATCAAGTTACAATGAAATCCCTCCATAAATATGACGTGTAGAGTGTGCTAAAAGTTTTTGGGTTTCAGGCTTGGGCAGCCATCACGGTTGACAGATCATGCCCAAATGGGGATGTTCTCAACTAGGCATTATACATAGGCATTCTATGAAGTTGCAATGAAATCTCTTCATAAATACGACCTGTAGACTGTGCTAATGGTTTTCGGGCTTTGGGCTTGGGCAGCCATATCGGTTGACCGATCATGACCAAAAGGGGGACATTGTCATGTAGACATGACCTAAAACCTGCATATGAAATTTCGTGACGATCAGACAAGAAATACTGGGTATAGTCTGTACTTGAAGGATGAATAAAAAACTTTAACCACAAACTTTAACCAAAACTCCAAATGTCAACTAAACAGGAATAAGAGAGAGAAAAAAAAACACTTGAACCTTCAGTAAAAAACTTTAACCACAAACTTTAACCAAAACTCTAAATGTTAACAGAAAAAGACAGATGGACAGACAGACGGACGGATGGACAAAAGTCATTACTATCGCCCTCACTGTAAACAGTCATGCTAAAAATGATGTCAGGTTCTTGTGTTATTGGTGTAGTTGAAGATGCATAGTTTACAGTGGTTATTCTACAACTTATTCCGACTCGTACTGTAAGTCTGAATTTATGAAATCCACTCGAAGATCCACTGGCTGGAATTTTGCTTATGAAAAACAACACACATGGGCATCAACCACTAACCATACCTGGCAGCCAGTAAATACTTGTGACTCACCAAGCAAACCTGCTGTTTAAGGACAACTGATTAGTTAGTAGTCTGGTGGTCCATAAATTGTAGATGAGCTTGTTGAGTCCCCAACCTTCTACATGTACAAGACTGGCAAGAATATGTTGGAAATATATGTACATCCACCTACTAAGAGGACAAGTACAAAATTACCCTATTGCACTGTAATACAATATCCACAGTGTACACATTTTGGTCATAGATCCAGGGCTGGGGAGAGGGTGGGGGCCCAGAGCCCAGAACTTTGAGGGGGTGGGGGTGGGGGGGATGGGGGGGGGGGGGTAGGTTTGGCCCCGGAGTCAAGGAATCCTGGTTCCGCCTGCCCACCCCAACCTCTAGTCCAAACATGGCCTGAAAGACGGTACTGAAAGACGGTATTTTAATTTGGGGGGGGGTTAGTACATCCTTCCAAAGGGTGCACCAAAACAAAATAAATTAAAATACGGGCTTTAAGCCATGTTTGGCCTAGTCCCCTTCCCCCAAGGTTCCGATTCCTGTGCCAACACTAAAGAAGGGGGCTGTATCATGAATGAAACTATGCACTTGACCAATGGTTGTAATTCTGGTCTGCATAATTCTTGAAGTAATAACTTTATTAAATCAACTTGACGTTATATCACTCCACGAATTGTGCACTCAATAGCTACAGCTCTACGTCATTGGATACTCACTGATGAACTTAGAAATTTGGAACATGCTGCTAACAAACATCATTTTGACGGCCAAAAATAACATGATTTTTTATCCCTAAAGCCGCCAGAAGAGTCAATTTAATAAACGAATTCAAAAGTTTCTTGAGGGAGACCCCCCTCCCCTACCCCCTTTAACCACTCTATGGTTGATCGTACCGTCGGCACTCGTTGGCCACTGTAGATGCCTATCTCATCTGAGCAATAGACTGATATTTTTTAAGAGGAGGGGGGGGGGGGGGAGGGGTCACAGAATTAACACAGAGGCCAGAATTTCCTTTCCCCAGCCCAGCATGGATCTTTATGGGTGTTTTTTGTAATAATAATAAGACAGCTTCCACTGTGTGATATGTAAGTTTGAGTTGAAGGAGAACATGGTCAAAAGAGGAATTTATATATTTTTTATGTCCGATTCTTGTGTTATTAGAAAAGGAAACATTACATCTATAGTTTATACCAGTTGTGTTTATTCTTCAACTCATTTTGACATGTACTGTATATGGACAAAATATTATATTAACCTCTTCCAGCTAGAACATCTGTGTGTTGTACTTGAAAATATTTGTATTGAATTATTGTTTGAATACCCAGGGTTGAATTTTCACTCACGCAGTGATCTTTGTGTCTTTTGAGTCAACTATCTGCTATTTTGACACTCGCCAACAAATAAAAAACATGATGCCAAGTCTGCCTTCGCTTTTGGGAAGGGGTTCATTGTGGTATTCATTTGACGAAAAAATCAATATTATTTCGGTCTGTCAGTGAAATGATGTGTTGAAAGTATGTTATTTTTTCTATCTTTATTAGTATTAAATCAAAAATGCACATTTTCTAATTTCAAAGGAAACATTTTGTTTGTTTCTATCGCATTTTGACAGTCTTGACAGATAGGCTGATCGAAATGCTTACCCGAAGCGACTTCTGACCTTGCATATCATTAACGTCAAACATGGCGAATCGGCAACAGGCTTATTATGGGGGTACATCAGCATCTATTCAAAAATTCTATCAGATATCATTTTTCTTATGATTTCTCAGCTTGTTCTGAGTACTTATGCATTCCACCAGTCTCAGATGCCTTCTGTATAAACCTTTTTCGAAACTGCCATCTTGGCTTTTAAACTATGAAAGGTCAGAGGTCGCAGGGTGTAAACAAAACGATTTCCATGTTCATCACATTGAGTTCTGTGTCAGCCAAGACAACTAGTTTTGTGAAATATCAAGTTTAAATTCGTAGAACCGATGTAATCATTCCAATTAACTGAAGGGGTTGTCCTAGATGACATTAAACGATGGGATACCACAGTTTTAAAGACTTTTTTATGGAGGCGAGGACTTGTTTTAAGTGCCACCAAGGAAACATTCATTGAATGGAGTTTCTCGGCTTGGGGAATCCCCAAAAGTTGTTGAAACAGTGCTCTCGGCCACAGAGTCATGACACAGCATGCATTCAAACACCATTTAAGTCGACAGGAACTCAATTTGAAATATTGGAAGTTCTCATACAATATTGTCATTGCCTTAAACAAATGGTAAGCTTGGCTAAATGTTTTTTGAATTCACACTAATGAACGTGATGGGGTCAAAGCACTTCACCCGCTCTCTTCTCCCATTACTTACAACGTGTTTTCTTGAAATGTTTACACCTCTCGACCTGTGACCTTGCATAGATTAAAGGGAGTGCTTATTTCCACATATAGGTATGTGATAATAAGCAAACCCCAGGGAAAGCATTAGTACCACATACATATGTTGAAATAAGCAAACCCCTGGGAAAGCATTAGTACCACATACCGTTTTATCCAGATTAAATTTGCTTGTGTGACTGTGCTGGGCGATTTTAATGGAAATATTTGTGGAATTACATGTGTGAAACTTACAATTAGAATAATAAATTACATGTGTCCTTTTATATTTTAATAATTGTAATTTTAGTAATTTTTCACAACTGAATTCTTGCAGATTATCTGACAAATACATTACTTTATTTCAATAATCTTTGGTTACTGATTAAGATCAGGCCTGAAAGTTAAAAAATTTATAGTAATTTATATATTTTTTATACTTACCAATGACCCAGACATAGCTGGTGCTAACTCTTAAAATATAGGGCCAAACACAAATTTTGCCCCCCAATCCCCAAAATTTGCATCTAAAACCAAAGAAAACATGTCCTGAATGGCCCTCCACACTTCACCTCTACTGCGCATGCGCAGTGTCAAGGACGTTCCGAAATTGGTGCCATTAATCATTCTAATAACCAGTGCCTGGTAAGCGCTATGTACTCAGTGGGGAGGTAAGAGTTCCCAACTCCTGGGAGGGCCATCCCCGTCTGGGTCATTGGTAAGTATAAAAAATATATAAATTACTATAAATTTTTTAACATTTTTATACTGTACCAATGACCCAGACATAGCTGAATAGTAAAAAGGCTGGAGGGCCAAGGACATAGAGCAAGATGGAATACGCTCAATTATAAAAAATAGAGTCATCCCCTCTAGGGAAAAAGAAGTATTAGGCCTTACATGTATCTTTCTTATTTATGATAAATTAGAAAGATACAACACCTTCCAAAATTGAGCATCATACATCCATGTACTCTATTAATATCTAGTATAATCCTTATACTAATAATTTTTAAAGTAAGCCAATAAATAAAGTAAGTCTAGAGAATAGAGACTCTTTATACTCCTTAAAAGTGTCTGAGGATTGTATAATAATGTCAGTAGACACATGCTATATTCAAAAGCTATACTTTAAAAACTAAGACCTGAATGAATTTTTAAAACATAAACTTCTCACTAAACAACCATCCCAATAACAGCTCAGAATAACTAACTCCGGAGGAGGTATCCCCTTGTTTTCATAGTAAAAGAGGTGACCCAAGGGAACACCCTCCCCCCCCCCCCTTTTTCTTGCCCTGGGTCAAATAGCCCAGAGCGAAGAGGGCAGCAGAACGGAGTCACTGCCGAAACAGACAGCCTACCTAGCTATAGTAGCAACTGTTAAGTGAATGAAATTCTGAGCAGTAGATAATAGACCTAACAATAGAGGCCTCCAGAAATGGACTCAATATTTCTGAGATAAAAATTCATGAATGTGGATGGCTGAGCGCAATGAGCAGCCTTCAAAAATCTATAATAGCGACACTATTAATGTAAGCCCAAGATATAGAAGAACTCTTACTTCATGAGCCGAAATCTCAAACACAACTGCTGAGTCAATGATATACCATAAGCAGTATCGATAGTTAATTGAATCCATTAGCAATAGAATGGAGCGTAACGTCCTTCTATTAGGCATCAAAAACAGAAGAAGCTTACGCCCGTAGTAATAAACAGATATTTGTTTATAAATACATAAACTCTAACCGGACAGAGTAAAGGCCTATGCCCGTACGAAGACGGAAGGACCTTAATAACAATAGGTTCCGGATATTAATTAGGAGCCTGACTCTTATGCAAAAATCCAACCTAAATAGTAAAGGAAGTAGTGATTCCGAAACTACGAAAGTGAAAATCATCCACCGATAGTGCATGAAACTCACTGACTCTTCAGTAAAAGAGAAGCCAACAGAATTACTGTCTAAAAGGTCAGAATTTGAAAACTACTGTTTCCAGAGGCTCAAATGATTACTTAGCTAAATAAGAATCGAAGTTAAATTCCATATAGGAATTTAATCTAATGATTCTAAGTCTATTTATCGAAAAGTTACTAACTGACTTAGATAAAGAGACATAAGACTCAATTGTAAACTATCATAGAGTGCATAGGTATGAGGTAACATAAACCTATAACCTTAATAATAACAGGCTGCAGTAGATCTTGTCAAACAAGTATACTAAAAAGTTGCAATGACTAGTATGGAGGGATCAACAATATCAACATAGTGATCCCTACACCAACGACGGAAGAGCCTCCACTTTAGCCGCATAGTATAGCGAAGAAGAGGTTCTCCTATAGTAAGAAATCGCGTCCAAAGCTCGTCCAGTACAATGCTTACAATGCAATAAGGACCACACAACGGAATACGTGAAGGTTGAGACCTTGCGGGTTGTGATAAAGATGACACGATTTTACCCAGCGAAAAAAGATCCTCTCATGGAGGAAGATTTCGCATTAAGTCCCACAGTAGACATCAGAGTAAATTTACCCACAGTCTCTGTGAAGACAGAGATGCTATCAACAGAAATGTATTGTGGTTGTTTATCTTAGCAATACCTGCTGAAACAACAGCGCAGGAAGATACGCATATCCTATCATTCTGTCCTATTAGATCAATAGAGCGTTAACAACATAAGCTCAGAGATCCGGACAAGCAAACACATACGTCTGCAATTGACAAGCAAGTTGTGTCGTAAATAAATTATCATTGGGCGCTCCCATTGATAGCAAATCTGATTGAATACTTGTTTGTTGAGAGTCCATTCTGACGGCAGTGACCGTTGGGAGCGGGAGAGCAGGAGAGTGGAAATTCACTCTCCACTTTTAGATTTTACGAGAGTGAAAAATTTTAGGAGAGTGATTTTTAAAATAAAAAATAATGCCTCGGGCCAATTCGCCCCCAGGTGGAATAACGAGGATTGGTGGTGATTGCTGTTGAGAAATCAGTAGGCCTAATAACGCGCGATTTCCAAAATAATTGGTTTTATGACGTTTCGGCCTTGAGACGTTTCGGCCCTAAGAGGCCAAAACGTCTTAGAAATTGGGCCGAAACGTCTTCACATTCGGTAATTCTTTTTTAGATGTGATTGTGTGGAGGGGTTTGTGGAGTTTTAAATTGGCAAGTCCCAAGGGTGGTCGCTCATGACAGGTTCTTCTGTACTTTGCACTTCTCCGACCAGGGGTCAGCCTGGCAGCTGATTTTAGGGAGAAGTGACTTCTCCCTTCAGAGACTTTAGGGAGAAGTCAGGACCCAGGAGGGAGAAGTCAGTGGACATGAAGGAGAAATCAGAAAAAAAACATAAAACGTATATGTCATCGTGACAAAATAAATGAACATAGAGGACACAATTGTGGAGAAAAAAATAAATAAAAGTTATCCAAACATACAAACACACACAAAACTAAGTCAGATGGTTACATAACAGAATGTAGGTTAAAATCCCCACCCCCACCCCACCCCACAAAAAACTGTGTCGTTCATGGTTTCTGAATACCCCCTAACTCTTTGCCGAACAGTGATGACTAAGGTTACCGTGCAGTTGATTTTGTATTTGCGTCAACGATGTGGATTTGAAATTTAGTATGACCCATGGTGAGAGTGTTCTTCTCTGTAACAGAAGGTATATTCTTTTTAAAAAAATATTTAAAGTGTTTAAAATAAATTTCAAGTTCATATAAGAAGCTGGGTCATTCATGGTTTCTGAATACCCTAACTGAGTTGAAAAGCGTAGTTAAAAAAGTTTTCGATATCCTTCGTAAATTAAGCGTTATTAACAATTTGAGTTAATTAATTTCTTTGGTAAATGACAAAACATTTCAGTTGTCTCCCTTCCCGGCTGCGCTGTGTAATAATACACTGTTCAGAAAACTGACAATTTCTGCCAACCATCTTAAACTGATACGTGCGATTGGTGCTTTGAAGGTCTGCCATTCTTATCCATCCAAATACCTGTGATTTCTATTGTAGCCTTATTACATTTAACCCCCTTCCAGCAAACTTCACAAGTTTTCAAAGAAAAACATTCAATGTATTGCGGGGCGAATTTCAATGCAGCCAATTTTTCAGTGGAACAGATCATAACCGCAAGCAATTTCGATATGGACGAACTGTCTCCAATACATTTTTTTTTGTTTTGAAACGGTGGTTAACTTTAATAAATTCTAATTAACTCGATGCGTGTCTTGTGTGATTCGTTGTTTTGTCTGGTACTTTGTTTTTAAATAGCCATTTTGTGCTGTTTGCTATCGGTTGGGGCGAATTGTTCGAACGACTACGCCATTGCAATTCTTTTCAGAAATATAAAATTGGGCTAGTTTAGGCTATTTTCATATCCGTGTGACGGACTTTAACAGCAACCGTGTTTACTGTTTTTTGCGGAAGCGTGTGTTTTTAAAAAATAAAACATAAGAAAATACATTAAATTGCCATGTCTCCCAAGGAAGTTTGGGAGGGCGACTTGAATTTCGGTCGTGTTCAAAGCCTTCGTCGGAGACTCCGACGAAGGCTTTGAACACGACCGGAAGATAAACGTGCGCGACTAATTACTCGCGGTATACGAAAAAGCGGTGCGCGATGGTGCGCTGGCACGATCGCTCGCCGTTCCCAACGGTCACTGTGACGGCAACAAGCGACCCATAAGTGAACAGGAGTCCGGTAATAAATCAGACGACCCGGAATATGACGGACCGAAGCAGAACTTGGTGTACTATAACAAACAGAAGGATTCTTTCCATTAAATTGAATAACGGAAACGAATGGGTGCCTCCCTGGTTCCGGAGATACGCCACTACTGTCGAATTAACAGACAGGATTTGGACATGCGTTTCTGAATAATGTTCATCCAATGACATAAAGCAAGCCTAAAAAAACATTATTCCGTGGAAGATAAGTGCTTGCTTAGAGACTGCGGAACCCAAAGACCCTGGCACTTCGAATCCGTTGGGATCAATATAATATCCCAACCTGTTTGACTGGCAACCGTCATAATTATAAAACTCGGATCCGGCAACTGCAGTGGCACTCTCTGAGTCAACCACCGAATGTTTGCCCCAGTCTGAATCTCTTGCTACACTAGATAGACAAGAGAACGTGTAAATCGAGCAATTCATGGATTGCTGAAAAGTTGCCGTCGAAGAGAAGCTTCTCCGAGAACGAAGCGACTCTAAGAGAGTTCTTCACCTTGCTATCCACGCGCGTGGATGTAGCTAGGGCTGCGTCACGTCTAACCAACTCCAAGCAGCCACTGAAGGGCGGAGTTATACGTGAACAAACTACTGCCCTCAAAAGAAATCACATTGAGGATAATATCCCGGAATTCTTTCTCTTGAAGACGTAATGATAACGCCTCACTAAGGTGGATTATGTATGATAAAGCGTCTAAGTTAAGTCTATTAGACATCATTGTCGTTTCCAACATTGTGGTTGGAAAAGACATAGACGGCGAAAAAGATTATTTCCAGTCTTTAACCACGCCGTCTAGATGCATATGAACTCTCGGTATGCCCTGTTCTGCCAAAATAAATTATTCCTATAAATGATAAAAGGCAGAAATGAGCATTGCGGACAAGAAACTAAACTATCATGCTTGGTAGCAGGCTTATATATATATATAGCGTCGATAAATAATACACATGTTCTAATGACATTATTGGACTGTGTCGGTAAGTCAGGGACAATGTCCCTGAACCGATCCAAAATTCCGTGTCCAATGACGCTATAAGTCTCTTATCCAACATCGCAGCAATGTAGTCCGAAATAACAATCACTGGAAGATAATGCCGGAAGATATGTATGGCAGGTTCCGATTCTACGAAAGGGAAAACTCAAAATCTTTCGAATCCCTTTCGCCATCCTGTCGGACCCTATAAAGCGTTCGGTCGTCCGTACCTGATGCAACCGCGGACCGCACCGACCCAGCACCGTCAGATAATTCCTGATTCGACCAAGAAACTGTCGATTGCTGGGATGCTGCGAAAAAACTGTGCTAACTCGGATAGCACGTCCGTCACTGAGGCCTGTGCAGAAGCGGTCCTATGATGCATTGCCGCTGGAAGCTCCGTGATCGTTACCCCATGCATACTACTAATATGCGAGCGAACGGAGTGTATAGGCCTTGTGTCCCTTGGCTACCGGATGGCGTGACCTGTTTGCCGTGGAATCACTGAATGACGAAACTGATCAGATACTCGAGGTCACGTAGCCAATGTGCGGTCGTGTGCACTGCTGTGAGGATGAGGAAACATTATCGACAGTCTCTCGGACTGTCAATATAACGGAGCGTCCCGAGCGACGGACATATGCTCCGAATGTAAAATATCTGAACCACAACATGCGGTCCCCTATGTTGTTGGACGAGAGAGGGACCTCTCTCGCTCACAGCCCGGACGGACCTGGACAAGCCAGGAACCGGACTAACAGGCTTCCTCCGATCTGTCCTCAATCCGCCGTCACTGGGTGAGTACTAAAGTAATTATAGTGCTCGCATCACCCAAATCTCCTTCCTAGACCGCAACGGACGAACCCGGCAGCCGAACCATTCGATGAATGTACACTACACCGGGTGAGCTAGCGAATGTCACTCCGTCGATCCTACAAGGGACCTCTTAGGCGATAGACATATTCCATGAGCACTTATTGCCGCTAGCTCTTCATTAACTATGACGACAGAGGCACACTTTTGAAAGACATCTCTGTAACTTTGCGAACAAGAAACCAGAAATGCTTGGTAATAGCAAGCATATAATAATAAATATATAGCGTCGTTCAATAATTCGAAAGTTTGTGTGACATTACTGGACTATGTCGGAACTGAGGGACGAAGTCCCTGAACCGAACCAAAAATTTCTAAGTCCACCGACGCTATCAGTTTCTTATCCGGCATCGCAGCATTCTGGTCCGACGAAAGAACCTGTAGAAGATCAAGTCAGAAGACATACACAACAGCATATGTTGTTCCGAAAGGGAAAGCTCGAAATCCTCCGAATCCCTTTCGGTATCCCGTCGGACCGGATGAAATTTTTGGACGTCCGTACCCGCTTCCGCGGAGCGTCCCGACCCAGCATCGCCGGATAAAACATTATGCGACAGATTCAGTTGTTGCTGGGATGCTGCGATAAGCTGTGCTATTTAGGATAGCACGTCTGTCCCCGAGGCCTGTGCAGTAGCGGTCTTACGATGCATTGCCGCCGGAAGCTCCGTGTACGTTGACTCCCGCACACTTTCCTATGCGAACGTCCGGAGTCTGCAGGCCTCGTGTCCCTGGCTACCGGATGGTGTGACCTGGTCGCCGATGATTCTCTGACTGGCGAAGCTGACTGGATATCCGAGGTCACGTAGCCAAGAGCGGTCGTGTGCGCTACCATGAGAATGAGGAAGCCTTATTGACAGTCTCTCCGGAGTGACTAAATGTCGGAGCGTCCCGAGCGGCGGACGTATGCTCCGAATGCGAAACATTTTGTACCACAACATCTGGGGCCAGATGTTGTTGTACGAGAGAGGGGCCTCTCTCGCTCGCCGTCTAGATGGACCAGAACGAACTATGAACCGGACTAAAAGGCTTCCTCCGTTCTCCCTCTAATCCGCCGTCACTGGGTGTGCATTTGGTTGATTTATAGTGCTCGCATCACCTCAAAACTCCTTCTAGACCGCAACGGACGAACCCGGCTGCCGAACCATTCGATGAATGGATGCTACACCGGGCGAGCTAGCGGACGTCAAAGGCCGTCGAACCTACTAGGGTCCTCTTAGGCAATTGGCGTATTTACATGAGCACTTTTCCGCTAGCCCTTCATTAATTGTGACGACGGAGGCACACTGTTGGAAGACATCACAGATACATCACCCTAATCTTGATCGTCTGAAATAGAAATTGATAAAGTAGAGTGACCCTGCAGGGAAAGGACCGGAATGTCCAAATCCCCACTAACATACCGTGACATACGCTTCCTATATTGTCATCGAAATCATCAGATATAGAACAGGAGTTAATGCGAGTACACTGACCTCATATAGAATGATTATAAAAGTCAGAGGAAGACTTCCTCTTATTACAATTGATCAAAATCCTTTCAATGTGAAAAGAAAACAAAGTCCTGGTACTCGCACCAACCCCTGACAATCAAAATACATAATAATAATATGATCCATTAACATAGAAAAAATAATTGAAATCAAAATATTTTGAAAAAATATTTTTTCAGAACAGCCCAAGTTTCTGAAAAGTAACGTTGAGCCCCAATGGATCCCAAGCCTAAGTGTGGACAAAAAATTTAAAAATATTTTAAACAATTTATGCAACACTTACGAACAATAATAATGTATCTAGTTATGATTAAATTAACATCAAGATATTATTTTCAAGAAATCCCCCCCTCACACAGAGGGCTGTTGTAAATGTAAACAATGAGTGTAAAAACACTAAAATAAGACTCCAGGCACCCAGGCCCGAAATCAGTTACCAAAAATACACTATCTGATGCAAAACAGAGACTTCCAGGGAAGAAACTGCAGAACATCAGATGGTAGATGCAGAACACAACGCCTAACCACCCATAGGTGAAGACGTAAACATGGGGAAAGAACAGAATTCATTCTGTTATTCAGCTAAAACTCCCAAGAAATTTTAGTAATAATAATTACAGAAACTATGCCAAAAGCATGGGAGAATAGCAAGAGGGGACTTAAAGGAAAGGGAGAGAGGAAAACAATGAAAAATCAGTGTAACTAAATAACAAGAATGACAACAAAATGGCTGCTGCCTCGAAAATAGGTAACTTAACATAATTTCATTAAAAAATTTTAAGTTACAGCCCTGATAATATTCTGTCACACATTTTTCCTCTCCTCCTTCTCTATCCTCCTTAGAATCACCATTTCACTAATATTTATGTGTCTGGCATCATTTAAACTGAGATTTACAAGCACAAAGATCAGTCAGATGTTAACAGATGAAGGGCCAAACTTAGAATGATTAATGGCGCCAATTTCGGAACGTCCTTGACACTGCGCATGCGCAGTAGAGGTGAAGTGTGGAGGGCCATTCAGGACATGTTTTCTTTGGTTTTAGATGCAAATTTTGGGGATTGGGGGGCAAAATTTGTGTTTGGCCCTATATTTTAAGAGTTAGCACCAGCTATGTCTGGGTCATTGGTACAGTATAAAAATATAAGCAGTCTGACATTTGCAGAATGAGGTCCCCAGAGGGTGAATTTGATGATGCTATCCCATACAGAGGGCCAGTTTATCCTTTGGGTACTTCTTTCTGGTTAGGTCTGACACCCTGATTCAGAATGAGGTTCACAGAGGGTAAATTTAGTGATGCTACCCTGCTATGCAGGGTAGGCTTCACTAAATTCTCCATCTGGGGACCTCATTTTGCAGATGTCAGTCTGCTTATTTTCTGGCATGATTAAGATATTCTGTATTGTTTCCTGAAAATCTAAATTATAATTAATCTCACTAATGAGAGAAAAAAATATAAAAATTCAATGCAGGTTGTCATAAAATTAATTGAAATACTGCGTAATAAAGCCTGATTCTTCTAAATCTAATTATTGGATTTGCTACAGGCTTCTTGTTTGTGTATAAGAATAAAGGAGATTAGGCAAAGACAATTTTGATTGTTGAAGTGTGAATTTTTTTTGAATTCTTTGAATGCAGACACATTGGAACTGATGAACTCTGATTTGCCTTGGTCCAGCGATCAGGAGGTCAATATTCAACCACACATCCAACCGGGCATTCTTCCCTTTTTTCCTTTTCTCATCTCCCTGCATTCAGACAAACTGTTTTATTGCCCAGTGCAGATAAAAAACATCACTTGCAAAAAATGACCTTTATGTTGAGTAAAGGATTATATAAAATACATGTACACCCAACCCACCTCCCTGGCAATTTCTCAGTCCTCTCAACTGAAATATTAACCCTTCTGCAGGGCCTTTTTCATTGGTAGCGTGTTTATCATAGCGAATAAACATGATAGCACTTCTAGGTGTGAGGGGACAGGGAATGGTATAAGGACAGCTGACCCTCCTGGACACTTGTCTTCTATCTAAAATGCCCTCCACCATGCAGAGGAGGTTGGGGGATCAAGTCCTATGAAAAGGGCAGCATGGGTGAAACGACTGTTTTCATTTAAATCTCTCTTGTGCTCACAATCAACAACTGTTGCTGAAATGTGACCTTAAACACCAAACAATTAATCAATATTGATGTTTAAGGTCACTTTCTGCAACAGTGGTTAAATGTGACCACTACAAATGTTAAAAGGTATGAAGACAAGTTTAGCCTATCATGTATGTATTGCCATGCTGTCCATTATAGAGGACAGTTAAAATTAGAAGACCTGTCATGAAAGTAGCAAGTTGATCTGCGCGTTAATCTGCGCGTTATGACCATAGTAAGGCTGTCAAATTCTGTACATATGGCCTGTGCACAAGCAATGTTTCAGTCACACAAGGAAATTTAATCCGGGTAACCCGGACGTCCATTGACAGAAATATTGCCTGTGTTTGCTATGATTAACCAGGAGAGCCTGCCATGCTTTGGATTTCTTTCGATATGGATATTGCGTACAATTCCTACGTGCAATTAAGCCAAGATAAGCGCAGGCCTGAAAATAAGCAGTCTGACATTTGCAGAATGAGGTCCTCAGAGGGTGAATTTGATGATGCTATCCCATACAGTGGGCCAGTTTATCCTCTGGGTAGCGCTTTCTGTTTAATTATGAGACCCTGATTCAGGTTGAGGTTCACAGAGGGTGAATTTAGTGATGCGACCCTGCTGTGCAGGGTAGCATCACTAAATTCACCCTCTTGGGGACCTCATTTTGCAGATGTCAGTCGGCTTATTTTCTGGCTTGGATAAGCGCACAGTTTGTGACAGGACTTCTAGTTTTAACTGTACGTCAATTACAGGAATTGGTTACCCCAGCCAATAAGCACTACTTCACTTCCTGGGGTTCCATACCACCCCTCCTCCCCCCCCCCCCCCCCCCACCACCACCCAGTATATTTTACTGGCTCCTACTGATTTATAACCAAGGAAATTTTCTAGTACTCCCGCCCCTGCCCCCACAAACACATCTTGTTCTTATGTTTTCACCAGCAAGAGAAAATCAAATCGTTCTGTTACCATTTATTGGAAAATGTCACAGACATTCTCTGATGTGGAACTATTTCCTGCCTAGATTAAAAGCCAAAATGGCAGTTTTGAAAAAGGCTTATGTTGTATTTGTAAATTTCTCCTCTCACAGGAGCACTAACACAGGCCTGGCATTCTTTAGGAGTGCAGGAGTGCTGCAAGCATAGAAAAAATTGAGGGGGGCAATTTTTTGCACCCCATGATTTTCTGGAATGCCAGACCTGTTTGGGACTGCCTTTAAAATCGATTATCATTTCGTCCCCTGAGTTCCAATGTGTTCTCTGTGCCTACTGGCACAGAGAACACATTGGATCACGGGACAATTTGTCAATGTTGATTGATTCGCAATAATTCATGACCCATTCTGTGTCGCATTTCGATAGATTTTGAGTGTAGAAGACAGTCACATAAGAATTGAATGCAACGTTTTGAATAATGAGAAGATGTGTGTGCCAATTTTTCCACTATGTAGCTGAATGTAGTACAATTGTTCAGTCACAATATTAATACCTTGAAGTGAATATAGCCAAAATAGCATCCAAGTTTTTGCAATGAAAATTTAAGTTAATGCACTCATGGGCAAAGTCAATGATTACAAATGATTGCAAATTTTCCTCTTTCTGTTACTGTGAGGCATGTGTCCATGAAAATCAACATATTCTGACATATCCTGAAAATTCCCAAGCCATACTCAATTATATATGGTACCCCACCATGAATGTCGGATGATTCAGACCTTTTTCTTGGATGATTCGGATGTTGGTCAATTCGGACCTCCAAAGTTGGTCAATTCGGATCGCCGGCATTGGGCAAATTCGGACCACAGGAATAACCGATTCTGGTTCCTGGACAAGACTAATGGTTAGCAGATGTTAAACGTTCTTCAGATGTGAAGAATGTTTAACATAATACGAAAGTTCATAAAGCTGCCTTAGGGAATATCAGGGATGAAAAATATAACGTAAGAATATTTATTTCTCAATTTTATTCATATGACATTTTGAATAAAACTATAATATGAATTCACAAAAACTACATACAACAAACATGTTGATATTTTATTCTTGAACAGGTACATTTCACTCAAATATATAATGAGACTAACAAACAATAGATATATGACAAATTTTTAGCAAGGTGCGTACAATTTAGCCGATTCTTGCAACAGTTTGCTAGCCGACATTTCATTATTATTATACCTTTCCCAAAGTTCCATCAGTTGTCCATTTGTCTCTCTGGTCTTTTTCCTCTGGTTTCTCATTAATTTACCCTCACTTACCATTTTTACCTTTGAAGGTATGTCCAACACTTCTGAATAAAGCAAATTTATTAATAAATAAAAAGGTAAGTCGCTTTTCTTTGCCCATTGTGCCACCCCTCTACATCATTGTTGATACGGATACTTCTTCCAAATACTGACCAGTTGGAGGTAGTCCACACTGGGTTGTTCATCCAGGTTTCATCTACATAATTTATGAAGCTATTCAAACTTGTGGCTTGTTCATGCACTTTTGCTTTAAGGTGATCAAATGTAGGGTGGATGTCGTCTGCTGGCAGGAATGGAAGGGCGAACACCTTTCGCAACAACTTAAAAACCTCATCTCTTTTACTGTATTCAACCTACAAACATAACAAGAGGGATGTTACATCCCAACGCTCACCTACATTCGCACTTGATAATGTCGTTCCAATGTAACATGCCTAATATTTAGTTAATATAAATCATTAACTAGGCATCAAATGATTAATGTGGTTTATGTGATGGCTTTGGAAAGTCTATATTTCTGCATTTATTATATATCAATTCAACATAGAATCATTGGATATAAAAGCATTTTTTTCTTTTAGAAATGTTTATGATTAAGAATATGAATCGTGAGGCCAGATATTAAATCATAAATAAGAATTAGGAAAGGCTTTCATAAATCACTGAAATTTTAATTGAAGTACATTCATTGGTTAAAGAGGAGTTGCGGAAAAACATTTGTTCAAGAAAGTGACTATAAGCCCAACAAAAATACATCACATCAACAACTAAAATAAGTCTTAATGTTACTAGTAACAAGTATGAGAAAGTATTAAATAAAAAAAAAAAAAAGTTAAAAAAAATTTTTTTTAAAGAAAGTGAATATAAGTCCCAAAAATCCCCCTCAAATTCCTCAAATATGCATGTAATAAGGGCGCAACGTTACCACAATGTAGTTCAGTAACCCATGCATACAATATCAATTGCCTGGAAAGACACATAGAAACAGAACTCACCTTAACACAAACTTTTAGAACTTAAAATTGAGTAAGTCAGACAAAAACGTGAACATTGTGACTGAAAAAAAGAAAAGAAATCAGTTAAATTTCTGCATACAGTAGGGTTAATACCAAAAGTTGTTATTGAAATGAGAAAATAAAAAGTAATGAGAGGTGAAGGCACCACAATCTGCACAAAAGTTGACTTTAACGCAAATTCTTACAACACCTAAACGCTAATTCTTACAACAAGTTTTGGCAGAAAATCAGCCTCAAATTCCTCAAATATGCATGTAATGAGGGTTAAATATTACTGCAATGGAGGTCAGTAACCCAAGTGTAGAATATTAATCGCCTGGAAAGACACATAGAAACACAACTCACCTAAACACAAAGTTTACAAAGTTTTACAACTTAAAATTTACTAAGTCCGAGAAAAACATGAAAATTTTGAGTGAAAAAAAAGAAAATTTTCGTTAATTTCTGCATACAGTAGAGTTAATACCTACAGTTGTTATTGAAATATGAAAATCAACAGTAATGAGAAGTTAAAGCAGCACAATCTGCACAAAAGCTGACTTTAACGCAAATTCTTACAACACCTAAACGCTAATTCTTACAACAACTTTTGGCAGAAAATGTTTGGTGAAATTTGGAAAAAGGTCATAGTATCAGGGTTAAATACTGTTCTGATAGTCCCCTACAACCTACATATGCAATATCAAAGGCCTGAGCCCACTGATCTTTGAGAACTCACCTTAACACCTCACCTTAACACAAACTTTTAGAACTTAAAATTTACTAAGTCAGAGAAAAACATGAAAATTTTGACTGAAAAAAAAGAAAATTTCCGTTAAATTTCTGCATACAGTCGGGTTAATACCTACAGTTATTATTGAAATATGAAAATCAAGAGTAATGAGAAGTTAAAGCACCACAATCTGCACAAAAGCTGACTTTAACGCAAATTCTTACAACACCTAAACGCTAATTCTTACAAGTTTTGGCAGAAAATAAGCCTCAAATTCCCCAAATATGCATGTAATGAGGGTTAAATATTACTGCAATGGAGTTCAGTAACCCAAGTGTAGAATATTAATCGCTTGGAAAGACACATAGAAACACAACTCACCTAAACACAAAGTTTACAAAGTTTTACAGCTTAAAATTTACTAAGTCCGAGAAAAACATGAAAATTTTGAGTGAAAAAAAAGAAAATTTTCGTTAAATTTCTGCATACAGTAGGGTTAATACCTACAGTTGTTATTGAAATATGAAAATCAACAGTAATGAGAAGTTAAAGCAGCACAATCTGCACAAAAGCTGACTTTAACACAAATTCTTACAACACCTAAACGCAAATTCTTACAACTTTTGTCAGAAAATTTTAGCTGAAATTTGGAAAAAATGTCGTAGTTTCAGGGTTAAATACTGTTCTGATAGTCCCCTACAACCTACATATGCAATATCAAAGGCCTGAGCCCACTGATGTTTGAGAAATTAACCTTAACATTAAATCTTACAATATTAGACACGCCGGACGCCGACGCCCGAGGTTATGTCAATAGCTCACCACATCTTACAGATGTAGGTGAGCTAAAAATGATTTATTATAACAACACAACAGAAATCACGTGATGTGTTAGGCTGCTAATGCCCTATTAAACTTTGTTAATATACTAGAGAATGCCCGCTAAAGTGGTAATAATATTTAATTTATTGCTTTATAGCGAAATTATTTTTACGTTCTTGTAATGCCCTATTAAACATTGTTAATATACTAGAGAATGCCCGCTAAAGTGGCAGTAATATTTAATTTATTGCATTTATAGCAAAATTCTTTTTACGTTCTTGTAATGCTCTATTAAACTTTGGTAATATACAACAGAATGCCTGCTAAAGTGGTAATAATATTTAATTTTATTTATTGCGTTTATAGCGAAATTCTTTTTACGTTCTTGTAATGCCCTATTAAACTTTGTTAATATACTATACACCCATATTTCATGCTTCACACTATCAGGATACTCTTTATGTATTAATTTCAGTAACTATTAACTGGGTTACTTACTTTTCATTGACAAAAGGTTCCATTGATCTCCTATCTCTAGTTATATCAAATGTGCTGTTTGAAGCAATGTTGAAATTGACATCAAATTGGCCCATTTGAACTGAATTGTTCGATATCCCGGCTGATGAATGCCGAGTGCTTTCTAGAGGTCCATTTGTAGATATGATTGTGTGTTCAGTTGTTGCATTGTCTGGGATTGTACTAAGGTTAGAAATTCGCCTGCAGTGTTCACATGTGAATCTTATATCTTGACCTTCCCGCACAGCCACTCTGTATGTATTCCTGCTGATACCTGTATCGCACGTTCTGTGTGTCCACCTTTTGCACTGTTCATTATCACATTGGATTGCCTCTTGTCTAGGCCTTACTATTTGTTCACAAAATGCACACCTACTAAGGATTCTCCATAACAAATTACTAATAACTGATGTAAGCGTTAATAAACTTTTACAGAGGAGGGAAAGTCATCTGTTGTGTTTAAACAATCATAGTGATAAAACACTGATTAATCGGCAAATCGTCTAAGTTTGCTCAACCATACTCTGAACTTCAGAGTATGGTTGAGCAAACTTAAATGATTTGCTGATTAATAAATTCTAATTAACTCGATGTGTGTCTTGTGTGATTCATTGTTTTTGCTGGCACTTTGTTTTTAAATAGCCATTTTGTGCTGGTTGCTATAGTTGGGGCGTATTGTTTGAACGACTACGCCATTACAATTCTTTTCAGAAATATAAAATTGGGCTAGTTTAGGCTATTTTCATAGCCAAGTGAAGGACTTTAACAGCAGCCGTGTTTACTTTTTTTGCGAATGCGGAAGCGGGTTTTTTAAAAAAATAAAACATAAGAAAATACAGTAAACTGTCATGTCTCCCAAGGAAGTTTTGGAGGGCGACTTGAATTTCGCCCCCAATGTAAGCCAAGGCGACTTGAGGAATGACAAGGCGACTTCTTCGCCCTAGTCGCCCACTTGGCTGACCCCTGCTCTGAAGTAATGTTGATGTTTTTACAGAGAATGAGTTCTTAATCATGAAACCAATCAAAACATTCTTTCAATAACTTTTATTTTCTAACCATTAATCACAACAACGGCGAGTAAGCACAAGGGGTGTTTATAAAATGTACAAACAATTTCATAAACTATAATAGATCAGTGGATAACAGGTTGAGGATTAATAACTAGTAATAACCACAGAAGAAATTTTGAGACACAAACAATTATTACAATAAATGTATAAACTGAGTAAAGTAGAGTCAGGTCATCTGTAAATTTCCAAATTGAATTCCATTCATTCTCAGTTAACCATTCCCAGGTTCCGAGTTAGTCCAAATTGACCAACACTGGAGGTCCGAATCGTCCAGGGTCCGAATCGTCCGCAACCACCCCACCATATGCACATGCTCTAGCAGTTGTGGTTTGTCATTTCCCTTCCAACTAGATCACAAATTGTAGAAAAAGACCTTGTGGAAAAATTTTTGTCTAGCTCAAGAAAAAAACTCATTTTGGGGCCGACTGACACCCACCACCCCCCACCTATGTTCCTGGAATTCCCCCCACCCCCTGCACCCCATCTGCCTGGCGATTTGGATATACAAAAATTATGCGGTTGTACTAAATACAGCAAGTCCCTAATAAGTCCCTAAGTCCTGAAGTCCCTCGGATACAAAATACAGCAAGTCCCTCAAAACATACCGATAAATTGGCGATAATAGCGTAAAAAATTAGAGACTTTATCATAGAACTGCATGTTGACTATTTATTTTTGTTTTTATTTGTTTGTTTTTTTCAAATTTAAAAGCAGTAAATGCTTGACAATCTTTTGTTGTTTTGAACAGCAGTTCCCGCAATCTCCAAGCCGCGCGTGTATAAAATAAAATACAACTTTTAAAAGAGATGCTTTTGAAATGCTATCTGAAAATGTTTTTTTGATACTTACTTGTTTTATTTTTTATTTTCTTTTTTTATTTCATTTTTTTTGTTTGTTTATTTTATCATGTTTAAAGAAGGTCTGTCGGCTTGAGCACTCTAATATTTTACCTGTTCAAAACAAGCTAGTGCTTAAGTTCTGTCCGGCTTTCATCCAAAATTAAATCTCTCTGTTCCGACCCTGGCTGCTAAAAGTGCAGAGAAATAAATGAATGAATGAATGAATGAATGAATGAATGAATGAACAAATAGTTTAAGCAAAACTAGTCGACACAAGTCGTAATGGGTCAAACAAACGCAAACACCGAATAGCAATCTTGCTTTAATTTCATCATGTTTTGTGAATTAAATGTAGAAAATAATTTACGAAAATCATCATTAAGAAACATGCTTTGAAAATTACAATTTCAGTAAATAATGTAATATATAATAACATGTATAAACAACGAAACTGCCAACCCGAATTTCCTAAGTGTTTGTTTATAAACAGTCAAAAAAGTTCCGAATTTATCGATGAAAATGCTCGATACATACTCAATAATTGCACATAATAAACAAATTTGACAGTCTTTTGAAAATTCATGTCTGAGGTTAAATTTTGTGAGTGCTTTACATGTACATGATAAATGATGTGTTTTAAAGGGATTTACTGTAATTAGTATATGAGGGGACTTAGTGACTTATTAGGGACTTGCTGTATTTAGTACGACCCAAAACTATGTATATTCTGTATTCTGTATTGGTTACGGTGTAGGACCATTTGGCATAGAGACACTGGGTGGGGAGCAGTTAGTGGCTTTTCCAGAGGGCAGATTGGAAGCTGTCTACTGTTTGCGCATGCACTATATATTGTTGCCTAAGTGGTTCCAATCAACAGCGGTGCGGATAAAAAATGAATTCCGATATTCTATGGTTTTAGCAGTTCCAACTATGTATGCACTTGTATTTTTTGATGTGTGTCTATCAATGATGTTTTGGGTGACACAATCAGTATGTGTTTTGTTTTTAATTTGCCTTTTGTTTTGCTTTTGAAAGAATTTATTTGGGGGGATGGCTGGCACAGACCCCTCAATAATCTTGTAAAATTGGGTGAGCCTTTTGTGTCTGCACCTAACATGGAGGGCATCCAGTTCTAGTTTGGTGAGCATTTTTGTGGAGGTGCCCTTGTCCCTTGAGTGATAATCACCTGTGATGAACCTGGCAGCTTTTCTTTGCACCCGTGCCAGTTTGTCAATATCCTTTTGAAGATAAGGGTCCCATACTGTTGATGCATATTCAATTACTGACCTAACCATTGCAATGTATGCTGTTTTTTTTGCAGTTCTTTGGGCAAAATTTTAAGTTTCTTCTCAAGAAGCCAATGGTCGAATTGGCTTTACTTACGATTTTAGATATGTGGGAATCCCACTTCAGGACCTGAGATAATATCACCCCCAGGTATGGTGATTGAGAGACTTGTTTTAAAATTTGGTTGTCTGAGGTGTAGAAATGGGGTGACTTTTCGTTTGTGGACATGAGATAGCATTTCTTTGCATTAAATTTCATGCCCCAATTTGAAGCCCATTCTTCCAGTTTGATCAGGTCATTTTGGAAGATGCTGTGATCAGACTGAGATTTCATTGGGCGGTATAGCAGGCAGTCATCAGCAAATAGTCTTACTTGGGAATTTACTGAAAGTGGTAGGTCATTGATGTGGCATAGGAACAGGGGTCCAGGTCTTTTCGGCCTCAGGAACATTCAGCCCCAGGTATTTTACCGGGAACATTCAGCCTCAGTCGAGTACGAATATTCCCACTTTTGAGCCTGAATGTTCCCACTTTTGGTAAAAATTTGCGGAGTTTGGGAGTTGAAAAATAACTTTAAAAAATAATGTTTTAGTTCATTTTGTTTGGTTTGTTTTGTATATTAGGATTTTTACCGAATAATTTTTTTTTGAGAATAAAATAACGGCATACCTACCTTTATTCCTAAAGTCAAAATATATTAAGCACGAGACCGATCCATAATGAATTATGATGAAATATAAAATCCATTGTATAAAATCCACTATATTGAATAACAGAATGACAGAAAAGGTGCTACAATGCCGACATGCAAACCCGAAATGATATACTTCTTGGATGTTGTTTGGCACAACTCAGCTTTAAAAGTTTGTTTTTATAAGTTCTTCTGAAGTAGTGATCAAAGTTCTGGCCTCTGATGAGATACTCATACAGCGTTTTTATAGGGTGACTGAAGCTTGATTGATTTAATCGCATTGGGGGCACGGTGACGGTGTGCACTAAGGCGTACTGCACGTCGATGGTGAACCTGTCTTCAACCTTCAACCAATGCTAATCATGCTTGTGTGGAGTTAGTATGTTGGGGAGCTGACAGTTGCTCGCCATTACTCGGTGGTTCTCTCTGGGTACTCCGGCTTCCTCCACCCGTAAAACTGTCATGGTCAGGATTAGCCATTGTGCAGAAATATCTGACCTTAAACACCAATAAATAATAATAAATAAATAAATTTAATCGCACTTGATTATGCGATCATATACTGTTTTTACAGTTTCTTAGAACCCTTAAACCTCTTTTTAAATATGGACTGTAACTATGGCGCTCTCCCTTATCCATGTAGGTTGATGGTTGACTCCCAGCTTTCAAAAACACATATCGGTAGATTAAACAACCAACAAACTGCGGTTTCCATATTCATAAGGAAATGAAGTATAAAGCAAGTAAAGTTATTCGGGTCGCAAGGGATTTAAATCTCACATTGTCCCTGTGCTGTGCATCTTCGGCGCTCTGAAACTTTTCATTCATTCGAGTTCAATATCAATCTTGCTTTTTGGTTGTAATAAAGGTGTTTAAACTCATATTAAACCATGTCTCTCTTAGCCTCCCAAGTTGAAAACGGAGGCAGAATGTTCCCGGGCCGAATGTTCCAGAGGCCGAAAAGACCCATACCCTGTGGTACACCTGACTCAACTGGAACAGACGTGGAGCCGTCACCGTCAATAACTACCCGCATGTGTCGTTTCGTGAGGAATGTGGTAAGCCAATCATGGATGGAGCCTTTGAGGGTACGGGTCCAGTCGCCACCGGGCCAGCTCGCCACCAGTGGCAAGTTGGCCCGATTTCTGGTGACGACTTGGCCCACTTTGATGACCACTATTATAGGTTTAGTACTCACGTTTTTTTAATAAATAATCCGAAAAAAACATTTAAAGAATGAAGAATCTGTTAAAAATCCTCAAATACGATTTCTCACATGACGAATCACTTTGAATCCCTGAGTCGTCGTACTTACACTAAAGGTGAGGCGGGGGGGGGGGGGGGGGGGGGGGGGAGCTCACATCATATGTTTTGATTTATTCCGTGATATTTCGAATGTGGAAGTGTTTATTAGGGGTTGATTCGTCCTGTCATAAATACTATTTAATGTCATCATAAGAGAACCATGAGGTTCTATCTCCTACTGGGAGATAGAACCTCATGATTCTCACATGACGAATCACTTTGAATTCCCGAGTCGTCATACTTACACTAAGGGTGAGGCAGGGGGGGGGGGGGGAAGCTCACATCATATGTTCGAATGTGGAAGTTTTTATTTGGATTTGTATTAGACATATTTTGGTTTATAATACCTCACAAAAGTAAGTATAGTCTATTATTTCATATAAAAAAAATACCTAAAAACCTATCAAATTTGCCTTTTCCAGTCGAGCCCTAGATACTCAAAACATAGCTATATTGGCAGAACTGAATGAAGAAAATGGTCTCAGTCTCAGTGAAGAAGCTTTTCTTGAAAACCCAGACAATCGCCATGACATGATGGACACTGAAACAACTTTACCTGAGACAGCACTTAACGACTGGGACAGGCATAAGCTTCTACAATTTGCTACCACTTTTGCAAAAGGAACCCAGGAATGTTGAATTGAGGGTTAGATCAGTCGACCTGGAAAGTGATGTCAGATTAAAATACACGAAAGTTAAAAAATTTATAGTAATTTATATATTTTTTATACTTACCAATGACCCAGACATAGCTGGTGCTAACTCTTAAAATACTAGGGCCAAACACAAATTTTGCCCCCCAATTCCCAAAATTTGCATCTAAAACCAAAAGAAATCATGTCCTGAAGGTCCTCCATACTTTGCCCTTACTGCGCATGTGCAGTGTCAAGGACGTTCCGAAATTGGCGCCAATTATCATTCTTACAAGCAGTGCCTGGTCAGCGCTATGTACTCAGCGGGGAGGTATGAGTTCCCAACTCCTGGGAGGGCCATCCCCGTCTGGGTCATTGGTAAGTATAAAAAATATATAAATTACTATAAATTTTTTAACATTTTTATACTGTACCAATGACCCAGACATAGCTGAATAGTAAAAAGGCTGGAGGGCCTAGGACATAGAGGAAAATCCAATAAGCTCAACTATATAACATAGAGTCAACCCCTCAAGGAGAAAAGGGGTATTAGGCTTTACATGTATCTTTCTTATTTTATGATAAATTAGAAAGATACAATACCCTTCATAATTGAGCACAATAACATTCATGTTCTCTATTAACATCCAGTATAACTCTTTATACTACTTATTTTTAAAGTAAGCCAATAAATAAAGTTAGTCCAGAGAACTGAGACTCTTTATATTCTATTAAAAGTGTCCGAGGATTGTATATTAACGCCCGTTTGACACTTGACATATACAAATGCTTCACACCGAGCTACACTTTAAAAATATGACATGAATGAATTTTTAACATTAATATTACACTTTAAAACTATCCCGGAAACGACTCAGAATTACTGACTCCGGAGGAGGAATCCCCTTGCTTTTCACTATAAAGCAGGTGAACTAAGGGAACACCCTCCCCCCCTTCCCCTTGCCCTGGGTCAAATAGCCCAGAGCGAAGAGGGCAGCAGGACGGAGTCACTGCCGGAACAGAAAGCCTGTATAACTATAGTTGCAACTGTTTAGTGGACGACATTCTGAGCAACAGATAACGGACCTAAACAATGCAGGTCTCCAGAAATGGACTCAATATTTCTGAGATAAAAATTCGTAAATGTGGATGGCTGAGACCAATAAGCAGCCTTCATTAAATCTGTAATAGCAACACTATTTGCGTAAGCCCAAGATGTAGAAAGAGCTCTTACTTCATGAGCCGAGATCTTAAGCACAGACTGCTGAGAAGATAAATTTTCATAAGCAGTACGGATAGCTAATTGAATCCATCTAGCAATAGAATGGATCGAAATGTCCTTTCTATTAGGCATCAGAGACAGAAAGAAGCGTTTTCGTCCCTTTCTGATAAACTGAGATCTTTGTTTATAAATACGTAAAGCTCTAACAGGACAGAGTAAAGGCCTACGCCCGTCTGAAGACGGCAGAGCCTTAATAACAATAGGTTCCAGATATTTATTAGGAGCCTGATTCTTAGCTAAAAATCCAACATTAGTAGTGAAGGTGATAGTGTTCCCAACACTACGATAGTGAGAATCGTCCACCGATAGTGCATGAAGCTCACTGACTCTTCTAGCAGAAGAGAAAGCTAAGAGAAAAGCTGTCTTATGAGACAAGAATTTGAAATCTACTGTCCCAAAAGGCTCAAATGGCTTTTCCTTCAGTTTAAGAAGAACCCAAGCTAAATTCCACTTAGGAATTAATCTAAGAGTTCTGGGTCTATTTATCGAGAAGTTTCTAACTAACTTAGATAAAGAGACATTAGCTCCAATTTGTAAACTATCATGGTGTGCATAGGTATCAGATAACATAGACCTATAACCCTTAATAGTAACAGGCTGCAGTTTGATCTCGTCAAACAAGTATACTAGAAAGTTTGCAATGTCTGGTATGGAGGGATCAAGAATATCAACAGAATGATCCCTACACCAACGACAAAAAACTTTCCACTTAGCCGCATAGTTTAGCGAAGAGGAGGTCCTCCTACAGTTAGAAATCGCGTCCACTGCTCGTCCTGTAAAGTGCTTGCCCTGTAAGAAGGACTGCACAACGGAAAAACGTGAAGGTTAAGACCTTGTGGGTTGTGATGAAGTTGACACGGTTTCCCCTGCGAAAGAAGATCCTCCCGTGGAGGAAGCTTTCGCGGTAGGTCCCACAGCAGACACCTGAGTAGATTTATCCACAGTCTCTGTGGAGACAGAGATGCTACCAACAGAATCTTGCACTGAGACTGTTTTATCTTTAGCAATACTTGCTGAATTAACAGCGCTGGAGGATACGCATATCCCATCATTCCGTCCCATGAGATCGATAGAGCGTCTTCTGCAAATGCTCTTGGATGCGGACATGGTGACACATACGTCTGCAACTGATTGTTGAGATGTGTCGCAAATAAATCTATCATTGGCCGTTCACATTGGTAGCAAATCTGATTGAATACCTGTTTGTTGAGAGTCCATTCCGACGGCAACAAGCGACCCTTCCGTGAAAGGAAGTCCGCTAGTACATTCAGACGACCCGGTATATGACGGACTGAAAGTAGAACTTGATGTTCTAGGGCAAACAGAAGGATTCTTTCCGTTAAATTGAATAACGGAACGGAATGAGTGCCTCCCTGGTTCCGGATATACGCCACTACTGTCGTATTGTCGGACAGGATTTGGACATGAGCTTTCTGAATAATGTCCATCCAATGACGTAACGCAAGCCAAATTGACATCATTTCCTTGATGTTTATGTGCTTGCTTAGAAACTGGGGGTCCCAAAGACCCTGGCACCTCAAATCCGTTGGGATCAATGATGCAACCCAACCTGTTTGACTGGCATCCGTCATAATCGTAAAACTCGGATTCGGCAACTGCAGCGGAACTCCCTGAGTCAACCACTGAATGTTTGCCCAAGTCTGAATCTCTTGTTTCACTTGATCTGACAAGAGAACGTCTATGTCGAGCGAATGAATCTTCACACTCCAATTCTGAGTCAAGAAGATTTGGAGAGGACGAGTGCGTAACCGCCCCATCGGAATGAGATCCGCAGCGGCTCCGCACAGACCTATCAGTCTCATGAACTCCCTCGCTGTGACTTTGTCTGCATGAAGACAATAGCGAGCGTAACAACTGACTAATTTCGCTCTGATTAACGGCAGACGAACGAGATTGTTGCGCGTCTCGAAGCTCATTCCCAGATGAGTGAATGACTTGGACGGCACCAGATCCGACTTCTCCTCGTTTATAACAAAACCGAGACGTCGGAGCAATAGAAGCAGATTCTGCACATCGTTCTGAAGCGTTAACTCGTTGCCGTACCTCTGAAGAATGTCGTCCAGGTAGGCCGACGTTACCGCAGACGAATGAGCTCGGAAATACATCATTACCGAGTTCATTACCCGAGTGAAAGCCCAGGGTGCTAGGTTCAATCCGAAGCACATCGCCCGGAATTGATATACCACTCCTAGGACTGCGAAGCGTAGATACTTTCTGAATGTCGGATGTACCATGACGTGAAAGTACGCATCTTTGAGATCTATGCGTGTAGCATAATCGTTCACCCGAATACTCGCTCTGACCGATCGAATCGTCTCCATATAGAACTTCGGAGCGACGATCAGCTTGTTTATCCAGCTCAAATCTATGACTGGACGGAACGAGCCGTCTGGTTTCGGAACCAGAAATAGATGGCTGTAGAATTCCGGTGTTTCCTGGTCTTCTACGACCTCTACCGCGTTCTTCATTAAAAGAGACTGCACCTCCGATAAAAGAGCGTCTCTTTTCTGCGGATTTGACGGAAGTTGCGTCCATTTTGGACTTCGAGTTAATGGAGGCTTTCGTTTGAAGGATATTCTTAGACCTTCCGAAATCACCCCTCTCACCCAAGGGTCGTCCGTAATCGAAGCCCACTCTTCTGAAAAACTCGACAACCTTCCGCCAACCGGAACACGATAGAGGTTGAAACCATCACCTCCTGGACCTGCGAGGCCTGCGGGAGGAGAAACCACGTCCTCCACGACCCGCACCTCGTCCCGTCGACCTCGGGGCATCCGACCGGTTGTCCCGACCCGAAGGACATCCCGCACGTGAGTCGCTGCCTTGACGGTCTCTTGAATAAGACCAAGAGGACGCACCGGAACCTCTATAGGAACCTCTCTTGGGCGCATTAGTCCCAGAAGTGCCTGTCTTACTCTTTTCTGCCGTATCCGACTTTTTGGAAGCGGATTTAAACAGCAGAGAATCCGAAGCTTTCTTAGTAATTTTATCGTAGATTGCAGAAAGCTTGCCGTCGAAGAGAAGCTCTCCGGAGACCGAAGCGACTCTGAGAGAGTTCTTCACCTTACTATCAATGCGTGTGGATGTAGCTAGGGCTGCGTCACGTCTAACCAACTCCAGGTTTGCCACTGAAAGGGCGGAGTTATACGTGGAATAAGCTACTGCCCTTGAAAGAAGTCTTAAAGAGGATTGTATATCCTGGAATTCTTTCCCTTGAAGACGTAGTGATAACGCCTTAGTAAGGTGGTCTGCGTAAGATAAAGCGTCTAAACTGGCCCTGTTAGACGTAATTGTCGTTTCCAACACCGCGGTTGGAATGGACGTAGACGACGGTAATGACAATTCTAAGTCTTCCGCCTCGTCGTCAAGACGCAGAGGAACTCTCGGAACACCCTGTCCTGCCGTATCGAATTTATTCCTTGAATTAATGAAAGGCAGGTTAAGAGCATTGGCGGACAAGAAACCAGCTTTGCCTGTTTTGGAAGCAAGCTTGAAGATAGCGTCGTTCAATAATTCAAATGTTCTTGTGACATTATTGGACTGAGACGGAAACTCAGGGACGATGTCTCTAAACCGCTCGAAGAATTCAGTGTCCAATGACGCTATCAGTCTCTTATCCGGTACCGCAGCAGTCCGGAACAACTTGAGGAAGAAAGTGCCGGATGAAATCCACGGCAGCTTTATGTTGTTCCGAAAGGGATAGGTCCAAGTCATCAGTATCCCTTTTGCCATCCGGTCGGACCTCACGATGCTCCCGGTCGTCCGCACCCTGTGCTTCGGTGGAGCGTACCGACCCAGCGCCGTCGGATAATTCCCGATCCGACACCAATTCTGTTGATTGCTGGGATGCTGCGATAATTTGTGCTAGCACGTCCGTCATCGAGGCCTGTGGAGTAGCGGTCTTTCGCTGCTTAGCCGTGGGAAGCTCTGCATCAACTGACTCCCGCATACTCTTCCTATGCGAACGTCCGGAGTCTACCGGCCTCGTGTCCCTGGCTACCGGATGGCGTGACGTGGTCGCCGATGAATCCCTAATCTGCGAAGCTGGTAGAATATTCGCGGTCACGTAGCCAAGGTGCGGTCGTGTGCGCTGCTGAGAGGATGAGGAAGCCTGAGCAGTCTCAGCGGACTGCCTATACAACGGAGCGTCCCGAGCGACGGACGTGTGCTCCGCTTGCGACACATTTTGTACCACAACATCTGGTCCCAGATGTTGTTGTACGAGAGAGGGGCCTCTCTCGCTCGTGGCCCGGCTGGACCTGGACGAGCTAGGAACCGGACTAGAAGGCTTCCTCCCATCTCTCCTTTTATCCGCCGTCACTGGGTATGCACCTTGTATGTTTATAGTGCTCGCATCACCCAACACTTCTTCCTGGACTGCAACGAACGAACCCGGCTGCCGAACCATTCGGTGAATGGACACTACACCGGGCAAGCTAGCGGACGACAGCGCCGTCAATCCTACTCGGGACCTCTTAGGCAACTGTCGTATCTGCATGAGCACTTTTGCCGCTAGCTCTGCATTCAATTGTGACGACAGAAGTGCACTTTTGGAGGATAACATGGAAACATCACCCTGTTCTTGTTCCTCTGAAATAGAAACTGATAGACTAGAGTGACCCTGTGGAGAAAGGACCGGCATGGCCCTTTCCCCGCTAACAACATAACGTGACACACGTTTCCAATGTTTATCATCCCAATATTCACATATTGAACAGGAGTTAGTGCGAGTACACTGATTAATACAATGACAGCCCTTGAAATTGGTAATTTTTTACAATGGCAGTTGACTGCTGTCGCAAATCAATTTTGCGACAGCAGTTACGACGGCATTTTAAATCAATCTTTATAGCTGTACAGGCCTGTCACCGTGAGTATGATGGCAATTGAGCGCTGTCGGAAATCCATATGACGACAGCATTTTGAGACGGCATTGCCATTTGCCGTCGCCAATTTCAAGGGCTGCAATGATCATGAAAGTCAGAGGAAGATTTCTTCCTATTACAATTTGAACAATATCTTTTCATTGTGAAAAGACAACAACAAGTCCTAGTACTCGCACAAACCCCAACAAAGATACATAATAACATGATCCATTAACATTGAAAAAACAATTGAAATCGAAAATAATTTTTGAAAAATATTTTTTCAGCGAAGCCCAAGTTTCTGAAAAGTAACGTTGAGCCCCAATGGATCCCAAGGCTAAGTGTGGACAAAAATTTTAAAATAATTTTAAATAATTAATGCAACACTTACGGATAATAATAATGTATCTTATAATGAGATAAACTACTCCAAAGGCAAAAAGCCCCCCTCAAAAGAGACTGTTGCCAATGTAAACAAGAAGTGTATAAACACTAGAAAACATGACTCCAGGCACTGACAATCCGGGCCCGAAATCAGTTATCAAAATACACACCATCTGATGCAAAACAGAGACTTCCAGGGAAGAATCTGCAGAACATCAGATGGTAGATGCAGAACACAACGTCTAAACACCCATGGGTGAAAACATAAACATGGGGAAAATAACAGAATTCATTCTGTTACCAAGCTAATTCTCCCAAGAAATTTTAGTAGTAATCTTACTCAAAAATATGCCAAAAGCATGGGAGAATATCAAGAGGGTACTTACAGGACAAGGGAAGAGGAAACACTGAATAAGCAGTGCAACTTCATAGCAAGAATGACAACAACAGGCCCATGCCTCGAAAGTTAAAAAATTTATAGTAATTTATATATTTTTTATACTTACCAATGACCCAGACATAGCTGGTGCTAACTCTTAAAATATAGGGCCAAACACAAATTTTGCCCCCCAATCCCCAAAATTTGCATCTAAAACTAAAGAAAACATGTCCTGAAAGGCCCTCCACACTTCGCCCCTACTGCGCATGCGCAGTGTCAAGGACGTTCCGAAATTGGCGCCATTTATCATTCTAATAACCAGTGCCTGGTAAGCGCTATGTACTCAGCGGGGAGGCAAGAGTTCCCAACTCCTGGGAGGGCCATCCCCGTCTGGGTCATTGGTAAGTATAAAAAATATATAAATTACTATAAATTTTTTAACATTTTTATACTGTACCAATGACCCAGACATAGCTGAATAGTAAAAAGGCTGGAGGGCCAAGGACATAGAGCAAAATGGAATACGCTCAATAAAATAAAATAGAGTCATCCCCTGTAGGGAAAAGAAGTAATAGGCCTTACATGTATCTTTCTTATTTATGATAAATTAGAAAGATACAACACCTTCCAAAATTGAGCTTCATACATCCATGTACTCTATTAATATCCAATATAATCCTTATACTAATAATTTTTAAAGTAAGCCAATAATAAAGTAAGTCTAGAGAATAGAGACTCTTATACTCCTAAAAGTGTCTGAGAATTGCATAATCATGTCCGTTGACATATGCAATATTCAAAAGCTATACTTTAAAAACTAAGACTTGAATGAATTTTATAAACTTAAACTTCTCACTAAACAACCATCCCAATAACAGCTCAGAATTACTAACTCCGGAGGAGGTATCCCCTTGTTTTCATAGTAAAACAGGTGACCCAAGGGAACACCCTCCCCCCCCCCCCCCCCCCTTTTTCTTGCCCTGGGTCAAATAGCCCAGAGCGAAGAGGGCAGCCGAACGGAGACACTGCCGAAACAGACAGCCTACCTAGCTATAGTAGCAACTGTTAAGAGAATGACATTCTGAGCAGTAGATAATAGACCTAACAAAAGAGGCCTCAAGAAATTGACTCGATATTTCTAAGATAAAATTCATGAATGTGGATGGCTGAGCGCAATGAGCGGCCTTCAAAAATCTATAATAGCGACACTATTAAAGTAAGCCCAAGAAGTAGAAGAACTCTTACTTCATGAGCCGAAATCTTAAGCACAACTGCTAAGTCAATGATATACCATAAGCAGTACCGATAGTTAATAGAATCCATTAACAATAAAATGGAGCGTAACGTCCTTCTACTAGACATCAAAGACAGAAGAAGCTTACGCCCTTGTAATAAACAGATATCTGTTTATAAATACATAAACTGTACCCGGAAAGAGTAAAGGCCTATGCCCATACGAAGACGGAAGGACCTTAAAATAATAGGTTCCGGATAATAGGAGCCTAACTCTTATGCAACAATCCAACCTAAATAGTAACGGAAGTATTGATTCCGAAACTATGAAAGTGAAAATCATCCATCGATAGTGCATGAAACTCACTGACTCTACAGTAAAAGAGAAACCAACAGAATTACTGTCTAAAAGGTCAGAATTTGAAAACTACTGTTTCCAGAGGCTCAAATGATTACTTAGCTAAATAAGAACCGAAGTTAAAATCCATATAGGAATTTAATCTAAAGATTCTAAGTCTATTTATCAAAAGTTACTAACTGACTTAGATAAAGAGACAAAAGACTCAATTGTAAACTATCGTAGAGTGCATAGGTATGAGGTAACATAAACCTATAACCTAAATAATAACAGGCTGCAGTAGATCTTGTGAAACAAGTATACTAAAAAATAGCAATAAGTAGTATGGAGGGATCAACAATATGAACATAATGATCCCTACACCACGACGGAAGAGCCTCCACTTTAGTCGCATAGAATAGCGAAGAAGAGGATCTCCTATAGTAAGAAATCGCGTCCAAAGCTCGTCCAGTACAGTGCTTACAATGCAATACGGACCACACAACGGAATACATGAAGGTTGCGACCTTGCTGGTTGTGATAAAGATGACACGATTTACCCAGTGAAAAAAGATCCTCACATAGAGGAAGATTTCACGTTAAGACCCACAGTAGACAAGAGAGTAAATTACTCATGATCTCTGTGAAGATAGAGATGCTATCAACAGAAATGTATTGTGGTTGTTTATCTTAGCAATACCTGCTAAAACAACAGCGCCGGAGGATACGCATATCCTATCATTCCGTCCTATAGATCAATAGAGCGTTAACACTATTAGCTCAGAGATCTGGACAAGCCAACACATACGTCTGCAATTGATTAGCAAGCTGTGTCATAAATAAATCATCATTGGGCGCTCCCATAGATAGCAAATCTGATTGAATACTTGTTTGTTGAGAGTCCATTCTGACAGCAACAAGCGACCCGTAAGAGAACGGGAGTCCGATAAAACAATCAGACGACCCGGAATATGACGGACCAAAACTGAACTTGGTGTACTATAACCAACAGACGGATTCTTTCCATTAGATTGAATAACGGAAACGAAAGAGTGCCTCCCTGGTTCCGGAGATACGCCACTACTGTCGAATTAAAGGACAGGAATTTGGGCATGCGTTTCTGAATAATGTTCATGCAATGACATAAAGCAAGCCTAAAAAACATTATTCCGCGGAAGTTAAACTGATAGCTAAAAGACTGCGGAACCCAAAGACCCTGGCACTTCGAATCCGTAGGGATCAGTAAATATCCCAATCTGTTTGACTGGCAACCGTCATAACAGCCACACTCGGGTCCGGCAACTGCGGCGGCACTCTCTGAGTCAACCACCGAATGTTTGCCCCAGTCTGAATCTCTTGTAACACTAGATAGACAAGAGAATGTATAAATCGAGCAATTCATGGATTGCCGGAAAGTTGCCGTCGAAGAGAAGCTCCTCCGAGAACGAAGCGACTCTGAGAGAGTTCTTAACCTTACTATCCACGCGTGTGGATGTAGCTAGGGCTGCGTCACGTCTAACCAACTCCAATCAGCCACTGAAGGGCGGAGTTATACGTGAACAAACTACTGCCCTCCAAAGAAATTACATTGAGAATAATATCCCGTAAATCTTTTCTTGAAGACGTAATGATAACGCCTCAGTAAGGCGGATTACGTATAATAAAGCGTCTAAGTTAAGTCTACTATACATAATGTCGTTACCAACATTGAAATTGGAAAAGACATAAACGGCGAAAAAGAATATATGCAGTCTTTAATCACACCGTCTAGACGCATATGAACTCTCGGTATGCCCTGCTCTGCCAAAATAAACTATTTGTAAAAATGATAAAATGGCAGAAATGAGCAACGCGGACAAGAAACTAAACTATCATGCTTAGTAGCAGGCTTGTATATATATATAAATATATAGCGTCGAAAAATAAAACACATGTTGTAATGACAATATTGGACTGCGTCGGTAAGTGAGGGACAATGTCCCTGTACCGATCGAAAAATCCGAGTCCAATGACGCTATAAGTCTCTTATCCAAGATCGCAGCAATGAAGTCCGAAAAATAATCACTGGAAGAAATGCCAGAAGATATGAAAGGCATCTTCCGATACTACTAAAGGGAAAACTCGAAATCTTTCGAATCCCTTTCGCCATCCTGTCGGATCCTATAAAGCGTTCGGTCGTCCGTAGCTGATGCAACCGCGGACCGCACCGACCCAGCGCCGTCGGATAATTCCTGATTCGACCGAGAAACTGTCAATTGCTGGGATGCTGCGAAACAACTGTGCTAACTCGGATAGCACGTCCGTCACTGAGGCCTGAGGAGAAGCGGTCTTACGATGCATTGCCGCTGGAAGCTCCGTGATCGTTACCCCGTGCATACTTCCAATATGCGAGCGACCGGAGTGTATAGGCCTCGTGTCCCTTGGCTACCGGATGGCGCGACCTATTCGCCGTGGAATCACTGAATGCCGAAACTGATCGGATACTCGAGATCACGTAGCCAATGTGCGGTCGTGTGCCCTGCTGTGAGGATGAGGAAGCATTAAAGACAGTCTCTCGGACTGTCAATATAACGGAGCGTCCCGAGCAACGGACATATGCTCCGAATGTAAAATATCTGAACCACAACATGCGGTCCCCTATGTTGTTGGCTTCCTCCGATCTGTCCTCAATCTGCCGTCACTGGGTGAGTACTAAAGTAATTAAAGTGCTCGCATCACCCAAATCTCCTTCCTAGACCGCAACGGACGAACCCGGCAGCCGAACCATTCGATGAATGTACGCTACACCGGGTGAGCTAGCGAATGTCACTCCGTAAGCGATAGACATATTCCATGAGCACTTATTGCCGCTAACTCTTCATTAACTATGACGACAGAGGCACACTTTTGAAAGACATCTCCATAACTCTTCGAACAAGAAACCAGAAATGCTTGGATAGCAAGCATAAAATAATAATATATATAGCGTCGTTCAATAATTCGAAAGCTTGTGTGACATTATTGGACTATGTCGGAACTGAGGGACGATGTCCCTGAACCGAACCAAAAATTTCTAAGTCCACCGACGCTATCAGTTTCTTATCCGGCATCGCAGCATATGTTGTTCCGAAAGGGAAAGCTTGAAATCCTCCGAATCCCTTTCTGTATCCCGTCGGACCGGATGAAACTTTCGGACGTCCGTACCCGCTTCCGCGGAGCGTCCCGACCCAGCATCGTCGGATAAAATATATGCGACAGATTCAGTTGATGCTGGGATGCTGCGATAAACTGTGCTATTAAGGAAAGCACGTCCGTTCCCGAGGCCTGTGCAGTAGCAGACTTACGATGCATTGCCGCCGGAAGCTCTGTGTACGTTGACTCCCGCACACTTCCTATGCGAACGTCCGGAGTCTGCAGGCCTCGAGTCCCCGGCTACCGACCCAGCGCTGTCGGATAAATCTCGATCCGACACCGTTTCTGTCGGCTGCTGGGATGCTGCGATAAGCTGTGCTATGTGCACAAGAATGTCCGGCGTCGAGACCTGCGGAGGCGCAGTCTATCGCTGCTTCGCCGAAGGCAGCTCCGCATCAGATGGCTCCCGCATACTTTTCCTATGCGAACGTCCGGAGTCCATCGGTCTCGAATCCCTGGCTGCCGGATGGTGTGACCTGGTCGCCGAAGAATCCTAGATCGGCGAAGCTGGTAATATATCGGCGGTCACGCAGCCAAGGTGCGGTCGTGTGCGCTGACGAGAAGAGGAAGCCTTAGCAGTCTCAGCGGACTGCCTATACAACGGAGCGTCCCGAGCGACGGACATATGCTCCGCTTGCGACACATTTTGTACCACAACATCTGGGGCCAGATGTTGTTGAACGAGAGAGGGGCCTCTCTCGCTTGCCGTCCGGATGGACCGGAACGAGCTATGAACCGGACTAAAAGGCTTCCTCCGTTCTCCCTCCGATCCGCCGTCACTGGGTGTGCATTAAGATAATTTTATAGTGCTCGCATCACCCCAAAATTCCTTCTAGACCGCAACGGACGAACCCGGCTGCCGAACCATTCGGTGAATGGACGCTACACCGGGCGAGCTAGCGGACGTCAAAGGCCGTCGAACCTACTAGGGTCCTCTTAGGCAATTGGCGTATAACATGAGCACTTTTCCGCTAGCCCTTCATTAATAGTGACGACGGAGGCACACTGTTGGAAGACATCACAGATACATCACCCTAATCTTGATCATCTGAAATAGAAATTGATAAAGTAGAGTGACCCTGCGGGGAAAGGACCGGAGTGTCCAAATCCCCAACAACATACCGTGACATACGCTTCCCATATTGTTATCGAAATCATACGATACAGAACAGGAGTTAATGCGAGTACACTGACCACATATAGAATGATAATAAAGTCAGAGGAAGACTTCCTCTTAAAACAATAGATCAATATCCTTTCAATGTGAAAAGAAAACAAGTCCTGGTACTCGCACTAACCCCTGGCAATCAAAATACATAATAATAATATGATCCATTAATATAGAAAAAATAATTGAAATCAAAATATTTTGAAAAAATATTTTTTCAGAACAGCCCAAGTTTCTGAAAAGTAACGTTGAGCCCCAATGGATCCCAAGCCTAAGTGTGGACAAAAAATTTAAAAATATTTTAAACAATTTATTCAACACTTACGAACAATAATAATGTATCTAGTTATGATTAAAATAACATAAAGATATTATTTTTTAGAAATCCCCCCCTCACACAGAGGGCTGTTGTAAATGTAAACAATGAGTGTAAAAACACTAAAATAAGACTCCAGGCACCCAGGCCCGAAATCAGTTACCAAAAATACACTATCTGATGCAAAACAGAGACTTCCAGGGAAGAAACTGCAGAACATCAGATGGTAGATGCAGAACACAATGCCTAACCACCCGTAGGTGAAGACGTAAACATGGGGAAAGAACAGAAATCATTCTGTTATTCAGCTAAAACTCCCAAGAAATTTTAGTAATAATAATTACAGAAACTATGCCAAAAGCATGGGAGAATAGCAAGGGGGAACTTAAAGGACAGGGAGAGAGGAAAACACTTGTAAAAACAGTGTAACTAAATAATCAGAATGACAACAAAATGGCTGCTGCCTTGAAAATAGGTAACTTAACATAATTTCATTAAAAAATTTTAAGTTACAGCCCTGATAATATTCTGTCACACATTCTTTTCCTCTCCTCCTTCTCTATCCTCCTTAGAATCACCATTTCACTAATATTTATGTGTCTGGCATCATTTAAACTGAGATTTAAAAGCACAAAGATCAGTCAGATGTTAACTGATGAAGGGCCAAACTTAGAATGATAAATGGCGCCAATTTCGGAACGTCCTTGACACTGCGCATGCGCAGTAGGGGCGAAGTGTGGAGGGCCTTTCAGGACATGTTTTCTTTAGTTTTAGATGCAAATTTTGGGGATTGGGGGGCAAAATTTGTGTTTGGCCCTATATTTTAAGAGTTAGCACCAGCTATGTCTGGGTCATTGGTACAGTATAAAAATATAGGCAACTTAACATAATTTCATTACAAAATTTTAAGTTACAGCCCTGAATATTTTCTGTCACTCCTTTTTCCTCTCCTCCTTCTATATCCTCCTTAGAAACACCATTTCTCCAATATTTATGTGTCTGGCATCATTTAAACTGAGATTTACAAGCACAAAGATCAGTGAGACGTTAACTGATGAAGGGCCAAACAAAGAATGATAATTGGCGCCAATTTCGGAACGTCCTTGACACTGCGCATGCGCAGTAAGGGCAAAGTATGGAGGACCTTCAGGACATGATTTCTTTTGGTTTTAGATGCAAATTTTGGGGATTGGGGGGCAAAATTTGTGTTTGGCCCTAGTATTTTAAGAGTTAGCACCAGCTATGTCTGGGTCATTGGTACAGTATAAAAATATGGCAGCCAGGATTCAAGAATATTGGGACATGTATATGGATGACCCCCCCCCCCCCCCCCCCCCACGTCTCTCAACCCCTGCGTTTATTAGAAAGTGTTCAGCTGTTTACGCTAAGAAGAATCCGACAGCACCAAGTGAGGTCCAACCGCAGAACTAACGTTCTAGATATATTTTATTAAACATGTTCATTGTCAAAACTTATTCATTTGTAATCATGACATTATTTCCATAAATATTTCCAATTTCATTTATTTTGTTAATCGGTGCATATTGTATGTTATGTGCTATGCTATGTTGTTATTTTGGCCTACCAATAAACATTGATAGATTTGTACCGGTATTCTCATTTTTTTACCCCCAATTTGCCATCGCCCCTGTGTCCCATCACCGAGTTATATCTCGCGCACAGGCTTTTTTACCCCAATTTGTCATCGCCCTGCGTCCCATCACCGACTTATATCTCGCCCACACACTTCCATTTCAATTCAGTCAAAACAAAGAAACTCACACCAAATCAGAGAGTAGAAATATTCTCCGTTTTGGTGCGGCTTTCTTTGTCAATAATATATCCCTTCCATTTCAATTAAGTCGAAACAAAGAAACTCACACCAAATCAGAGAGTAGAAATATTTTCCGTTTTGGTGCGGCTTTCTTTGTCACTAATATATCCTATTTCAATTTAGTCGAAACAAAGAAACTCACACCAAATCAGAGAGAAGAAATATTCTCCGTTTTGGTGCGGCTTTCTTTGTCAATAATATATCCCGTCCCTAATCCCGGCTAAATCAATAGTGAAGTAATTATCACCTTGATCATTACATGTCATACTATTAACTTCTGGTGGCGACTTGGCCTGGTGACGAGTTGGCCTGGTGGCGACTTGGCCAGGTGCTTGGTGGTGAGTTGGTCCGGTGGCGACTGGACCCGTTCCTGCCTTTGATGCCACACTGCTGGAGGTTTGTATAAAAAGCGTTTGTGTGGAACTGTGTCAAAGGGTTTTGAGAAATCGAGTATGATTATATCATTTTGTGTGTTATGTTCGTGGTGCCCAGGTGCTCTGATTTTTATAATCGTATGTTTATTTGTCGCACACTGGGCTCCACATCTGGACCTTGTTTTCATTATATACCACGAAACGAGAAACAAGTTTACATAATTGGTCCTTGTTAAATACATGCTGGTCGTTCGGTCTAAACAAAACATTGCATGCGCTCGCTAAACAACACTGAAAAAGAATCAGATATTTATTGACATGAATAACACCTACCGCGTTAAAAAAATGTTTTTTCTTCCCGTTCATGCGACAATCAGTGCATGTTTCGGGGGAACACTTTTTGGGGTAATTGAAAATTGGCAATGGACACTCAGCCGAAACGAAGTCAAGTAACAAGTTTTAAAGAAGATTCTTCAACAAAAACGCCGATATAAGCTGATACGAGCGTCTTAATATCAAAAACATTTAACAGTTTCCCCGGAACACGTTCTAAAACAAAATAAAAACTGTGTTTCAAATAAAATCGCCAATGAGCATTCTACTCTTATTCTCGAATAAAAACGGAAATTATATTGATAATAACGAATGATCGATCTCATCAGTGCAGGGCCGTCGAGGAATATCCAGGCCCCGATCGAGAGGAAAAAAAAGGGGCTCGTGTAGTCCAAACTTGGACCTGAAGTCTGTAATATAATTTTTTGGTGTGATATGCCCCAAAGGACTTATAACACCAAAATAATATATAAAGGACTTTGGCTCCGTGTTAATGTCTAGCCGCGAGACGGTGCGCATCATACCCAGTCATATGGCGACTAGTGGAGGCGAGTACGAAAGGGGCATCCCTTTCTCGAAGGTGGGGGAAGGGAAAAAACAAAATCGTTTTTATGGATGTCAAAAGATGAGGTTTCCTTAATTTTGACACATGACCATGAATTCTTGTGTGAGGGAGTGGGGGGAACGCGGAATTCGCGTAATATTGAAATAACCACCAGAAAACATGGTTTCAACTGCATAGGAGTGCTTGAGGTTGTACTCCAGCAGTGACGCGAGTGGGGCCCATTAACGTCTGCCTCTTGTTACTACATCCCCACCCCTCCTACCTCCTGTCGACGGCCTGCACCACTGGTAGTGCCGGCTCACTGATATAGGCCTAGGCCCCCTCACCAGGGAAATACAGCAATCCAGCTTCACCCCCCCCCCCCCCCCCCCCCCCCCCAACATTTGCCCATCTATATATGATGTGCCACCCGGACATTCGCCACCAGGAAATAAGGCCCTTAGTTCAGCTCCTGTCCGGGTGGTAAATATTCAGGTGATAACTTCCAGTTGGACAGGTCTCCTGGTGGTGGGGAATGACCGACAATTCATTTATAAAAAGATAACATTAAATATGTTTGGTAATACTATTATTCAATTTTTGCTCCGAGTTATCAATCGGTCGTTTAAGTATGGGTATAGCACACTACTATCTACCCCCCCCCCCCCCCCCCCCCACACGCGCGCGCATTGTCCCACGCGCGTATAGAGGCGAGGTGATGACTAAAACGAAAAGGGGCCTACCTCTCTCGTCGTCGGGATTCTGAAGCTTCAAACGGAAAAAAACTTGGAAATTGGCACTTGTGGAAGTTCAGTGTGGCCCATCGGGGGCTTTTTACATATGACCACACTATATTCCGACCAACATATTCATGCTGGTGTGGATTCATCGCAAAGTTTGAAAATGGGAGAATATGTGATTTCTAACGACTCACAAGAAACCGCACAATCTTGAGATTTCGCGCATTACATAGAGAGAAATATTATCTGCGAATGCCGGACATGTGCCCCCCCCCTGACGAGTACCCCCCCCCCCCCCCCCCTTGACATTTGCCCCCGGAAATGAGCCCACCCCCAGACATGAGCCCCCTCGTTATAGCAAATATGGACATGAGCCCCTCCCATTCCCCGGACAACTGCCCCCCCTCCCCTGTCTGTCATTTTATTACTGCTTACTGCAAAAAGCAATTGAACAACGGTATACAATAATATGTTTCGTGTCGGACAGAATAATAAAATAATGGCAGGCAGGGAGGGGGGGGGGGTCAGTTGTCAGGGCTGTCGGAGGGGGTGGGGGGGGGAGGGTAACCGATGTAGTAACACCGGAGCCCGCCGTTAATGGATGGCACATGACCATGAATTCTTGCAGAGCGGCGCGTAATATTGAAATATCCACCACAAAGCATGGTTTCAGTTGCATAAGAAATGCTGGACCGGGCATAGGTGTATGAATGTGAAAAAAAGTGGATTTATCGGGCAATTTCATATTAAAAATTGAATTTTTTCGGGCAATTTCATATTTTTTTCGGGCCAATTGGAGTTGCGGCGAAATCATTTTTCGGGCAAATATCCCAGCCCCCCCCCCCCCCCCCTAAAACATTAACCCATTCGCCTATGCTACCGGGCCCCCATTAACGGCGGGCTCCAGTGTTACTATATCGATTACCCCCGCCCCCTCGACGGCCCAGACAACTGACCCCCCCCCCCCCCCAAACCCTGCCTATCATCATTTTATTATGGGGTCTGACACGAAACATTTTATTGTATACTGTTGTTCAAGTGCTTTTTCGCAATAAGCAGTAATAAAATGATGACAGACAAGGGAGGGGGCAGTTGTCCAGGAATGGAGGGGGGGGGGGGTCATGTCCATATTTGCTATAACGAGGGGGGGGGGGGCATGTCCAGGGGGCGGCTCATGCCCGGGTAGCAAATGTCAAGGGGGCACTCGTCCCGGGGGGCACATGTCCGGCATTCAAATGTTTCTGTTGAAAATATTTCATACGATGCAGTTGTGTACAAACATTTGATATATATGAAAATAAAAAATAATATTT